>CAJNDT010003112.1:1121703-1350214 GCA_905221615.1 Symbiodinium sp. CCMP2592 | reverse complement strand
AAAAAAAACCTCCAAGACCTTCAGCATTCAAAGACTCGAGAAGCCTGAGCAACTTGTCGGGAAAATTGAGGATGAGGTGGAGCGTCTTGAGCGCTGCGGGATGACTATACACCTCGGTCATTAGGGTGAATTCTTATTAAAATTAAAATTAATTATTATACAACTCGATTCATGAAGCAACACCTGTTCGACCAGGCACCTGTTCCATGATATGCGCGTATAGGCCACATTCTCTGCCAAACCTTCCTCCTTTGGCCTCCCTTGGCTTCCATCCATGACTGTCACTGTCACTGCCCTCAATTGTCAATTGAGTGAAACTGAAATGAATGAAAAATGTACAAATGTCATGAAGCTTCGACACGTGCATTTGCACCTGCAAGCGAACCTCCCATTTGTTAGAAAAGTTACTTTCCTTGTCCAACCTCTCCAACAAGTCTGCCATCTGAGGTGATGGACGATTTCCATGGGCGGCAACCCCATAACCAACGATCACCACTCTCTTCGGCCAAACGTAGGTTTTGCCGCCCACCAAAACTGACCTCGAAGTGTTGGAGCAGAAAGCAGCTGTCGAAGAGCTCGGGTTGTCAATAGAGCTCACATCGTCATCAGTAGCATCAATAGCCGGTTCGTGGTCTCTTGTTTCTCTCGGGGTCCTTCCACTTGCGTCCCCAATCGTCCGAGTCGTCTTCTTCTTTGCCCCGCCCCAAGTCACCGGAACTTTTCTTGCTGCCGTAGTTCCCGACATCGAATTGGCTGTATGCTATCCCCAAGCTTTGATTGTGCCTCGAATGAACACGGAATTGTAATGATGAAAGTTTAAGCGCCAAAAAAAAGGGCTGCATCAATCTTTGCCAAAGTGCTCTCTAACGTTCTTGTTACAGGCTGACAGAATCCAGGCTTCTGGTTTCTGGATGCCGTCTCTTCCCCGTTTGAAAGCTCTCCTCAAATGTTGTTGCATTGAAACAATGACATGTCAGGTAGCAAATTATTCTCAATTGGAAATTGTCTGAAATGTACTGCAGGTGTCACAAGATCAACAGCCTTTCTCGGGCAGAGCAAATAGAGCAAGTAGATTGCTTGCTGTGCTTTCCGGAGATCCTGGCCCTGCTCCTCGAGACACAATTCCTCAGGGAGATGCTGGAGGGCCACACTCGACATAGCACAACTTGAGCCAGAACTGCAGCATTAGGTTACAAGGGGCTCACAATCAATCACCAAGCAAGCTGACACACACACACACACACACTCACTGAGCCTTCCGCGCAAATATCACTCACATGCCTTCTGAAACGACTTCACCTGGCAAAATGCAAATTTCATGCCAGCCCTGCCCCCCCCCCGGCTCTGTCAAAACATGCCAGGCAGACCACTTGAGCCAGAACTGCAGCATTAGGTTACAAGGGGCTCACAATCAATCACCAAGCAAGCTGACACACACACACACACACACACACTCACTGAGCCTTCCGCGCAAATATCACTCACATGCCTTCTGAAACGACTTCACCTGGCAAAATGCAAATTTCATGCCAGCCCTGCCCCCCCCCCGGCTCTGTCAAAACATGCCAGGCAGACCTTGCCATTGATGCTACCACAATAGTTATACTACCGCAAATCATGCTACCACAATTAGCGCTACCACAATTGTTGCTACCACAATTGACAAATTGATGCTACCAGAACTGATGCTACCAGAATTGATGCCACTGCAAAATCGAATCAACCAAGCCAAGCAATGCCATGCTGACTACCACAGTTGCTGCTACCAGAACTGATGGTATCAGAATTGATGCCACCGCAAAATCGAATCAGATGCCACCGCAACAATCGAAGCAATCAAGCCATGCAATGCCATGCTGACTACCACCATTGACATTGATTGATGCTACCAGAATTGATGCCACTGCAGCATCGAATCAACCAAGCCAAGCAATGCCATGCTGACTACCACAATTGATTGATGCTACCAGAATTGATGCCACTGCAGAATCGAATCAACCAAGCCAAGCAATGCCATGCCGACACAGTAACGGCCTCCCCAGCGTCTTTGCAAACACGAGTGTGCTCTGACAGTCATGCGGACTGGAGACTTCTTTAAATGCCACCCCCATTCGGCCAAGATGGGGTCACCCTGCTGAGTATGCGCCGTCTTTGCCCTATGCGGAGCGCTGAAATCCGATTGCCTTGCATACCGGCCCGCAAGAGGACAGGTCATGCTCGTCATCGAGTGCACCGGAATCGCTGCGCAACGCGCCGGTTACTGAAGACCTGTCAATGAGGCACAGCATAAGATGCCATGCGGGGCCATGCCGGCAAGCAGCAGTGATCGAAGTTAATATTTCGACCGTGGTGTGGGTACGTGGCATAGTATTTATTAATAGTAGCGAGGCCTTCCCTGCAATCTGTGTGCATTTCACCCCGCGGCGGACACACCACCTGGCTGGACAGGCGAGCAGCACACAGAGTAAATCCCCAGCGCCCGGCCAGCGACGCTGTCCCGCACGGATCAAGGACCCATTGCTCACGTGGTCCGAGCCCGACTGGAGCGGTCTCTAAGACCACTCTGAGCTTGGGCGTGCAGGATGGGTAGGGCGAGTCGAACCAAGCCAAGCAAGCCAAGCAAGCCAAGCAAGCCAACCAAGCAACCAAGCCAACCAAGCAGTGGCACGTGACAAAGGACCACGTTTCAGCTTCCAACACATCCGGCTTGGACAGAAGCGAACACCATCGCTCAATACATCCGGCTTGGACAAATGCAAAAATGTTTGGCAAAAAAGGGTTTCCTCACGCTGGCTTCCCAGTGTGCTTTAAAATGTTTTGGTCAACGGCCGTGCCCCCGGCACTGAAATTCCTAATAAAATACATAAATAAGCTAATACTACAACAGCTTGAAACCTTAAATCGGTATATTGAACTGCACTATTGAGGAAATTGGTTTTGGCCTTCAAACCCCCCTGATCCAGCCCCCAAGGATCCAACCCTCAAAACGAGTGTGTGGAAGATAGGTTTGGGAAGCCGTTCCCCCGAAGAACACCCAAACTTAGTAGTAGAGCTGTCAAGATTTTGCCTTCTACGGCTTAGGAGTTTGGGGTTTAGGGATGTACTGTACCCCCTAAACCCTATTCCGGTGCCTTCACCAAGCCTCAACTGTCGTCCATCCCTCGCTCACTGAGGCATGGACTGCCCAGAGGGTAAGGCTCACACCCCGGCTTTCTAGGAGGGCACAGGGATAATTTTCCGAAAAACGTTACTAAGGGAAATGGGAGTCTCCGAAAATAGGGGACCCTAATATAGTACCCTAAACAGTAGGATCCTGATTATAAGGACCCCCAAATAAGGTACCCCCAATTTTCTGAAACTCCCAGATGCTTACGGAAATTTTATGTGGAATTCATGGCAAGGAACCCAGGAGATTTCAGTCTTGCTCAGGTCGGCTGGAGGACTTCCGGGGTCTAGGAGGTGTGCCAAAATAGCCTTGTCTAGGATGCCCAGTACTACCCTTATTCCCTTTTTGTAGTCCTAGGTTCCTTATAAAGTTACCCAATACCTAGGTTACTCCTAGTTCTTGTTGGGATCTTTAGTGGGGTTTATGGTTCGGGCTTTATGGGTTTAGGGATCTTTGGCATCGGACATGGATACACCCCGGTGCCCTCGTCGCTTCCCCTTTCACTCGTTTGCGGCTTTAGAATTTACTTAAGGACTGAAGGTTGAGGAGGGGGTGCGTACTTGGAGGATCATGGGACTTAGTAAGGGTTCTTAAAGGGCTCCTTAAAGGGATCTATAGGGATTAGGGTTTTGGGTCTACTTGCAGGATCATGGGACTTAGTAAGTAAGGTTATAAGTACCTTAATAGGGGTTATAAGTATAGTTACCCTAATTATAACCCTAGTTACTAAGTCCCATGATTCTTTAAGTATGGTTTGTAAAGTTTTGCCGTTTGAGCTTAGAGCTTTGGGGCTTCAGGGCTCATTCTGTGGCTTGAAGCTTTCGTACGGTTATCCGGAGGCAGACCACAATTCTAAATTCTAGGGCCCAATACTCACCCGACGCCTTGTTACAATGATTCAGCCGCTGTACATCTGGGGGTTGAGGGGGTGTGCGGGGCCGTATGGGTTAATTTCTATTGTTCGGTTCAGAACCAAGGAGCTGTGTTTTGCTGGTGGCACGATGTTGAGGTTTCCGTCTCATTATTTCAGGCGCTAGAATCTTCTGCTACATGCTGGTGTGCGGATCTACGGCTTTAAGAGCCATGGCCTGGATGAAATGCCCGCTGCGCAGTCCTCATACTAGTTGCTGGCACGCCTTATTAGGGACCCAAAAAGCGCATTAGCATAAGCATTTTACGGGGATATCCCTTTGAGGGGGTTTATATGGGCTATCCCTATCCTTGTTTTTGCTTATGTGCTGTTTTAGGGCCCTACTTTCGTGTTTAGGGCTTGTGGCGGGGATCAACGCTTTTCTTGAGGCTTCATAGGCTCTGAACACCAAACACCCTGATGCCGCAGGTGGTGACTGGCGTTGAGTGCCAAGCATCCAAGAAATGGTGCCTTCGAATTCTGGCTGAAGCTTAGAAACCTGCACCTTACATTACCCTTTACAACAAAAACTTGAAAAAATTGTATAGACCCAGAACCCTACATGGTTTTTGCCTAAACCTACACGAGGCTGAGGGCCTAAACTCTTTGTAAACCTCAAACCCTATCAGCCTATGGCAAACCGTACACTAGCTGTCTATCTGCCGATCTATCATCTTTCTATCTGTCCGTCTGGCCGTTTACTTGTCTGTCTATCTGTCTATCTCGTATCTATCTACCTACCTACCTAGGTATCTACCTGTCTAGTCATCTTCTATCTTTCTTACCCCCTCCTTCGGGTTTCTGGGTTTAGAGCTCAGGGTTTGGGGTTTCCCAACACCCCCAAAGCCAAAACTCCTTCAAACCCTCAGAATTTTCAAAGTGTTTGGGTTTTAGGGCTCGGTTCATCCTATACCCTAGAAACCTTAGTAAGCCAAAACTCCCAAGCCCTAATGTCGAAGTCAGAAGCCCTACGGAGGAAATTGCGGAGACTACTGCGACAACAAGCGCCTGCGTTGCCGCAGCATCCGTCCGGAGATGGCAGGACGGCAGGAGGGCTTTAGTTGTGGGGTTGTATGCCGGGTTTATGTGAAGTGACTCTGGTGTTTTGAGGTCAGGTAAGGCTTCATGAGGGTTTGCTTTGTAGTGTTGAAGTTGAAGGGAAACATCAGGGCGCCATACCAGGGCACCCGGTTTTTCGGGCCTTTTTGTTTTAGGGTCTCGGGTCTTCAGGTTTCTCTGAGGCCTCCCCGAGTGCACTGGTTTCTTGATCCAGGCGTAGGGTTCAGGTTAGGGGTCTACTTAAAGGATCATGGGACTTAGTAACTAGGGATATAATTAGGGTAACTGTACTCATAATTACTTACAACCCCAATTAGGGTACTTATAACCCTACTTACTAAGTCCCATGATCCCCCAAGTAGGGTTTAGGGCTTAGGGTTCAGGATAGGGGTGACGTTTGGCGCAGGGACTCGGGGCTTCGGGGTCGGGCGTTGCGATTTGGGTGTTCGGAGCGTTCAGGGTTTTAGGGTTTTAGGGTTTAGGGTTTAGGGTTTTAGGGTTTTAGGGTTTAGGGTTTAGGAGTTGAGTGCCCTTCTGACGAATTTTCCCAACGGAACTCAGTCTCTACATACAACGTAGACCCCCAACTAGTAACCTTAGCTGACGGCCATGATGCATTCTGCCAGATAGTCCCCACATTGACACATCGCCTGGACTTGCAGCACGTCGTCGCAAACGTGCGGACCTTGCCGGCTACAAAGTCTCCGGGCTCAAGGACAACAAGCTATGTGCAGTGAGTCAGATTGGGTCGGCTTCGCCGCCGACTGCCATGCTTTTCATCATTGGCCCTGCGTCTTCGTGGACCTGGCACAGAAGAAGGTATATGATCTCATACTCACTACTTGCAGAAAGAAGTGCTTTTCATGGAGGCCTTCATCCTGGCCCAGCAAGCCTTCGAAAGACGCAATTGTACTTGGAGGAACATGGGACGTAGTAAGTAAGGTTATAAGTACCTTGATTGGGGTTATCAGTATAGTTACCCTTATTATGACCCTGGTCACTGAGCCCCATGATCCTTTAAGTACTTAGAAGCAGCTCGGAGCCTGAAACCACCCTCGTCTCTAAACCATAAATGCGATAATTACCCTCAAGCCTTCGCATCCTTTTCCTCTTCTGGAGCATCACCCTAGCCACCTGGCGTCAGCAACCTCTTCGAAGAGGGATTCTTGAACCACCTCACTATTGTGAAACATTATGAACAACAATAACCGTGGTCAGTGATAGAAACGGTTTTCATAGCAATAATCATTTGTGTTCTTAATGGTAATAATATGAAGTCTAAATTTGGAGGACCAGGGCATGAATCATTCCTCCGGATACTGTAGCTATGCTATGGATAGGCATCATAACCCTATTGTAAACATTAGTATAGTGTCTCTACATGAGGGTTCGGGGCTTTGGATTTTCGGGTCTGGGGCGGAGCAGGGTTCAGATCGTTTGTGGATTTGGGGCTTTCTTCTAGGCGAAGGCTTGAGAATGAGGTGTTAGCCGGGGGACTGGGCTCCCCTAATAAGGGTCCCGTTGAACGTAAATACCGAAACTCTACAACCTAGATTACCAATTCCCTAAACCCTACAGCCCTGAACCCGAAACCCCACCTCCCAAAAAAGAGCTGCCAACCCGAAGCCCTAAAGTGATCAATGGTTCGGGGTTTACAGTTTAGGAGATCATTTTCAGGTGCAGATGTAAAGGGTTTTGGGTCTATAGTACTTCATATCTAAAGAACTTCATTCACAGTACCCAAGAGAACCGTGCTTCTTGGGTTCAGGCGCCGCTGTCCTTGGCATCCTCGCGTCGAACGCCACGTGCTCAGCATATAGAGCTCTGGGTGGAGATCTGAAGCCTGTAGCCATAACCCCTAAATTCAGAGACCACAGCACACAAGACCAAACTTTTGGGTGAGATAGCTGTTGGGTGGGATGTCGCTTACCTCCTTAATTAATCGGCTTGCTGCGAAAGGGGGCTTATGTGATATTCCAACCTTATGCCTAGTAGTGGAGTAGGCAACTTTTAACCTTTTTGGGATAGTATAGCCCCTTTTACAATCCCTATATAACCAAAAAGGTTGACCTTTAGCTCACCATGATACCCGACAAGCAGGTCATGGTGTTTGTTTCAGGTGCAGAAGTTGTTTGTGCCGGTCTGGAGGTTCCTTCGGGCGGACGGAAAGGGATAGGTACGAAACGCTAAACATCGCGGGGGCCATTGAGGGTGACTTGGTCTTCTAATTTTGTGGATACTGCCATCACATTTGTGTATGTTGTGTTGTGTTCGAGTTATCTTTTACTAAAGGGTACATTACACCATGTTTCTTCTAGAATGCATCATAGCATGGCATAATGTACTTCACTGTGCTTTCTCACACTATAGTGTATTGTATCATATTGTGCTACATTATGTAATCTTTCGCATGTTGTGCTAGGCTACGTTAGCTAATGTTATGTTATGTGATGTCATCTAACTGGCTACGTATTTCTGTTTTACATGAGTTTCCATGATCATGACTTATGAGTTCGTGATTCATAGCGCTAAGCCCTAAAGCCCCCAAAAGCCCCCTACAGCCCCGTCAAACTCCCGATACAGTGACCCTACACCTTAACGCAAACCTTAAACCCTCAACTCCCAAACCTTACGTGAGACGGCTCCCAGTCTCGAGGAAATGCCGCAGTCCGCCAAGGGCGCCCCGCCGGCGGCGAGCCCTTGGCTGCTGGCCTTGGACAGTTTCAGCAAGTAGAGTTTAGGGTTTTGGGTTTAGGGTCGTTTCGGGTTTCGGCTCAGGTTTAAGGGTTAAGGGATTGCGGGGTTCAGGCTTCAGGGTTTAGGAGTTAGCGTCGTAGTTCAGGATTTGGGGCTTCTGCGGCGATTTATTTCGGAGTTGTAGTGTGTTTGGGTAACGTTGTGATTTCGGGGTAGCTTGTCGCTTGATTGATTTCAAGTTGGGGCTTAAGGTTTAGGGTTTAGGGTGGTTTGACTGCCTCGAATTTGGGGCGTTAAGTCTAGGGCTTTGCTTAGACAGTCCTGTGGTCGCATCAGGGTTTCTGACCGGCTAGACACTGTTCTGCAAGGGTGCTGGTAAGGTTCCATTACGGTGCACCGAAAGATGGTAGTGTCTTGTAATCATCTCGGGTGTGACTGCCATTTTGAGCCTGTGCTGCGGTTCTAGGCAGGGCTTGCCAGTTTTTCGAAATCCTGCACGTGCCGACCTGAAATCGCTACAACCACACTCCGATGTTCTTGAAACCCAGGCCTACAGCTGGGCTGTCCTTAAGAATCATGTGTCATGTTGGGTTGTACTAGCAGTACAGACATAGTAAGGTGGCTTGTAGCGAAGCTTATAGCGCAGATCCTGACAACCTGATCCATAGCTTGCTTACAAGCCCTGATAGGAACCCTTGAAAGAACCCTGCAAGAAACCCCAAACCGGTTCTTCTCGGAGGTGGGATTCGGCTGGGAACACTATCAGCGATGCCTGGCCGCTCGGATAACTTGGAGCATAATTTTGCCCTAAGCCCTAAAACCCTAAACCCTAAACCGGCTGCATTGACAGTCGTCTAGGAGTCTGGGGTTTAGGAGTTGGGGTATTCGGGCTCTATGCTTTGGGGCTCGAATTAGCTCGTGCAGAGCTTACGCCAGTGAATTGGAGGTTCTAGTGGTCGAAGTGAGCATTACGAATTATGTCTTTATTTATGTTTTCTACAAAGAAACTCCACGGGGTGAGAGTAAAGAATCTTGTAGTACTAGGGCTACTAGGGCGAGCCATACGTACTCTAAACCCCTAAATCTAGACCTCTGAAACTCTCAACCCCATGCATGTGTTTGGTTTCAAGCAGTGCTTGCTGGTGTGCCCGTGATTTCTTAATAAGCATGCCCACGCAGAACAGCTGATGCATATACACGGGTCTGAGTACGTCAATAGTACTACTTAGTATCATGCTCTTCGAAGTGTCTAGGTAACTACCTATCGACCTATCTATCCGGCTTTCTCTATGTACCTGTCTATCTGTCTCTATCCATCTGTCAATCTGCCAATCTGCCTATCTGTCTATTTGTCTATCTATCTGTCAGTCTATCTGTCAGCCACGTACACATACACACATAAATCATTAGTCATGGCACCTCTCGCGGTTCCAAAAAAAGCCCTGAATCGAAGCCCTGAGACTCAAAACCCCAAACTGAAGCCTAAGCCGAAACCTAACTCCCTTAACTCTACATCCACCGACGTACATCCCTAAACCCTAAACCCCCTGATACGGACATGACTTCAAATTTATCTAAGTCCCCTGTGTGACTGAGGGGTGGCATCTTCGGATCGACGGACAGCAGCTGGGAAGCAATTGGTTCCGATGAAAGGGTGTAGGGTATATTAAACGGATCATGAGACTTAGTAACTAGTGTTATAATTAGGGTAACTATACTTATAACCCCAATTAAAAGGTACTTATAACCTTACTTGCTAAGTCCCATGGTCCTCCAAGTAGGGTCAACGGCGCACCTTAAGCAATCACAACCGGGCGTTGAGTGTTGAGTTTTCAGGGGATCCGAATCATGTTGTTGAGGGTTACGTGGGTCTTAGGGTTTTTCTGGGGTTCAGGACTTTCGGTGTTTTTCAGGTTCTGGAACCGTCATAACCTACTTGAATGCTTGTTTGTAGAGCTTTCTGAGGACGAAACCTGATCATCGTAGATGTAGGGGCGGATATAGGTCGTGACAGTTGAAGATAGGGCTTGGTAGTGAAGCCTTAGACTCTTGGATTTCCATAGGGGCCTAAATAAGTATCAATACTATTTTGGGGGTCCTTGTTGTAACGATAGTATAGTGGGCCCCAACACCTCATTCTAATCACTAAGGCCCCTATACGACATCCTTATGTTAGCCGTCGTTAGCCCGGATAGTAGCCCTTATGGACCCCTTTAAAGGAACCCAATTCTGATTATTAAGGTCCCCATATTAGGGTCTTCCGGGGGTTAGGGATTCGAGATGAGACTTTGAGGACTGGGGCTGGGGTCTGGGACCTTTGTGTTTCGCGTTCAGGGCTGTCGGGTTTCGGCGGTTCCAGGGTCAAAGGTCTGAGGGTTTCGGGTGTTTGCTTGTTACTCTAAAGGTTGCTTGCTTATAGGATCAGCGATATAGGTTAAGGTCTTTAAGATGTATGGTTCAGGATTTAATCAGCATGCACGGTTTCGGGCCTTTCCTGGGTTGAAGAATGTTTTGAAGTTTTACTTTGGGACATGAGCTACCCTGAAACCTGACGCCAAAAACTGCACAGCACTCCAGCAGCGAACCCCGTGAACCAATATCTCGGGTTTAGGGTTTAGGCTTACCCTGAACTCTATGCTCCCCCTCGCGAACTTCCGCTAAAGGATCGAGCGTAGCTTTCTAAATCGTCTTCATGGCTCCGGAAGCCAGTCCAAAGCCTTGACATAATCTACTTGCTTGCAGGGCCCCGACACTATCCACAGAGCTACCGGGACCCGAATGGAGGGTAGGCCAAGGCAGAAATCTCTAAGCGGCGGACCCACCCCCCTCCCCGTGTAAAGCAACCCAGATCTTGCTTCCTGATAGTTTTCTTTACTAACAATAGTCTTATCATAATAAGGATAGTGGATGAAATTCTTAATGATTGCAAAAACACCCTAAACCCTAAACCCTTAACCCTAAACAATTAGTAACATGGCTTCCATGACCCTGAGCCTGGGCGCTTTCGTCTTGGAGACATACAAATGGCATCACGATGTGAAAATGATAGCCCGGACCTGCCCCTAAACCCTATGAACCCCTTGTGGAAAGTAGGCCCCCGGCCTCTGAATGCTGAAAGGTCTTCCCCGAAGACGTGTCGAATGTTGAAGCCTGCCCACAGGCTGAAACGAACTCTGAAAGGAACCCCGTCCTCAGAAGTTGTAGCCCTGACCCTGTCAGCTGATTTCTCAAGCACGACCGCAACCCTCCCTCCTCGGTGCTGCGAAAGGCGAGGCACACAAGACAGCTGTTCCAGAAACCTGCTTCACAAGTGTCGGTTTAACACTCGTCAAAAATTATTTTCTGAGCTCAAGTATTCATATTCTGAGCAGGCTTCTGCGAATCCTGCGTCTGGGCGTCACGTAACCACTTCAGCGATTGTCTTTGACCCGCCCTATTCCGAAGTACATCGCCCTCATCGAATAGAGCATAACTACCCCCTAAGAGCACCTGTCTGAGAGTAGCCCCATCCATAACCTTTGTTAGACAATCCGCTAGCATAGCCTTAGAGTGCACCCAGCGCATAGCGCAGTTCTCTTTCAGACGCTCCCTCAGAAGAAGACACTCTAACTGAGTCCGAAGTTCAGAGCAAGCAGGCACAGCAGTCTTAGTAGCAATATCGTATGCACTCTTGCAGTCCGTGACCAAGGACGACTTCGGAGCCCGCTCTAAAACGAGTTCCGGGTTGGCCAGATCAATGCTTGGGTCCTTCATCCACTCCCACAGTAACCGGAGCCAGGACATGCGATCTATCGAGTTACATAGGGCAACTACCTCTGCACTGAGAGTACTCCGAACCACCCTAGCTATCTTCTTACTGGACCAAGCAACTGGAACAACCACGGCTTGTTCATTCTGAAGCATGCGCCAATCCGTACTGATCACGAGTGTCCCCTGATACGAGTTGTTATCCTTCGAAGTAGCAAAAGAAGCATCAGAAAAAGTGCAGAACGTTACATGCTCCTCGGGAATCGGAACTATCATGATGGACACGGGATGCGTTTTGGCTTCATGCAAGACTCGATTGGCCTCGATTAAGTGCCTGACCTCCGCCTTCGGAATTCTAGACTGTAGATAGCCTACCTTGGCGGCTAAGTCCGGACGAGTATGAACGGCAGCATACTGAAGGCTACCGTTAATTCGACGGAGTTCATGCACTTCGCTGGGATTGAGCTTGGCCGTGGGGTCTTGTCGACGACTACGGGAAATCTGAATGGGTTCAATCTTTTCAACATACCTCACCTGGTCCATCTCAATGCTCCCATCATCCCACTGCTTAAACCGAATGCCGGTGAACGTAAAATCTCCCTCCTCGTAAGACCCAAAAGAGTAGATATCTCTGAGCTGTTGGATCACCTTTGAAAAATATTGGTCACCACCACCAATACCGTCGTCTACATGAACCCCTAGTACGCCGTGAACCTTCGGCGATCCATCACTCTGTCGCGACACGAGGCTGAAGGTGCAGGCGTCGAACGGACACTGCACAAACCCTAGACTCTCCAGCGTCTGCTTCAGGGTCTGAAACCAGAGGAAAGGAGCATCCACCCTGCCATAAGCACCCCCATCTAGCTGACACTGTTCGCCCTTCCGCATTCCCAAAGCCTGCTTCAGTTCCTCAGGCGGAATAATCCCTAATTTCCTACCATCTCCCTTTCCTTGCAGAAACGCTGTGGAAATGTCGAAATTAATCAACGTCCATCGCTGGGAAGCCACCTTTTGGAGCAACAGTTGGCGAGCATCCTTCCCTAAAGTTGGAGCGTCGTTGGGTATCTCTGCTAAACCGGGATCCTCAAACCCTAAAACTACCAGCCTAGCTTTGGCCCTCTTGGGCCCTCCTTCTTTTTCCGGTGGCTTCCACGTGAGGATCCATCGGCAACGCATGAGCTGGGAATCATCAAGCGTCCCTGCGGCAACCCTACGAACCGTCCTATGATCAAGCCATGCACCAACCTCCTTACTCTTAGCCCCTTCAAACTGCTGCCGCTCTGTGGGACTGAGGTCCTTCAAACGAACCTCCACGCGTTTCTTTTTCTCAGCGGTGGCTAGCAATACATACTGCAAAGATTGCTCAGGAGTTGGAAGGTTTTCAAACGGAACGCTCGTTTCATGGACCTGCAATTCCCATGCCTGACTTCCAGTAGGATGCACCAGAAAACTTTCGGCATCCCCGAAAAGAAGGTCATCGTCTTCATCGTCGGGAACGGGTATGTCATGAGGCTCCATCGTAGCATCCGGAACCTCTGAGACTACTGGGGAGACCTCCATTTCAGGTTGCTCTGGAACACCCATGGTGGCATCCCCAGGTGGTAAAGCTACTTCAACAGGCAAGTCCGTGATGGGAGTCAGGT
This sequence comes from Symbiodinium sp. CCMP2592, assembly GCA_905221615.1. Classification (NCBI taxonomy): domain Eukaryota; class Dinophyceae; order Suessiales; family Symbiodiniaceae; genus Symbiodinium; species Symbiodinium sp. CCMP2592. The sequence goes on along the minus strand of CAJNDT010003112.1, from coordinate 1,336,992 downwards.
CGGACGCGTTTGGAGGACTACTTTCGGGAACCTCTCCTTGAACCTCTACGTCTTCCCTACTGGGTAAAACCCCTGTGCCCACTAGATCTACTACGTGACTGGTTGACGGTCTGGTAGGTTGTTGCGGCTGCTGACTTACGGAATGCCACTCTCTCAAAGAAGCTGGGCGAAGTTGTTCGGGTGACGCCCGGACCAGGAAACCACTATGACTGAGATAAACAATACGATTGTCCGCACACACTACTTGCGCTGGTCCGTGCCATCGCCCCTTTTCGCCTCGGTTCTGGCTCCCGTTCTTCTGCCGGCGCCAATAGCACACCCAGTCTCCAGGATCAAACTTTTGACATGCCGGTCGTGACCTACTGAGAAGCGCCCTCCGATACGCATTGTCGTTATCAACCCTGACAAAGGCTACGCGAGCATCCTCTCTCCGCTGCAAGGCCTTTCTAAACGATACCCCTTCTGGAAGACTACTGGCTGCTAATGTTTGCGTCGCGGCATTGTCATCGGCGATTAACGAAGCTGGCAAGCGTGACATCTTCCCAAACACTAACTGTTCCGGCGTATACCCTTTTACCCTGCTCAAAGAGTTCTTCGCATGGACTGCTGCCCTTAAACACAACCGAAACTCCGACTCATCAGTGATTGGTGTTTGGGAGTCCATGCGAGAGAGCATGTTCTTGAGTAGCTTGCCATGCTGTTCCGTCCGGCCGATTTGCCAGTGAGACTCTGCGGCGCAAATCCGATTGCAAATGCCCTCTCTCTGCATAAACTCTCTCCACTCCTCTCCCGTGTACTCTCCCGCTGGGTCACAATACAACAGTTGACTAGGGCCAGCCCATTTGAGCCACATGTCCATGAGTGCGGAAAACTGTTCGCGCGAAGTTCGGCCTGCCGAAGTGGCCTGTTGAAACAGCGTGCCTTCATCAAGAACATGGGTAAACATGTATGTCTTCCCGGCAGAGCTGGTCCAATAGGCCACGTCGATGCCTATGACATCGCCGAAATCAAGATCTTGATGAATGTGGCTGGGCCTTGCTAACTTTGGAGCCGTGGTTTCAAAACAGACATCACAGCAGAAATCCCTAGCCGCCCTAATGATCTTTGGCTCAGCCTTCCGCTCACCTAAGAACTTGACGAAAGTCTCAGTGCTTGGATGGCCCAGATTGTTATGAAGCCTCCTGAGTTCCCGTTTCTCGGATTCAGACAATGAAAAATAACCCGGCCCATGCCGTGGAACACTCTTTGGGGGACCAAAAGGGGCTACATCAACAGGCATATGAGTTCCGAGATTGGGCTCACTCTGAGGCTCAGCTTCGAAATCTGGGGCTGCACCCGCGGTCACATCAGAAGGCGGTGGCTGCAGCACTCGCGACTCTCGCGGAGCCCCAAACACAGTGAGACTGATCCTCGCTGGAGTTCCTTTCCGATTCTGTTTGTACTTAGGTAAGCTAACCCAATGTTCCTCACCATCAACCTGAATATCCCCGGTACCCCTCACCACTACAACCGTAAATCTAATAGGAATATCCTCATTGGATCGTCCCTCGGCATACCACTTAGCATTCGGAAGCTGATACCGGCAGGTGCCACGACCTGCGACCACATGCCGCACTTCAAATGGCACTAGGGCTTGAATCTTATCCACCGTTGAACTACCAACTTCAAAAACCTTTCGGGCCCTACGCGGTACTTCAGGACTACAGTGCGCAAGAACCTCTTTCCAGCCCTCCTGTCCACTAGAAGATGCATCGGACGAAGTCGTGGAGTCTGGCGGCGGTGGAGTTTTCTGCCACAACCGTCGGCGCTTCAACACTTGTTGAATCGCAGCTCTAGCACTACCAGCACTTTGATTCGAATCAGGGTTCTCAGGCGAGCTGCGCTTAAGGTCCTCCCCTACCAACAGCTCTAGCATATATAGAGGCAACCCCTTGTCACTGATGAGTGCCTGTGCTGCCAGTGCTGCCAGTCGGCTGTTGTGGCAGTGCTTTCGTGGTGTCGGTGTGACGTGGTTGCTGGAGCTTCCTCGGTGCGAATTCTCCTCCGAAACTTGTCGGGTATCCACCGCATTAAACATGGTTCGGGATGTGGTGTAGACATAGGACACCTGCTGGAGAAAGTTATTACCAGGAGGTACCCGGCAGCCTGAAAGCTCCGGCAGCGAATGGATTGCACACAACATCCCCTCATGAATCTCCTGAAGCTCGGCACTCGGCTCCACAAAGAAATCATGGTCTCCCCTAATATGCAGATGCCGTCCTTGATGTAGTTGATGATGATAAAGGTCAGAAAGCAACCTGGGAGACCACCATTTCCTTGTATTCTTGCCGCTGGGACAATTGATCCAAAGGTGACGAGGCTCATACATGTGGATCCAATTCCACAACTTCTTTTCAGTCGGCTCCTTCAGAGCAATTGCCCTCCCTTTGTGCCGGCATACTTCCTTAGAGACCTGGTCACCGCTGGTAGTAATCTCCAAGACATCTAGTCCTGGAAGTCGATATCGTGAAAAGGCAACCGGTTCCTTCGTCAATGCGGATGAAGTGAGTTGCATCTCTATGTGGAGTATACATTCATCAATTTGTTTACACAGGTGAGCTACCCCGGCTGCTACCTCACAAGACGGCTTGAGACCACCAGTCTCACTCGACTCACTCACTGACGATCCGTGATCGCCGGGTCCGGCGTCGCATCGAACTGCTCGAGGTGCTCGAGCTCCCTCTGCAGGAGCGCCTTCCGGGTCATGATGTCGAGCTTCTGATCGGCCGTCAACTCCGCCTTGATCGGCGACGGCCCGGTGCTGGGCGCTCCCCTCTTGTTGGCAACTGCGGTCACCTCCTGGCTTGACGCTGCACTCGCCAAGCTTGAGGCGGTCACCGGGGCACCAATCTCCGAACTTGCCGCGGTCACCGGGGCACAAATCCTCCACTCCGAGAACTCGCCCCCCTCGGTGTCCACCGGTCGCATCCGGCCCTCCGTCTTGTAGCCCTTGGCTCTGCCCTTGCTGGCTTTTGGACCCGGACCGTGACTCGTGGTTGGCTTCTTGGCATCCGTATTGATCTGGTCCTGGGCCGCCTGAGCCATCCCCTTCAATCGTGCCAGGCTGTAGTTCTTGAACGACAGCGCCCATGACGACGTCAGAGAGGTCTTCCGAGCCATGAGAATGGCATACGTCAGATCGTTGCTGAATACTTCGTTGTGTGTCCTGTGCTTGTGCTTGCCCTGTGGCAGCACAACTTCCCCCCATTGGCGAAGCGTCGAGATGTGTGGTGGCTTGACATATTGAACCGTCAAGTACTGGTCGATCGCCAGGTGCTCCTCGGAAAGATCGTGATCGTCCTCCCCCGATAAAGGCTGGTCCAGCTCCTCTGGGAGCTGATCCACCACTTCCTTGATCTTCTTGACTTTCGCCGACGGCATGTATCCGGGATGCTGCTGTCGTGGGGTGAGCTCCGCAAAAGTGTTGATCCACTGGTGGCTGTGGTAAGAGTGTTCTGTCGATGCTGTGTTGCTGTGGCAGGCTGCCGTCTGCATGCAAGATGGGCGCCACGTTCCCTAGCAACAGTTGCGTGAGATCTACCAGTGACAAGCCTCTTTCATCCCTTCTAAGCTCTACCGTTCGGCCACCTACTTCTAACACACCCCTGCGAACATGGACTACCGCATCTACGTCGTACAATAGCCGGTTAGAAATAAGCAGTGGAGTGTCGCCTGGTACTACTTCGACTCGAATCCAAGTGTCTTCTGCAGTCGGGAGAAGCAGAGCATGTTTTGCAGTCAGCGTGCCACTGTTGCCGAAACGGAATGTCACATCTGACCGTGCCTTGCGCACCCTATCACGACACTGACTGGGAAGCCCTTGCAAAATGTTGTTGACCCGACGGCTCCCTACAACAGTCCGGCTAGCACCTGTATCAAGGACACCCTCCGCACCATGAGTAACAACCAGAGCAACCGGGTCTTCAAACGTGTACGGCTTCCCATGCTGCAAAACTTCCCCGCAAGAGCCTTGCTCACTGTCCCGACTCACAGAAGCAAGTGCCTGGTCTTGTCCCAGGCCGGTCAGCCGCGTGGCTGTCTGTCTAGCTGTCCTGTCAGGCATTAACAAACGACATGCAAGAGCATTAATAAAATCTGGACTTTTCGGCACCTTAGGTGAGAAAACCGCCAGACACATCTGCTCTTCTGACTGAATTCGATTCTCCCTCGCTGCGGTTCTTATCGGTATCTGAGCCTCATCTCCGCGGTTCTCGTCGAAGTCCTCATCACCATCGGTCGCGAAGTAGAGCTCGGCATCCTCGGGCAAGGAGTGGAGAACCTCGGTCGAGGAGAGGTGGAGGTTTTCGGTCTGGGAGTACAAGGTCACCTCCTTCTTGTTTCCTTCATCACGAGCCTGGGGGCATTCTCGCTTCCAGTGACCCTTCTTTCCGCACAGCTTGCAGTTGCTCGAAGCAATGCGTTCTGCTAAGCTGCGGCGTCGACCACCATCGAAGGCACTTCCCTTCTGCTGACGCGTCCCGCTCTTGCTTTTTCCGCGGCCTTTTCCACCCACGGGAAAATATCCGCGGTTGCGAGCTTTCTCCCTCAAACGCTGGCGAGCTTCTTGGTAAGTAGCGAAAACAGGAGCTAGGGATGACTCCTGCACTGCATCCACGATGTGGTCCTCAAACTCCGCGATGTAGATGGCATCCTCGTCGTTCTGCTCCATGAAAAAGGCCACGATCTCCTCATCGCTCGGCTCGCTCTCTGGCACCACGGCCACGTGAACCTCATCAATCCCGTCATCTTCGGCCAGGTTGATGTCATACACTTTGTTTCGTTCTTGGCCGCGAGCACCTGCAGTAGCCGCACCACGATTTTGAAGCTCCCCAAAGAACCGGGACCCGAGGAGGCGCACTGCCTTCACAGTCCCTGCGTAGGTCAAGTCGCCACCCGCTTCCACGATGACCTTCCGTTTGTCCTCAGGGCTCAACATGGAGTGCCGCAGTAGCACATATGCTCTGACCTCCTCCAGCTGAACGCTGCGAGAGATCAACTCTTCGAAATGAGCATCATGCCGAGCAACATACGAGTCGTTTGATTCATCACTCTTCTGCTGGGTCTGGAAGATCGCCTGCTCAAAGTAAAAGTACTTGTCTTCCACCGTTGTACGCCCCCACGCACCACCCAGCTTTTCCACGAGGATTTTCACACCATCTTTGCTCTTGAGCTTGTCGGCTGGGATCCGGCTCACCTTCTGAAAGGCAGACCCTTCGACCATTAGAGCTGCTCTGGGACCAAGCAAGTGAATGTGCTCATCTGGCCACAGATCCCTAATGAACTGTAATCTTTTTGTGTACTCATCAACGTTCGTACTTCCCGGCGTGAACTTAGGAATCTGCTGCCAGGGGAGGTTGCTCAGCGTTCCACCGGCTGAACTGCCTGCTGCTTCCGTCCCTTCACTAGCCATGGCTCGACGATTCTGAACCTACTCTCTCGGATCTAAAATCCCCTGTTTACACAGTGTACCCCTACACTATGACAGGCCGGGCTCCGCTACCAATGTGAAAATGATAGCCCGGACCTGCCCCTAAACCCTATGAACCCCTTGTGGAAAGTAGGCCCCCGGCCTCTGAATGCTGAAAGGTCTTCCCCGAAGACGTGTCGAATGTTGAAGCCTGCCCACAGGCTGAAACGAACTCTGAAAGGAACCCCGTCCTCAGAAGTTGTAGCCCTGACCCTGTCAGCTGATTTCTCAAGCACGACCGCAACCCTCCCTCCTCGGTGCTGCGAAAGGCGAGGCACACAAGACAGCTGTTCCAGAAACCTGCTTCACAAGTGTCGGTTTAACATCACGACATCACAACCCCAGCAATAAGATCTACATGTGGGAGTTTCCGAAAATAGGGGACCCTAATATAGTACCCGAAATAGTAGGATCCTTATCATAAGGACCCCAAAACAAGGTACCCCTAGTTTTCGGAAACTCCCATGTGAGATTTCAGGCGTCTTTGAAACAAGGTTTCATACGATCTTTGAAGTGTTCTGTAGGCTCTTCGAAGTGGTAGAACTACTTGAATTGCAGAGCAGCCAAGGTGGATTGGGTCGGCCTTTAAGGCAGTCAGCCCTCATGAAGCCTTTTTGCCAAACCATATTGTAAGGCCCGTATAGATCTGCCCTAGATTAAAGGCTGGTCCCAAAAATTGGGAAACACGCACCCATGGTTGCTTCCGCAGGCATCTCCGGTGCGGGCTTCCTCACGCCCACGCTGGCCACATGCCTGGCCGCGGCTTACGCCATGCCCTTTGCTTCAAAAGAGTCCAAAGCTAGGGCTTTCGGGTGCCAACCTCTAGAAAAGGTGGTGGTAAAACGCTGGGTTTATGGGTGTTCAAGGCTTGAGGGTTCGGCTGAACATCATAGCAAACTCCAGGAAACGATAGACAAGCCTTTCAACACCCCAAGCCCATGTAGGAGTGCCTATATCGAACCCTTTAGGAAGCACATCCGAAGCAACCCTCAAAAGAACACCATGAGAACCCCATGAAACCCTAGAACGCCCTTACAAACCACTTCACTAAGAGGCTCTAGAAACCTGAGGCCCGAAATCTCGAGTATCCAAGGCTTCATTGAGCCGTGCTCAGCATGGCAAAGAATTCTGCAAGGCGAGGTGTCTTGCGAATTGAGTTTTTCATGGTTTCACATTTCCGTGGCTTCAGAGGGTCCTCCAGCTTTCGGTAGGGCTTCTGTCGGACTACACCATGGTTTCTTTGAGTCTGGCTTTGCAGAGCTTCGGCCTTGCGGTGTAGGGTCTTGGGCCCGGGGACTAGAGTTTAGGATGTCGGAACTTACTTCTTGGGCTGATGGGTCATCGTGACTTGGGGTTCAGGGCATCGGGTTTAGGATTACAGATTAGGGTTCAAGAGTAGGGGGTCGGGTTTTTGTCGGGATGCATGGACTCCTTGTTTTAGCATGCCGGTTCCTGTCAGGCAGCGAACACCATAACTGAAGACTGCGTGGCTGGACTTTGCATCTGGCGATTAGAATGAGGACTTTTGGTTTTTGTTCGTGCGATTGGGCTTAGGAAGCTCCCTGAAGCAGGCTGCAACTTCAATAATTCTACCATTACTGATTCGAAAACCTACAACACCCCAAGCAGTCCGAAGCCTAGAAACCGAAATATGAAAGCTTAGGCTGTTAATCAATGCTATGCCCCAGACTGCATATAGTTTCACAAACCACCAAAACACTATTCTGCCCAGTCACGCCCCTATAAACCATACCCCAAACCCCAACCCCTAGCAACCCGAAACGTAAACCCAACGCCTCAAACCTCAGAACGCAAACCAACCATCGTTCAGGCCAACTCTGATTGGGAGCTGCGCCTTAGTTAGTGAACACGCACGACGCGGAGCCTCCGGACGCGAAGAAGCCTAACGGCTTCAAGATCCTGATCACAAGAATAACAGAACAGACTCGGTTTAGTAAGCGGGTTCAGGGTGTGGCAAGTTGGGGTTTAAAGCCTAGGGCTTGGTGATTGGATGACAGCTGGGCGTGCCTCCGCTGGCACAGTCATGCAGCACATGGCTTGTCTGCTTTGTGCTTGCCCTTACCAAGGGGATCAGATCACGAATACTTTAAGGGAGCCATCTACTGCCTAAGGCCTTAGATACTGTGGCATTCACGACCGAGAGGCGCAGGTTAACCTGCACCCTAAGACACCTAGTTCCTTAGCATGATGTCTTTATATAACTCGTTAATCGGGTAGGATATTTGGGGTAAAGGGAGGGCTTAGGGTACAGTTTAGGTCGGTCTAGTTTAGACAGTGTAGCCTCGGGGTAAGAGTGCTCCACCCCTTGGTATTTTAACGTGTAGTTGAGGGATTTTGAGGATATTGAGTTTAGCGTTTAGGGCTTTGGCTGTCGGGTATGGGTTTAAGGTTTCAGGTTTGTGGTGGAGGGGGGCTCCGTGTTGAGGTCTGAGCGACTGATGCTTCTCTCTCGTGGGAACCTCACGCAAGGCGAGACGCTAGACAGCTGCAAACCAGTTGGTGCCTCGCAGTCTTAACCTCGACGTTGCTTATTTGATGGAGATCGCCATGTTCCACATGTTGTGAACATGATGGGAAAGTTAAGATGTTATATATATATATAGCGGCCTTAATAATCACTAATTGGATGAAGACGATGACGAGCATGAGGCTGGTTGTTTGGTGATGCAGAAGTAGAAGATGCCAGTGGCTACGACGATATGTGAGAAACATTCGAACAGCAGCAGGAGCAGCAGGAGCAGTGTAGTAGTTGCTGCTGTGGTAGTAGTAGCAGCAGCATGCAGCGGTAATGACCCTAAGCTCTGAAGCCTAGGCTTTGGGAGACCATCTGTTGCAGCTTGTTTTTCCAGCATATGCGAGCTTCGCCATGCCGAATTGCACCTGCATGCAGTTCACTACTCACCTGTGGGCATCGAAAGTCTCACACAGCAAGGTTCGTTCTCGGCATGTTCCAGCTTTGGGTAAGAGTGCGGGGATCCAGGGCGTGCTGTACCATGCCGCACACATCCCCATCTTGAGGATCTAGGGTGCGGGTCCTTGGTGTTCGGGCTTCATGCTTTCAGGATTGGGGGCACTTTGGATTTAGGCGATGGTTTTATGGCTGGGACTTCAGGGAATGGCTTGTTGTTTCAGCACGTCGGTGCTTCTTCGTTTTGTTGCTTCAGCATTGACGGCAGGGTTTGACAGCAAGTTTCCAGCTGCATGCATGGTGCAAGTTTACGTAGCATATCGGGTTGCCATGTCGGCAAGTTGCCTTCACGCAAGTTGCCGGAGAACTGGCGCGCCAGTGCCTGCAGCACCTCAGGAAGTGATCGCAGCCCAAGCCCCTCAAGCCCCAAACCCGTCAAGCCCAAACCAGGGTCTGAGGACAATTTCAATTTCGTTTCCCAACAAGTTCATGAGTTACTGAAACTGCTAAGCCCTAAAATTCCCAACCCGGGCCTCAGGGAAATATTGGTTATAATAAATGAAGGAATATATATATATATATATATATATATATATGTGTATATATATATACATCTGTATATATATATATATATATATATATATATATATATATTATATACACATGTGTATACATGTATAGAGAGAGAGAGAGAGAGACAAAGAAATAGATCCAGTGTGGAGCTTCCGTGATGTTCCCGAGGCATTTACCTAAGCTCATGGCAAAGGATTTCTAGCCGCACGGAAAAGCCCTGCCAACAAACAAGATGTACAGATATAAGCGCTGTGAACCAACAACCGCTGATTGAACCAAAAGCTTCACACGCCTACTATTCGGGCACTCGAGCGAACGCTACATGAAAGTTTGATTTTCTGGCTTTCAGAGGCTTGAAAAGATCTCTGAAATGGGATTTCGAATACTATGTAAGGTATATTGCCACGAGTTCGGGGCTGTCAGGTCTGGTCCTGATACGAGCTTCTGGGCTCTGCGGACTTCGGCAGTCGACCTATTCAGGGTCCCTTGCAGCGGAATCTGAATCAAAGTCCCATGCAGAAGCGGGACCTAAACAAAAAAACAGAGTCGTTATGCAACAAAAATTTACAGATGAACATAAACGATTAAAATATGGACATTGCCCAAAACTCAAGATTGCAAGTGTAGTCCGGCTTCTCTGAATTATCAAATTTTGGGACCCTAAAGATCCTATGCAAGGAGCTCTCTGAACCCCTAAACACCCTAAACCTTAAGCCTTCAACCCTAAGCTCCCCTACACCCCAAACCCCCAAAAACCCAAGCCCTCCAGGTTTAGGGCTCCTCCTGGTATAGGAATTCTTGCTGATCTGCAGTCGGAAAAGTTGGAAAAAAAAAAAAAAAAAAAAACGAAACGACGGCCTACAGGTTTAGGGCGCTCCCCGACTCCCTGACACGGAGAATTTCTCGAAGCCTTGAACGGCGACCTCGTAAGTTTGCGGAAGTGCTCATATGGGAGTTTCCGAAAGTTAGGGTACCTTAGGGTTCCTTTAAAGGGTTACGATAAGGGTACTATAAGGGTTCTATAAAGGGGTAAGGTTTAGAGTTTCCGAAAGTTAGGGGTACCTCATTTGGGGGTCCTCATAAAAGGGTTGTTGGAACTCCGACAGATACAAACAGTAGGAGCTCAAAGCAAGGATTTTCGAGAAATCCCAGATGTAAATGTCTCCTGAGCCTGCAGAGCATCCGACATGGCTCATCCACAGAGAGACAGCGAGCAGCCAATTAGGATGCTGATGGCCGCTGCTGCACGAAGTGCACAGTAGCCGTGAAGTGGCTTCTTCGGAGATGTCCCGTCGTCCTCCAAACCCTGAACCCCTAAACCCTTAACGCCTAAACCCTAAACCCTACGTAAGTCCTACATTTACATCCTGGCCTAACTCTTTGGGAAGCTCCTACATTTTGCCCTCTGTGATGTCCCTTGGCGGTTCCCAGCCTGGAGACACGCAGCTGTTTTGCTTGTTGCTTGCGAAAGTCTCGATGCTGCGGTCACTCTAAGATCGGTGGGGGGGGGGGGTAGGGGGAGCACTGCCATGTCGTGCTTGGCTATGATCATTATTTGTTCTGCTTATCGTTTGTCGTTATTGTAATTAGAATGAGTACTAGTTGTTGCGATTCTTGTTTACTAGTATGAGTATTGTGGTTTTTGTATTTTACAAGGACCGTCCTCATGGAATACGACTGTTGCAAGTAAGTATGCAGACCAACAGGGTTGGCCAGAGTTCCAAGGTTTGAAGTGTGGGCCCCTAACATGGACCCTTAGGCTTTTTTCAGGGGTTCTACCCTTAAAAGTCTATATAGGGTGTGTATATATATAGTATGTATACAAGGATCCCAGAGTGGGATGCCCTGCACGTAAGCCCCGGAATGGCTACGCGGCTACCCATGAAGTACTCTCGGATGTTTGCGCTTGAGAGGGGCAGACATGCGGAGAACCTATTGATTCCCTGATGAGCCTTATTGTCGAATTTTGTAAAGCCCCAGCAAAATCTGACTACAAGAACGATGGGAAAGCTCACTCATTGGGCTGTGGAACTGACAAAGTGATTGCGGCCCTGGGTTTGGAGTTTATGTTAGCCGTGAGGTTTTGTCTTCATCAGCAGGCCCTGTAGCCGGAAACCCCATACCGATGGATATCGTGGCGAACCCAACCGTGATCCCACACAGACCCTGCACCCTAAACCTACACTCTAAATACCTAAATCTTGAACATTCCTGAACTGAAGCCTTTGAAGCTGACTAGCTGAGTGGACACACTTTACACTTTTTGGGATAAGATTACCCACTATAAAACGAAAAGTGTAGAGCTAATATCCCCTAACCCATGAAATTTGATTTGAAGACGATGCTCCGTAGAGCAGGCGAATTTTCGCCTTCGATGGTGATGCGCCCACGGGCTGCGAGGACAGCCCCGCGATGATACTGTGGATGGACAATATACTGCGTGACCCATATAGGGAATGTACCATAATTCCCATAGTTTAGGGTCCTTAAGGTCATGCAGGGTTTTGTCCATCAACAGCAGGGAACTCCGGTGAGGCTTTTTCAGCAAGCGGGCGGCCAGACCACCCAGGCCGCGGAGGTACGGTTGATGATATAAATCCTATGGGAATTATGGTATATTCCTTCTTATGGGTAATGCAGGATATATATCATCAACCGTAGCACAAAAGTTCTGGTTTGAATTCTCTGCATGTTAAAACCCACAGGCTCACCATCATAGCTGGACTTGATGGCCCTGGCCGGACGGCCACGGGTATAAGAAATTTGTTTAGATATTCAACAGCCCGTATGTTCGAAGATCGTCGCTGGGGTGCCAGACACTGCAACATCCGTAGATGAGTAAAACGTCCTAATTTCTAAGCTGTATTTGTGATCCTGACGTTGTTGGCAATATCGGGTGTTGACTACAGCATAGACTCCGATGTACGCCCTCCAAGAGCTCCATAACTTCGTAAGCGAAGGAGGCCCGAAATCCTAGAAACCCTAAGCAGCTCGGCACCTCATTGGAATAGACATCAACAAATCTTGTAAGAAATCCCACAAAACCCTATACGCACCTGTTGAAACCGCACTCAAGACTCCCGCGACACCCACCAAAAGCCTCTTGGAAACGAGAGACCCTATACCCAAGCGCTAAACCCAATCCCTTCAACCCTAACTCCAAACCCTAACCCTAAACCCCAAACTAAGCCCTGTCCTCAAACACTAAATCGCAGCGAAGCCCCGGAAGGAGACCAAGCTGCCCACGTGGAAGGCAGCCTACGAAAGCTGGCACCAGGCGGGTCCTTTTTGGGTTTGGGGTCGAGGGTTTCTACAATCTGGATCCGGATGATATCCTCATTCAGGACTTTAGGGTCTGGGCGGTCCTGAATAACTTGTAGTAGTAGTGGTATTTTCTAGGGCTCCTGTCAGAAATACTATAACGACATATCCCAAGACAGCATTCGAATCAACCAGGCCGCTTTGGGTTTATTGCTCCTCTGAGAGCCGAGAGGTTCCTTTCAGAGTTCCTACGAAGGTTCTGCAAGGATTCGATTTTAGGTTTCGGGTTTGGGGCTGAACTTAGGGGTACTTAGAAATAACTTTGTATTTTTGGTTATTATTATCCCTAAGAAAAAGCGAAAATTACAATTGTTGCTAGGGTTCTAAGTTCAGTATAGTGAAGGGTCTAGGGCCTGGGAGCTTGAGAGGTTCATTTCTGCAGGTGTAGGTCCGAAGATGTCGGCTGTTTGGCCGGGAGAGAAAGACTGAGATAAAGCGGTTTAGGGTTTAGGGTAAAGATTCAGAAGGTAATTCCCTAAACCCTAAACCCTAAACCCTGCCGTTTGTAAGTTTCTACTTCCCCGAAGATCCGTTCAATTGCTCTCAAAGCCGTCAACCCTAAACCCGGAGCCCTGTGAAAGCGGTTTAGGTGCGGCTTTTGGGTTTCGAATTGAGACTTGCAGTTAGGCATTAGGGTCCCAAGGGCCTCAAGTCCAAGCAGTGATGAACAGAGAATGGGCAGCCCGAGTTTCCTAAGCACCCAAAGCCCGAACCCTAAACCCTAAACCGTTGCAAAGAGTGTGAGGCACTCAGAGATGTCGGAGCTGCAGACGTCGCCGCCGCCGCCCTCCGCCAGGGGCGAGCTGCACCGATGGCAAGGCGGCCTAAAGTTTCTTAAGGGTTTTGTGGGGAACATCTCCCCTTTAAAGTACAAAAGATCTTGCCATAACTGACAAGTCAACCGTTTTGGGCTAAAGGCGGCTAGAGTACTCAGCACCTAAGTATGGTTTCGGTTTTTGCGTTTTAATGTTGCCGCGGACTTACATGGGTGGTTGTCAAGATTATGGTCCCTTTTTGGGTGCCCTAAAAAATTAGGTGCCGTATTATAATAGGGGCCACAGAAAGGGACCATAGTTTTGACAACCACCCACATGGATGGAGTCTCCTTGGTTTCGCCTGGAAATGATGCGAGCTCTGAGAGCCAAAGGAGTCCACCATAGACCGCCCTGGCTAAGGCTTACGGGAACCCCATAAGTCAGGTACGGCCCCCATACAGTAAGAGTCTATAATAGGGCTACTATTAAGGTCCTACTACATCTATAGTATGAATATTATTCAACTATTACTGAGTGGGGGCCCTACCCAACCCATAAGCCTGTTCCAGTGCAGAGCGCCAGTTCGTGGGGTTTCCAGCTCAGCTTTACTCCTTTGAGGCAGGGGTTTATGGATGTGTGAGGCTGAGGTTACACCCAAACGCACCCTACTACCACACCGATTGACTGCTGAAATCCACCGATGATTGGAACTTGGCCTTACAGTACTTATCCTGATTAAGCAGTTCGGCATTTTTGCGGTTGTGTCAGGGTCCCTTAGGATCAGCAAAATTGCAACCTTCTTGGGACAGAGAGGTGAGCAATGGAAAGAATGCTAAACCAATGTCTGCAGAAGGAGGTTAGCGACAAGTGGGAAGACTGTTATGGTTCCCCGGCATGGATTGCGACGACAACATGTAATATGTATCACCAGGAGACTAGCCACTTGCGTTGAGCCAAGAAGGTGTGGCAGTCTCATCGTCGTATCGTTGGTGGTAGAAGGCAACACAGGAAGCAGAGCCGCAAGCACACTCGAAAGCCACAACAGGACCACAAAGACTCAAAGACCCAAAGACCATACCTGTCTTCAGAATGATTCCTTGCATGTAGCGTGCAACAGATTCAGCAGAGGACGTCAGCAGCATTGCCAACTATCTCGTAAAGCTGGACTGAGTAACTTCATGCAAATCGTGTAGGAGGAAGAAGCAATATCAGCCAACAAAGACTTTGCAGTTCCCGGATTTGGAGGGACGACGGAGAGAAGCTCCCGGAATGTGTTCGACTCAACTTAACTGTGACCATATTCAATAAGTTTCGCACGAACCCGAGCGGTGCCATGCGGTTCACAAGTTGGGAGTGAACAGTAACGAGCAGTTTCCCCGACAATACCAAAGGAGAGTGCTTTGGGATCACCAATAGGCAGACAAACACTTCGACGTTGGCAGTAACCTTTTCAGTTTGCAGCCTCCATCCCTGAAAGCAAGAGCTTAAAGCTTGAACCACTTTTCGACTTTTGACAGTAGTCTTTTCAGTTTACAGCCTCCATCCCTGAAAGCAAGAGCCTAAAGATTGAACCACTTTTCGACGTTGACAGTAAATTCTCAGTTTACGGCCTCTATCCCTGAAAGCAAGAGCCTGAACCTTGAACCACTTATCAGAGAGCAACTTAAGCAGGGATACGCGTATGGCCGGGATAGGGCGTATGTTTTGGGCCGTTTTACATGATCATCAAAAATTGCACATTCGTGAGTTTAAACCCCCGCCTTTGAGATCATGACAGTTGGGTGTGGTTTACTTGTCGGTGGTGTTTGTGCGTATTCAAGTCTGAAGCTTCTAAGCTACACTAAAAAGCAAGCACATTAAGCAAACACCCGCTTGGACAGCGGTTTGATGTTAATGGATCTGTGTGGAAAATAGTAGTATGAATTTGTGGATTGGATAACAGGCCGAAAATAAGCACAGAATTTGACTACCAGATGTTGCCTGGGGTGTATTTCTTCAGCTGTTTTGAGAGGCCACCCGTAGTTCAACCCGATGAGACTTACCCGTTGTGC
Source organism: Symbiodinium sp. CCMP2592 (assembly GCA_905221615.1). NCBI lineage: Eukaryota > Dinophyceae > Suessiales > Symbiodiniaceae > Symbiodinium > Symbiodinium sp. CCMP2592. Next base: position 1,321,857 of record CAJNDT010003112.1, on the reverse strand, counting down.
ATCCCCCGTCGTTCTGCAACGGTGGACATTCTCTGCATCGCCGATGCCACGCTCTTCGCTGGACTAGGTGCCTTCCGCCCTCCAACTTGCTCTGCTCAGGACATGATTGTTGCTGATGTGACGCGTGTGCATGCGAGCATGGTTGAAGCTGTTTGAGGAGCATCGGTTCTTCGATTGCCACATGTTGGACCAGACTCAGAACCTAGTTCTAGAGCATGAGCACAGCTTCTGTTACCCTCAGTCACAGCAACACTGCAGACGACTTGCAGGGGCACTGTCACTCGGACAGACGTCTTTCATTCACACAGCATATATACTGGACCTTAACACGTATAGCATGCGCATCAAGATGTCATTCAGAACATGTAGGGTCCCTGTCGAGGTCCTAGGGTCCTAGGGAAATGTATACACTACTTAGTCCCCCACAGGTCTCTTACACATTATCCTCGCCGTTCCTTAGTACATTTTTCGCAGCCATGGCTTTTTCCGATGCGAGGCCAACTCCCTTCGCTCCCAATTCGACTTTGCAGCCTTGCCCGACGGGCAACATGGGGAGCTACTCGCGGGACTCGGGGGACGTTCGCGTCTCGACGGACGCGAGGTTTTGCCTGTCGGCTCCGACAAGCAGTGCCCGAAGCCGTACTCCTGTTTCTTGTCTGATATATCAGATAGCACCGTGACACGATGTGTGCACTTCTGACTGCACGATGTGTGTTTCTACGCAGGCCCGGCCAGCACGAATTCTCACACGTTGGGCAGCAATGGCGTCGTCGGCCAGGCACCTCACAAAAATATCGACGAGAAGACATACATGTGTTGGGACATCGACTTTCGAGGGCTGGGCCTGACGGACATGGAGAAAAACACCACTTGCCCACGAGGTACCACAATTGCAATCCAGTGTCGTTGCACCGATGCAGCGCAGAGTAGATAAGTGGCCTTGGACGTAACTCATGTTATTGATTGTTGCTAAAGGTTCCCGGACGGTCAGCTACAAGGTTCTCCAGCCCTTGTCAATCAAAATCATTATCCAATGCGGAACACGCTGCTCCTTGTCCTCGCCGTTCTGTCGTTTGTATTGTAGTTCAAATTCGTCAACATGCGGCTGATCATTAACCTCTACGTACTGCAGCTGTGTTGCATATGCTCCATTCGCCCTGACTGACTGGTGGTTCATCTTTAAAAATCTGCTGAGCCAAGCGGGGCAAACGCAGCGCCGCCGGACTGTCCGCCCTCGCGACGGGGAACGCCATCTTTCTCCCGACATTCAACCGCCCCAATATGTGGGACATGAAGTGGTACCATTGTTTTGTCGCCGCCGGACCTCGGCCCGTCGGATAAACTGCCGGAGTACATCGAGATGGCGAAGTACGTCTTCAAGGGCTGGTGTAGCAGGGAACTCCCGTGGCATGTGGTGACCGTCCAGTCCGGTTTGCTGGAGGCGGACAAGCAGGAGTGCGACAGGGCGCATGAGGCGGACATGAAGGCGCCGGATCCAGATGACAACCAGGCCGACACCGACTCGGAGACGGTGAGGGAGGAGATGGCGAACGTTGGACTTTGGGCCGAGGTTGAGTCGGACGAAGGACAGCAGCAGGACCAAATGCAGGACGACGAGGAGTTTGAAGATGCGGAGACGAGGATCACCTTGCGCCGGTCGATGCAGCATTCCCGGGGCACTTCGAGCAGGAAGACACGCCGGACACTGCGCGACCGGTTGATTCGCTAGAACTGCCTGGGATCGTCGACGATGGTTTCGTCGTCATTGCGGAGGAGGACTACACGGCCGTGGACATAGTGCTTCCATTCCAAGCAGGTTCCCTGGACGTGACGGAGGTGACACAGCGATGGACCCACAGGATGATTCTTAAAATTGCACAAGCCGGACACTGAGCGAGAATCGCAAAGAATCCAGCTCCAAGATGCAGCGCTGCCTGATGGAGGCTTTGTCAGGTGCGAAGACTCGTCGGACAACACCCATTCCTACTGGACACGCTTAATGTCAAGCACAGTGTGAAGCTGAGGAAGCATTCGGGCTTAAGGTGTAGCTTTGAGGTTTGGGCTTTAGGGGTTTAAGGTTTGAGTTTAGTAACTAATCAACGTTCCCGTGCTGTTGAAGGGGTGCCGCCGGGTGTCGTCGATCGTCCATGGGCTTCCGAGAGGAAATGGCGAGTTCATGTCATTCTACACGCAGGGCACTCATCTGCACGATGCATGGACACGTATGCATCCTGGAGGAGACCCCCACGGAGGACGAGCAAAAGATCAAGAAGCACGCTTCTATGGACGCACACAGGCTAGCACGCATGGAGCGATACGCCTATGTCACGCAGGGCAAGTCAGATTCCCGGTCGACGGACATTTTTTGTGCGTGGTGGCAGATGCAGTGCACGTGGGAAGTGACGATTGGCTGAACATCACGGTGTACAACCACACGACGGACAAAGTTTGGGTGTGCCCGCCGCAGGCGGGCCTTTTTTTGGCAAGCAACAGCATATTTCTGAGGCGTTTTAAGCAAGAGGCGAGGTACGTCAGAGCCTTGCTTAAGTTGACCGTTTTGGGTGCCATTTTCGTAGCTTTTGGGTCCGACCAAAATCGTTTTTCCGACGCGAGGTACGCGTATCCCCGCTCAGGCTCGGTTTGGGGCGGAGTCTTTGTATTGTATTTTATATAAAGATAGGTACGCGTATCCCCGCTCACCCCTGGGTTTCGGGATTGGCCTGATAAAGGCTCCCAGGCGCCCTTCTACTGTTGAGTAGGTACGCACAGCCTTGCTTAAGTTGACCGGGGCCGGGGCCCGTAGCGAAGAGCGCATTTTGGGCGCATTTTGGGCGCATTTGGGCCCCCAAAAAGGTACGCCAGATCCCCGCTTAAGTTGGCCGGGCGGTCCCCTCAAAATGGGTCCCTGGGTAGTTATATGCAAGCATCATTTGTTTAGCACGCTGTTCCTAAACCCTAAACCCCTAAGCCGTAAGCAGTAGTTTTTAAAAGCTCAACCTTCTGATGCTCTAACGGATGAGACAGCGACTGTCATTGCAGAAGCTACAAATCTTGGAGGAGACCCCCACTGACTCCATTCGGATCGGTCGGCAGGGCTTTGTTGCCAAGGTTTTTGGTTCTGTGATCCGTTCTCGTGTCTGGAATGAATATTGAAATTCGATGGACGTCGCAGGTCAGGGTATTGTAATACGTGTACCTGACCCTGGTCTGACGTATTAAAATAGTTAAGATATTCAGAAAATAGTTGCGTTTGGTCATGCCTGACAGCGCATATTCTGATGAGACTACATCGACGATAGTTCGTGCACATAAGCAAGTAAATTTTGACGAGGCTTTGATACTTGCATTTTCCTTGAAAGGTTTGTCGTGCTACTTTGTTCTGCCTGAGCTATGTATCGTCCAGGCTCATGGCCCATTTGTGCTAATCACTGCTTGATTTCCTGGCAGTGAGCTTACAACAATAAGTTCTCGAAGATATTAGTGGTGTCCCTCTGTAGTCGCTTTTAGTGGTTGCGAGCTGGGATAAGTATGTGCCGTCAATTTTTGTGGTCAGTATAGAAGCTAGTCCCATAGCCGGTCTTCTTGCCTTAGTTCTAGTCGCCGCATTCTCACAGTTCTGCGTTTGTTGGCTCACTTATCTTGCCAGTGGTTTCGGATTGCTCTGCGGTTGCTGCAGTGACTACCTTCTGAACATGATTTTATTGGCGAGTGAATTCAATGGATGTATATGTATTGCTTCTATTGTTCTGATGTTTTAGGGCCTTGCCAGGCCCTGTGGTCTGCAGGTTGTTTTGGTTACACAGGTGTGACATGGCTGTTTGGCCCTGCCTGAAATACCCTTGAAATGCGCTCGCTCTGTGCTTACGCTGCACTTGCTGTGCGCTTGCTCTGCGTCTCTGCAAAACTGGTGCAGATCCTCCTGATATGCATGAGTTGGGCGGTTCATTGCACTGCATCTGCAATTCGCCCTTCGCTTGCGTGGCTTGTTTCCTGTAATGGGCTTCACTTGCGCTAGAAACGCACTTGATCCGCGTTCGGTCTGCGGTTTCTCTTAACTCATGCATGCAATCATCCTTACCGCACAATCTGCCTGAACATTGAAATGCGCATCAATTGCTTTCAAAGGCACTTGTGAGCAAGTGCAGCGCGCATGAAATGCGCCTCAAAGACAGCTGAGGTGCACTTGAGACGCGCTTGAAACCCGCTTGATCTGTGATTGCTCGTTGGTTTCGTTGAAGCCCCCGCAATCCTCAATGCGCTTGAAATGCGCTTGAAACGCGCGTGATCTGTATTTGCTTTTGGCTCCGCTTTAAACGATGGGAACCCTCCTTACCATTGAAATGCGCTTGAAATGCGCTTGAAACGCGCTTGATCTGTGATTGCTCTTTGGTTTCGTTGAAGCCCCTGCAATCCTCATTATCATTGAAATGCGCTTGAAACGCGCTTGATCTGTGTTTGGTTTTGGCTCCGTTTTAAACGATGGGAACCCTCCTTACCATTGAAATGCGCTTGAAATGCGCTTGAAACGCGCTTGATCTGTGATTGCTCTTTTGTTTCTTTGAAGCCCCTGTAATCCTCATTATCATTGAAATGCGCTTGAAACGCGCTTGGAACGCGCTTGATCTGTGTTTGGCTTTGGCTTCGTTCGTTGTAGACTATGGAATCCTGGTTACCATGGCAATGTGCTTGAGACGAGCTTGATCTGTGATAGCTCTTTGGTTTCTTTGAAGCCCCTGCAATCCTCATTATCATTGAAATGCGCTTGAAATGCGCTTGAAACGCGCTTGATCTGTATTTGCTTTTGGCTCCGCTTTAAACGATGGGAACCCTCCTTACCATTGAAATGCGCTTGAAATGCGCTTGAAACGCGCTTGATCTGTGATTGCTCTTTGGTTTCGTTGAGGCCCCTGCAATCCTCATTATCATTGAAATGCGCTTGAAATGCGCTTGAAACGCGCTTGATCTGTATTTGCTTTTGGCTCCGTTTTAAACGATGGGAACCCTCCTTACCATTGAAATGCGCTTGAAACGCGCTTGATCTGTGATTGCTCTTTGGTTTCGTTGAAGCCCCTGCAATCCTCATTATCATTGAAATGCGCTTGAAACGCGCTTGCAACGCGCTTGATCTGTATTTGGTTTTGGCTTCGTTCTAACCTATGTATTTGGAATCCTCCTTACCATTGAACTGTGCTTGAAACACGCTGGAAGCTCGCTTGATCTGTGATTGCTCTTTGGTGTCTTTGGAAGCTCTTGTGATCATCATTACCATTGAAATGCGCTTGAATCGCCCCTGAAACGCGCTTCGGTCTGTGGTCTCCCCACAACCCCTCTTATGAGCAGACCCCTTCTTAGAGAAGCACAGACATCGTGCACATATGTGCACATGAGAGACGTCTGGTTCGGTTTAACCGCGCCAAACCTACGGACATAGGTCAGTTTAACCCAAACAGTCACAAGCCAAGCCCTCAACTTCAAGCCCTTTATGCACCATGGAAGCAAAGATGTTGCATTGGCCAGCACTGCAACACAATCCAAGTTCGCATGGAACAGCTTGGAAAAGCTGGGCCTCCAAAACATGACACATGACTTGGATTTGAGGGGTTGTGAAACAGAAACGTTTGATCCGTGGTTCCTAATTTCGATGTTAATTTCGCGACGGATGTTGAAAAATAGACAGCTCCGCAATCTTCACACATGACCTCTGCCAAAATCAGACCCGGCCAGAGCCCCTAGGTACGCGTATCCCCGCTGGTAGGGTATCCCCGCTTAAGTTGCTCCCCAAACTTAGACCCTAGACCTAACCGACCCAGCTGCATCATCCGCCCCAGGTGGATCCGAACATGGTCAAGGCAGGTGGACGCCCAGGAGAAGCAGAAGAAAAGAAGTTGTTGTTGTTGTTGTTGTTGTACTAGTAGTAGTAGCAGTAGTAGTAGTAGTAGCAGCAGCAGCAGTAGTAGTAGTAGTAGCAGTAGCAGTAGTAGTCGTAGTAGTAGTAGTAGTAGTAGTAGTAGTAGTAGTAGTAGTCGTAGTCGTAGTCGTAGTCGTAGTCGTAGTAGTAGTAGTAGTAGTAGTAGTAGTAGTAGTAGTAGTCGTAGTCGTAGTCGTAGTCGTAGTCGTAGTCGTAGTAGTAGTAGTAGTAGTAGTAGTAGTAGTAGTAGTAGTAGTAGCGGCAGTAGTAGTAGTAGTAGTAGTAGTAGTAGTAGTAGTAGTAGTAGTGGTAGTAGTGGTAGTAGTAGTAGTAGTAGTAGTAGTAGTAGTAGCACAAGTACAAGTACAAGTGCAGTAGCAATCATCCTCCTGATGCTACAGCTCCTGCTCCTGCGCCTGCTCCTGCTCCTGCTCCGGCTCCTGCTCCTACTGCTTCTACTGCTGCTTCGGCTGCCACTTCAGGTGCCAAGATGCTTAGGCTTTCGGCGATAGGTTTTGCGATTCGGATGTGGGAGCGAGCACGTTTCCTGTCGCCTGGTTCTGTGACTTGCCGGGCCCAGCTTTCTCCCTTAAGCCGCATCTAGCCGCATCTAGGATGCTCAGCAGTACCCTTATTCCCTTTTTGTAGCCCTAGGTTCCTTATAAAGTTACCCAATACCAAAAAGGTCGCAGGCCCAAGGGAAGAACTCCATCCCACCTGAGCCCTAAACCCTAAAGCCTAAGCCCAAGCACAACCTGGCTCCACCTAACAGGTATTCCGACTGTAGCAAGGAGGAAAAGGGCCCTCAAAAAAAAAAACAAGCACAAACCAGTTATGTGCAAATCATGCTCTGACGCTCGACTCGCTGAACCTGAAGCTTTGACAGCTTTGAGGAATACAGGGGGGGCGTTTTAATTTACATCCCCTTTTCTACAACAATGCTATCATCTAGCCGCAATGCCCCTACTGGGAACATGTACGGTTCAGACTGACTCGGTACCAAACACTTCTGGGTTAGAAGTTTGGGATTCAGGATTGGCGATGCGTTTAGCCCGGGGCCTCAAGCAAGCAGCGCCTTGGACAGGTTGCACGGTTGGCTGAAGGAGACGCCTGCTTCGAAGGCAGTGCTTCCTGGGGAGTTGGGCTTCCTCTTTGGGGGTTCAGGGTCTAGCTAGGGGTTTCCGAAAATGGGGGGACCCTAACATATGATATAGTACTCTAAAAAGTAAGACCCTCATTATAAAGACCCCAAAATAAGGTACCCCCCCCATACTTTTCGGAAATGCCTTTGCTAGGGACATTGGCATTCATGTCCTTGCAGCAAAGAAGGTCGTGCGGGACGTTCTAAGTGACGGAATCGCGACAACAGCAGAGCTGCATGAAGTATTCACTTTCATGATAATGATGCTTGGTGCACTCGTTGCTTTCATATGAGTAGTAATAACAATAGCTAAGTAGCTGAGTGGTACTCCTTACACTTTTTGTGCTAATCTTACCCACTATAAACTGAAAGTGTACACTGTTGGGGGCTTATGAACTCAGCAACTAAGATAGTGATACTCGTAATAACAATGATGCCTGGTGCTAAAACCTTGGAGATGTTCGCCTGCAGATGGACACCGCTAGCTCTTCGGCAGTGTTAGGGAGACCCCCTAAAGGGGGTGCTTCTTGACCCTACTTCTGGCTCTCTTGACAGGACTGCTTATAGGCCCAAGAATATACTACGTGTGTACATGGGCCGGTTCAAAATCACAGAGGTAGCATCCCCCTTGTTTGTATTTGCTGTGCAGCGATTAAGCTCAAGACCCTCCCGAGCCTCAGAAGAAGACTCTGAGGGTTTTGAATCAAGACTTTTGCGGGTTCGAGCTTGGCAGCCGAAGAAAACATGTTCTTCGAATCTCATGATTTCAGAATGTAGTGCGATCTGTTGTAGCTCTTGTGTGTGGCAGAAGCCTTACATGTTCACCACGTCGGCGGTCTATTTTTCCACAGCAGCTTTCGTGATATGAAAAGGCGTACTGGTGGCGAGATATTCCCAAATCTTGCTATCTATTTGGAGGAGATAAAGTACTATCTCGCTGATGTGCTCAATGATGATTGGCAAAGGCTGCTCAAGCTGGCGGCAGGCAATGCGGGAAGCAATGCCGAACCTCTGATCTTAGCGCCGGAGAAATCGGAGAAAGTGCTGGAGCCAGACATTGAGGATGCTATTAGGTCTATGCAGAGCAACCACATACTTTTCTCACGCAAAAGCAAAAGTCCGCTGATGCTTATCGTTGAGAAGCCAACAGAGATGCAGCGCAAGCTCATGTACCAGGTGGAACGTCTACAGTTTCTTTGTAAAGGAAGGGCGACAGTGTTTCCATACCCTCAGCTTACGCAGCAGCTGAGATGGCGGCTTCAACACGAGGGTCACACGAGGTTGGGAGCAAGGGAGCTGCGCAACTTGGTGTCGCCGTATTATGATTTTGTGTTGGAGACTGAGCCGCAGTGGTTTCACCAGATCCGGCAAGTGGAGAATGGGCTGGAGATGGTGTCGCCGTTCTACAACGATTACACTGTCACACAAAAAGTGCCATACGCAATGCGCTCCATCGAGGAAGCTGGAGGCATGTTCCGCCTTGCTCGATGTGCCGCTGTGGTGATGCTCTTCTCCGATGAACGAGGCGATTTTGTTTGGCTCGTGTGGGAAGCTAAAATCGCGCCGACGCCACGTTCTCGCGCACGAAGCACGCCACGAACATGGTGCGAAACGCATGGTATTCGCGGGGCGAAAGACCTATGCGGCAAACGCGGCATTGGTGAGAAGAACGACGGAGGCCAATGGGGTTTCCCAGCTGGTCATGTGATACGCAAAGTGGATGGAGACTTGTTGGGCACAGCACAAAGAGAATGGAACGAAGAGGTGCTGGGATTTGAGTTCGAAGCAAGCAGGGATTTTCGCGTACAACCTGTCGTGCTGCCCTTCCTTGCGAGTGACAGCAGGCAGTACCCTGTGCAAACATACGTATATGCAAAGGCCACATCCCAGTTCTTTGAATCCACTCTTGCTGGACGAGATCGCTTCCAGTTCGAACTGCCCCCAAATTCCATCCGGAGCTCAAGCCAGCCAAGCAATCAAGATTACCGCAGATTGAACACTGATCCCACGTCGGTCTTTGTGGAGCATGAGTGGGGAGCTTGGGCCCAGATCAAGGCAGATGGCTGGGAAGTCCCCGAAGGGCAAGGACCTCTTGGAAGTACGGTTGATTGGGAGAACAGCCAGGCACTTAAGACGCACTGGCCACACATCAAAGAGTATGTGTTGAGCCAACCACTTGTGTTGCAGACTACTGAGAGTAAGAAAAGAAGAGTTGCCGCCAAACGACACTCAAGAATTAGCTGGACTACCATGAAGCGTCGCCGATCAAAGCGACATGTCTTGCAGACTGCTAAAGGTAGAAACAGAGGATCTGCAAATCGACGCTCTCAACGAGGAGCTCGTGCCAGCAATCGCGGCGGATCAAGATGACAATCGGCGGAGGCGTAACAAGACTGGAGTTGCATGCCGCCATTAAGAATATTATTAGTGTAAATTATTCCGACGCAAATAAGCCCGAGCCCAGTAGCATGCAAGCATTCTCCCTGCCGTTTTGAACCTGTACGCGTGAATGGCTTAGACCCGGCTGGGCTAGTTTTAGGGATGTAGAGTTCGTGTCAAAATATGCTTCATGAAGTTGCCGTTTCGTACGTTAACCTGCTACCTCGACCCCAACTACTTGTCATCATTGTTGACTGCGACTGCTATGTTAACACCGAAACTTTGGAATATCTCGTTGGTTCAAGGGCTGCTTTGGCGGAGTTCCGGCCTTGATCTAGCTTTCTGGCTCTATGCCTTGCTTGCGTGCGAGCTCCCGGCGCCTCCCTGCTGAAATGGAGTCGAACTTCAGTCCCTGATGAGGGTTCAGGGTTTAGGGTCGGCCAAACTCAGCCAAGGCAACCCAAACCCCAACTCCTTGAATGGTAGACAACTTAAACTCGAAGCCTCCCAACCCCGACCCACCCTCTCTCCCTTCGAAAAGGCCATCCGCGAGACATTGAGAGGAGGAGCAAAGGCGGGTGGTGATTCAGTGGTGCTTTGAAGTGAGTCGGGGCTTAGGGGTAGAGTTCACAGGCATTCGGGCTTGCGGGGTTTGGACCTGCCGCCCCAAGCCCCTCAAAACCCAAAAGCCCTAACCCCGAAAGCCTAAACGCCCGAAAACTTCAGGGGCCGACAGCCCGTGAGGGACAGGGTTTCTTAATGCATGTAGAGGCTGAGCAGGGCACCTTTAACATTTTGGTGTGTGTGTGTGTGTGACCATATATATATATATATATATATATATATATATACATATTTCTACACACACATAATCTTGCCATAAACATGCGGAAGCCCGACAAGGCTATACGGATTCTTGACAAAGGGTTTTTTTAGCTACTAAAAGGGTTCTACAATCTAGGGACGGAAATGCTTAGAATACGGTTTTGGAGGGAGGTGTATTGTGTGTGCTGCCCCCACTCTGCAACAGTTAGATAATATTCATAGCAGACTTATGTATGGCCCTAGTACTTGGAGGATCATGGGACTTAGTAAGTAAGGTTATAAGCACCTTAATTGGGGTTATAAGTATGGTTACCCTAATTATAACCCTAGTTACTAAGTCCCATGATCCTTTAAGTATGACCCCCAATATAGACTATTGCCATCCTAAAGGCCCCAAAGAAGCCACAAGTGCAAACTATCGCCGAAGCTGATCCCCAAACCGCCCAGTCGACAAGAACTAGCAAAACGCCGAAACCCTAAACCCAAAGCCTCTGGTACTATTGGGAGTTTCCGAAAATTAGGAGTACCTTATTTGGGGTCCTTATAATAAGGATCCTGCTATTCAGGGTACTATATTAGGGTACCCTATTCTCGGAAACTCCCTATTCGTAGCTTTGCTAGCATAGTTGGAATTATCAGTAAGACCCTCTAGTATTATTGGAGATCAGCATGATGAGTATAATCGGGACCCGAGCCCGAAGCTACGTGAGGAAGAGGACATCTCCAAGCTGGACCAAATCTGCAGCTCTGTCTCACCGATGGCCAGGGCCGAAGAAATTTGAGTTGGGGCGCCTTTTTGGTGTTTAGGTTTTTGGGTTCAGGGTTTAGGCCGCAGAAGCGTGATTTTGAAGGGCGTTGTATCTCTTAGGGTGCGGGGGTTTGGGGTTGAGTTCTTGGGTTTGGTGGGTTTGGGGTTTGAGAGTTGTTGGTGGTTTCGGGTGCAGGGGCTTATATTGCAGTAGGCATCAATGCTGCACTCAGTGTGATCGTCAGGCCTGTTAGTGCCGCGCAAAATCTTGGCAGTTATGCGAGTAAGCTCTAAACCCTCTCAAACTCCGAAACCCCCTAAACTCGACGGTTTCCCCGAAACCGCCAAGACTCTGAAGCCATAAACCCTGAATCCTCAGTCATAAGGCCCGGGAAGGGTTGCCCTCCAAATCCAAGTGGGATGAGGTCCTCGACTGCTGGCGCCTTGTAGATGGTCAAGCTGCCCCGCTACTGCAGCAGGCTGGGAATGTGGCGCTAAAGGTCTACTTCTAATGGTTTGAGTTTAAGGTTTTGTGATATAGGTTGCATACGCATAGATTGTGCCCGAACCGGCTAACCCTAAGCCTAAGAGACACCCCTTAAGTATGCACAATTCGCAGCCAGAACGGCTTGCATTGCAGTCTTGATTCGTATAGGTTGGGGCCTTTCCAGGGGTTTAGGTTGGGTTTCTTTTCGGCCTTCAGGCTTCCAGTTTTTTGCGGCCTACAGTTTACCTTAACCTACGAGCACCTGCTTTTTGTAGGGTCCCTGAAAACTCGTTACACGGGTTACAGGTTCTTTACCAATAGGGTGTGCTGTCTTAAGATAGGGTGGAAGTCCGAGCTTAACAAAGTCGTCGCATGGATGTTGAGGGAAAGGTGCGGGAGGCAAGCAGCTTGATCAACGTAGCTTCCCCCATCCGAAGCCTGCACTTCCACAAACCTACCGATGGTGTGGCCATCAAAGCTTCAGGGTGGGCAATATCGGAGGCCGCTCTGAGCCTTCATTGGGAAGGGGAGAGACAGCTTGGTTTAGGAAGGACGTGTGGAGTGTCAACATTGGGGCTTCAGTTTAAGCGTATCACAGGGGTTGTTTCCTCACAGCCTTTGGCCTTCAAGTCTAGAGTTGCTTCATTACATGCATGCAGACATATGCCTGCCTTTTTGCAAATAGCTTAGGGTCTCAAAAGCATGCAGTTGTCTCCGCTCCTGCAGACGGAGTTTGGAACTAATTCCTAATCTGGCTTACACTAGGGCTCTGGTTTGTAATGGATACACCGCACTTACGGGATTTTGGTTTCTCATATTGAGCGGCTTTGGATAACTTAGCCACTGTTGCCCAGCACCACGGCAGAGATAGGGGGCTAGTATCACCCGTAGACACAGATTGAACTCAGATTCGAGAGAGAGACAACTTAGCAGTTGGACGACCCCCGTATCCGTCGTGACGATCGCCAAAACCCGCAAGCTCGAAAGGCCTGAAACCCGTAGCTTTGCCTGTAAGCCTTTTGCGGCAGTTAAAAACTTTCTTTGCCACGGTAATTAAGCGTAAGCTCTAAACCCTAAGCCCATATACAGCTGGGGGGCAAAAACACGGCAGCAAGGGCGCCACCTGGGCTGGCGGCACGATGCCAGTGTTGAGTGATCGTGTCTCACCTGCCCTGGCGGTTTAGAGGATTTAGGGTTCAGGGTTTTTGAGTCGTTTATCGTCGGATTTAGGGTGTTGAGTCGTTTGTGTGTGGAGTTCAAAAGTTCTGGGTTTACGCTACAAAGTTTCATGCAGTTGAGGGCTTATGGTTGGTTAAGTAGTCTCAGTTGTGTTACGTTTGGTTCTTGACGGCTTTAACTATAAATCTGGGCCACGTGCCTTAAACCTTCCCGCACGCAGGGGGTTACTGAGCTCTGAAATTTTGAGGCAGTTCGGTGTGCACCGCGTATGCCGAGGTTTCGCGCGCATCAGTGCTTCGTTTCGGAGATCAGAAAATGCTGAATTTTTAGAAATGTTGGATATCGCGGGGTGTCTGTACTTTTCGTCTTTGTTGTTGAGATGCGGGCGATGTGTGTTCACGGTTACGTGGGCATTGTCGAACCTCTAAAATGTTGGAAAACGCAGTGTGTTTGCACTGTCGGCCGATGTTGTTGAGATGTGGGCGATGTGCGTTCAGGGTTACGTGGGTTGTGTTGAACATCTAAGATCATATAGCTGCCCCAAACTCTAAAACACCTACAGTAAGGCTGAAGGATGCATGTCAGCCGCAGTCGCAGGAACGGCAACATGAAAGCGGCCGAACATGTCGTTATTAGCCCCCCCTGCCCCCAAAGCGAAAGCTTCGACCCCAAGAAGAAGGCAACGGAAACCTCTGAAATTTCTGAAAACAAGGCACAGAACCCCCGCCCCTGCATGCTTAAACCCTGTTACCCCAAGTCAACCCTCAGCACAACAACCCACTTTGACCGTAATCAGCTGTAAACCATCGTGAACTAATGAAACCCTAAACCCCAAACCGACTTAGCCAAAATGCTGCCTCACGTCCCTCTTTCCTCGAAGTGTACACGCCCTAGAGTGGAGGAGCCTGATTCGGGGTTGGGATTTAGGGTTCTTCTTCGGGCTCTCAACGATCCGTGGTGTTTTGAGATTTTGGAGGGGCCTAGAAGCAGGGGATGTTGAATCAGGTTCCTACATCCGTGGCTAACGGCCTGGGTTCAAGACGATGCAAGCTGGGGCTAGGGTCTCGCATTGTGGCTTTTTTGTTTTGACAGCAAGCTCCTAGCCCAGTAGCACCGCGAAAATAGAAAGTGCCTGGGGCTATTGAAAAGGCCTATACACATGTCTGAACCGCCAACTTCACCAGAACCCTGCACCATGATGTAGAACGAGTGATAGCTTGTTTAGAGGTCCCGTATCATGCAGAGCCTACTACGGAGTTCATATTGCAGTCGCTTGTTTCCTGTAACTCCCACGTGAGGTGATGACTGGTCCCGCGGGCTCTTTGGCGGGTTGCGTGGCGGAATACAAGTGAGTTGAGCGAAGGCGACAACTAGGCAGATCTCATAAGCCAAAAATAGCTCCCTGAACCCTACACCCTCTAACCCCAAACCCTACACCTCCGCTCTGAAACCCTGAACCCTGTAATCTGAGTCATGAAGAGAAAGGAATCCGGAACTGATAAGTTTCAAAAACTCATGAACCCAAACATAGGCCTTACGAGTAGCTGGTGAGGTTTTCAAAGGCCCACAAAGATCCCTAAATGCAAGGGCTCTCTGTTTTTGACCCCTGCCCCTACCTCCCACAGATAAACTGCGTGTCAGGGATTCGGGAAATTGATTTAGGCTGTAGGGTTTGAGGAAGTTAATTTGAGGGTTTATGACTCATACATGTTTAATCTTTAGGATTTTGGAAGGCTGCTTCAGCAAGCAACCCACCCTGCTCAAGAAGCAGCTCATGATGCAAGAGCCACGAAACTTTAAGCATTTTCAGTCCGTGAACCCTGAAAATCCTGAGCCCACTACGCCGGAAGCATGTCGAGCCCTAAAGCCTATTGCAAACCAGAGTCCCGACCGTGTCGGGTCACTTTCCTACTGTAGTGCCGGAATAACTACCAAAACTGTTGCTGAGGGTTCCTTGCTGTAGTTATACCACCAGGGTCCCCAAATTCCACCCGAATACCTATTCCAATCATGAGGGCCCCAATACTATGTACACCTCGCCTGCTCTGTTCGTTTGAACCCAAGCCTGAAGTCTTTGCCATCTGTCAAACACAACAGGACTGCCATGATCTGTAGACGAAAATAGGGTTTGATGATAGGCTGCTCGGAAAACCCAAGGAGTAGTATTATCAATGATTCAGGCTTCTCTCTGACACGTATCTAGGTTAGGATTTGCGAACGTACCCATCCTTGCAAGGTTTCAGAAGCATCATGGACATGCAGAAACTCAGCACCGCAAACCCGGAGCCTCCATGTAGTTCTTCCGCCACATCAAATGTCTCAAGTAAGGTACCAGACTTACCACCACACGGTCTCCGACATCTTCCTGCCGTTGTCTGCGGCCCCCCGGCCTTATCCAGAGGATACAAAAAAGCAGAGTGCACATGTGTGGTTGTCAAAATTAGGGTCCCTTTTTGGGTACCCTACATATTAGGTGCCGTACTATAATAAGGACCCCAAAAGGGACCCTAGTTTCGACAACCACCCATATGTGTTATTGCTGGTGCTCCGAAACGTACGTAGTATGGATGTTGACGCTTCGCACCAAACCGGCTAGTGGCGTTGATTCCTCAGTCAGAGGTGTGTTTGGTTTAGGGTTTAGGGTTTAGGGTTTAGGGTTTAGGGTTTTGGGTTTAGGGTTTAGGGTTTAGGGTTTAGCTGCTTGGGTTTCTTGCTGCGCCTCTCTGAAGCGCCAAGGCCCAAAACACCGTTTTGATCCCCCAGCACCCTCAGCGATAAACTCCTCCACACCATATTTCCGAGAAAGCGAGCATCAGGGACAACCTAACTGCTCCTGTTTGCACAGGATCTGCTTGCAGGGCAGCAGAAGAAGTGGTTTGCGGTTTCTCAACCCTTAACCTTGCGGGCTTCCTTGGGCTTGTGGGTTGAGGGTTGCTGCTTCGGGAGTCTTTTGTCAAGGTTTTCTGGGTTCAGGCAGTCTTCACGGCATGCCAGCACGAGTCAGAGCAACTCTACAATAGGGCATGCCTGCAGGACCCAGAACAGTAAGTCAGTAAGTCTCAGTAGCCTACCCAGATGGAAAGCACACTTTCGAATCAGGTATTCTATGCCCTAAACTCTAAACTCAAGAATGTCGAGCTTAGAAACCCTATTGTGCACGGGTATTCAGGAGCAGGGTTCGTGGAGGATGAGCTGTGTGTTGAACGTCGAAATCCAGATTCGCTGGCACTTGCAGGGTTTTAGTGCACATGCTTGGTGTAGAGGTCTAAATACGTCTCCAAGCCATACCTTAGTATAGCTTGTATATCTTTATACCTACTATGACTTTACTCAGCCCCATTTTAAAATTGAAATCTAGCCTACTTCACTATCCCGTAAGGAAGACCCGCGATGCCCGTATTCTAATCATGAAGGCCCCCAGAAATGATGGCCGGACTGAAGCAGACCAAAGGATCATCCCATCAGAAGTTGTTTCGTAGTAGCTGACTAGGTAACCTGTATCCTACCATAATTGAAACGGGTAACCTTCTTTGGGCTAGGGTACTCAGCCCCTAAGGTTTAAGGTTCAGGTCAGTTGTCTTTGAAAATCAAACATACCATGACGAACGGGTCAAATCCACGCGAACAAGCGATCTCCTGACAGACTGCGCTAGCAAAGTCGCGACAATGACGATACAAAGCGGCAGCTGCAGCACTCCACCCCACCCTTAAACCCTCGACCCTATAAACTTAAACCGCAAAGCCTCAAACCTAAAGCCTGATCTTAGAGCCCCAAACCCAACACCTCAGCCTTCTTTGCAACCAAATCCCGAAACCCGAGACCCTAAGGCGATCAAGATCACGTTAAAGCTGCGCGAAGAGCTCTCCCGAGTACCGAGCTTCGAGGAGCGCTCATGAGTTGCTACTTAAGAGAGGGTTCCCTTTAAGCGCCACTGTAAGGGTTACCTAGTAGTCGAGTAGGTAGCCTTAAACCTTTTTGGGGTAGTATAGTCCCTGTACAATCCCGTCTTAACCAAAAAGGTTAGCCTTTTTTGTTCCCCATGATACAGGTCAACAAAAGGGCTTGATTTACTTGAGGGGTTC
This sequence comes from Symbiodinium sp. CCMP2592, assembly GCA_905221615.1. Taxonomy (NCBI): domain Eukaryota; class Dinophyceae; order Suessiales; family Symbiodiniaceae; genus Symbiodinium; species Symbiodinium sp. CCMP2592. The sequence continues at coordinate 1,305,107 of CAJNDT010003112.1, read as the reverse complement.
CTGCAAGGGGTCCTTAAAGGGATTCTGCTTGGGTTCCTAGCAGGGGGTTTCTATTTGGGTATATACTCTGGGTTTGGGGGATTAGGAGGGTAAGCTTCGGGATGCTTGGAGTTTTGGAGTCCGGGATGAAGATGCAGAAAGGTTCGGGGAGATTGGGCAGTTTCGCAAGGGGCTTCTCCCATGCAAGGCCTAAGCCTTTCTAAGCTTTGGGGGCTGGGTTTAACGAGCCTTGAACCCTGTTTGGTGTATATACAAGTAGCCGGATACTTGATGCCTATGTAATCCTGACAACTTCCGTCCTGGAAGACCCTGCTCTGAGATGCAGGGAGTGATGGAACTGGTTCACTAATAACTAATATTTTGCACAAGCCCAACTCACGACCGCTATCCGAATGATCGACCACCACAGTCCCCAGACGCAATCCCAATGCTGGAGAGGGCACGGGTTGATTCTACTCGCAACTGATCATCGTCGGTCTGTCGACCTGAGCAATGGAACCCGAGGCCCTAAACCCTATGTAAACCTTAAAGACCCAACTCATAAAAGCTGAACTTCGAGCTGGTGACAGGACGCCTCACATCTGAACAAGAAGGGACCGGGATAAACTTCCCAAGACTCAACGCAGAAAGGACGCCCCACGGCCGCCTTCCGAAACTTGAAAGCCTGCTGGTAGGATGCCGCATAACTGATCCCGAAATCCTAAATCGGAGTTTCCGAAAATAGTGCACCCTAATATCGTACCCTAGATAGCAGGATCCTTATTATAAGGACCCCAAAATCTTTGTACCCCTAATTTTCGGAAACTCCCAAATCCTGCTGGCAGAAACCTGGCCTACTGGACAACAAGCTGATCTTTGCGACATCCTTCAACCTCATCAAGTTCCTCTACGTCGATCTGCATCTGTTGCAGCACTTAAGGCTGTGGGGTGTGAGGCTGCCGGGAACTGTAGAGTTTGAGGTTTTTGGGAGAGCAGGTTGAACGTTTTTGAGGTCCGGAGTTTCAGGGTATTGGAGGTTCTGGCTGTAGGCGCCAAGAGTCATGGGCCGTAAGGCATGAGCTTGCGGGTACGGAGCCTGCCTTGAGATATCGGCAACTTTCACCTACTGATGTGGCACAATACACAGGAATCCTACACTTGGTTCAATGAGGACCCACAAGGATTTACGACGCCCCTACAGCCGAACACCAAGCGATTCCAAGTGCTACAAGGGTTCCATGGATTTCATCAGGTTGTTTTTAGGGATTTGTAAGGGCTGTATACGGGGTTTCAAAGCAAGCTGCGGAGAAGAAGGAGAAAGTTCACCATCCTACAGACCGGGAGAAACAGCGAGATGGGATTTACGAAGAAGAACACCACAGAGGAAGGGGGCCCAGGAATAGGGTTTAGCATTTATGTCGCCGCCCTTGCACCTTGCAGAAATCTTAAACTTAACTTATCAACATCTCAGCAAGGCTTCTGGAACCCTGACACAAACCTTTCAAAAGCAGAAGCAGTATAGAATAGAAAGATATTTAGACCCGCAGTCGAACCCTCGTGAAAGAACTTAAGATATACACCTCAAAACTAAAGCCCCATATCCTAAAAAAAAACCTAAACCCAAAATCCTTAAAAACCCAAACAAATCCTGAAACCCTGAACCAAAAACCCTGAAGCCAAAACAACGGCCTAAACAAAACTTCTTCAAGAGCCCCTTTACTCAATGCCCTAGGATTCAAGGGGGTTTAGGGTTTAGGGGAATTCCTTGGGATTCCTGCATTTTAAGGCCACAGCGCGTAGCACGGTGTGTTTTAGAAGCTCAAAGGTTGTACGAGCTGCCACAGGTGTCAAGCTATGCGCTGCCTGTGTCACATCCAGACTAGCCCGACAGAGGCATGATGCTACTTGGAGGATCATGGGACTTAGTAAGTAAGGTTATAAGTACCTTGATTGGGGTTATAAGTATAGTTACCCTAACTATAACCCGAGTTACTGAGTCCTATGATCCTTTAAGTAGTCAGTCTGACAAGAAGACCGCCCACCAGCTCTGGGAGGAGATACAGAAGAAGCGCAAAAAGTAAGGTCAGCCTTACGTTCCTCCGGCCGAAGCCACTGACAAGGACGTGAGGTCTGCCTAGGACTCTTGGAAGAAGAAGGCGAAGAAGGCGAAGATCGGCGAGTCCCACCACCTCGCCGTCTTCTCCGGCGATCTCATCCGAGAGGAGTCGGCCACCACCAAGCTCTGGCTGGTTGGTCGGTCAGAGTTATGTTCCAGCATGCCTCAAACCTAATCTAATCATCAGGGGCTGATTGTATTGAAGTCTAGCGTTAGCAGCCCTTGTAGAGGCCTTTAACGGAACCCGTTAAGGGAGCGCTGTTCTTAAAATATTAAACAGGCCTTAATCTACCCTAATCCCGCAACCCTAAAGCCACTAAACCCAAACCATAGACCCCTAAACTCCCAGACCCCTGAACCCTAAACCCCAAACCCTGTACCCAACCCTTTCAAGGCAACCTATCAGTAAGGACCTGATAAAGGACCCGAAACCCCAAAACCTAAAGGTAATTATCATGAAACCCCGTATAATGCCCCAAATATAAGCCTTAACCTCTAAACCCTAAACCCCAAAAACCCTAAAAGCCGTAAGCTCCTGAATCCAAAAAACCTTAGAGACCGAGGTCGACCGGCGAGGTCTTCATCTTCACCCGGAAGCCCTGGGCCCCTTTTGAGGTGGGCGACTCCTGGGTGGCTTCAGGGGCTTTAGGGTTTAGGCGGGGGCGGGGGATCTTTAAGGTAGGCTACATAGGGGCTTAGGGCTTAGTGGGTATGGGATTTAGAGCTTAGAGTTTAGGGGGGATGGGAGTTGGTTTCGGGTTGAGGGCAATGCTCCCTTTGAGGGCGCTTTCCTTGAGAGCCGGGTCCCCAACTTAAAGGATCATGGGACTTAGTAACTCGGGTTATACTTAGGGTAACTATACTTATAACCCCAAATACGGTACTTATCACCTTACTTACTAAGTCCCATGATCCTCCAAGAAGGCGGCGGTGCCCTCGGATGCCAAGAAATGCGATGGCTTTGCCAGGCCGGGCTGCGCGTCTGCGCTCTCTTCACCTGGGCTCTTCTTGAGAGTTTTTTTTTCGCGAATTTTAGGGATTACCGAATTTCTTGGGGATCCTTATAGTATCCTGCTATTTAGGGTACTAGATTGTCCCCACATGTTCGGAAACCCCCCTGTTGAGGAACCTAACCTAAGTTGCCATAATAATGATAAACACGATGCAAAAAATTGGAGTAGGGACTATAGATGGTTTAGCTCCTTGCTACACCGAAATTGCCATAGTAAGGAAATCGTACTTTTGCCATACATCCCCGTTATGGTAACTTGAGTTCAGCTCCTGAACAAGATCCCGATTAAGAAAGAAGGTCTCCTACAGTGGTTCCTTTGAGAACTCTGCACGGGTACCGTGAGAAGGTTTAAAGTTTAGGGTTTAGGGGTTTGGTGTTGCCGGGTGCACCATACATAGGAAACGATATTCATTTCTGTTTTAACATCAACGCAAAGGGATGCTAAACAATCACACAGTACAATTACGGGTCTATAGCAGTCTTGCTGCTTTAGTATTTAGGGCTTGTTTTCACGTGTTAGGATTTCAGGATTTCGGGTTTAGGACTTTTGGTCAGGCTTTTGGATGATAAGGGTGCGTGCTCATGGGTTTAGTGAGCGTGTTGGGGGTGATGGGTTGGGGTTTTTGGGGCTCCAGGGTAAGGTACTCGCGTTACCTTCGGGAACAGACGATCGAACAGACAGGGATTGGGTAAGCCACAACGCGGTATTCAAGCAAGACTGCTGTGGCTCCAAAAACTCCGCAAGAATGGTCTCTGCGGCAAACAACAACATCCCCTCCGTCGCAGAGTGCAGTCTGTAGAAAGAGGGGAAGCTTCTCCTGAACGGCCCGAGACGAGATGGCGCCTGTCCTAATCCCTACCTTAAACTACCAAACCCTACTTTTGTGTAGGTTCTTGTTATAAACCCTAATATGGGGTTTATAGGGACCCTACAACAAAGTAGGTTTTGGTAGGCCCTACAGGAGCAACATTCCGACCCCTGTGTTGCCCTTAACGGCGCAGGTGGTTCGAGGAGTACGTACGGCGACTGGAAAGCAAGTGGTATGTGATGGACTTCATCTCACCGCAGGTGGGTCCCGATCTTAGTGAAGCCTTTCAGTGAAGCTTTCTTTAACAGGTCTCATAAAGATAGAAGGCTAACCATGAGGTCTTGATATAAATTATCATGCGCCAACCTTTCTTCATTTTTCCGTAAGAGTGCACTGAGCGTCAGGGGAAGTGCGGGTGTCTCTCTTCGGTGTCGGCCAAGAGCCTGAGGCGTTTGTAGCATGAGCGTGGCAAGGCCCTACGAAGTGGAGGTCAATGCAGCTCCTGCTACTTCCCGTCCCGCGCAGCTTAAATTATTACGAACCCAAAAAAAGCACATAAGCATAAGCTTTTTATGGGGATATGACTACCTTATTGGGCTTCATTATAAGGGAGTCTATATGGGATATCCCTATCCTCATTTTTGCTTATGTGCTTTTGGGGGGGCCCTATCAAAGCCGATAGCCTACATCCAAAAGCCTTGCTGCCACTGTCATACCGCAGCTGGAATCAGGTTCCTTACAAAGGTTCTCTGAGGGATGTGGGTGGTTGTCAAAATCAGGGTCCCTTTTTGGGTAATCACCCTAAATATTAGGTGCCGTATTATATTAGGGACCCAAAAAGGGACCCTAATTTTGACAACCACCCATGTGTCATGGTGGTCTAGAATCTACGGGGCTTCAGACTGCTCTTTCTACGTACTCCGACCCCAACTTGGCTATATACAAGCGCCTTTCGATACTTCAAGTAGTTGGGTCTATATTAGTTGGGTCTAGATTGGTTAGTATCGTGGAGGCAGAAATGTTGACGTTTTAGGAGTGTTTCGCACGTCAGCCCAGCTAAACCCCCTAAATACAGTAGCCCCAACACGACCCCCATCAACCCGCCAAACTCCTTGAAGCGAGTCAAAGAGTCAGCGTCGATCAAGAGCCAATCCTTATAGGGGCTGGCCATGTCACGGTAAAGGAAATCACGACCTGCTCGAATGTAGAAGCCGGAAGAATTATTTAACAATACTAGCAATCATATCTAGTATACTACTACTAGTATTTGTAATTATAATACAAATACTAATAACTATCCGTCGGGTTCCCTTCCTAGAATCTCGTGGAGTGGCGCTAGTCATGAAGCCAGCAATGCAGGAATCGCCGATGTCTCTGGGCATCTCACTGTTCCCGGCTACTCCACCGGAGATGACGGTTCCTTCGGCAGGGAAGCTAGGGTTTACAGGGACCTTGTCTAGTATATCAAAACCCGAGTCTAGCTAACCATGCGAACCTTCATGTTTCTGCGAATGTATAAGTATGTAGGTTTCGGGGCACTTCAAAGCCCGACCTGGGATCCTTCTAAACCCGACTTTGATCGATGCTTGGGTCTCTTGGTTCTCTCCAACGTACGGATCAAGCCAAGTGCGTCACCACTTCAGCCCAGGTGGGGATATCCGCTATGGTCCAGGGTTGAGGCTTGAGGGTCAAGATACAGTGATTGGGCTATGTAAAGCCAGATCCTGCTATTCAGGGTTCTATAAATTCCACGCCTTGTTAAACCCTAAACTTTGACGCTCCAAGGCAAAGCAAAAGCATGCCACCCGCAAGCCCGAAGCCTCGCAACACCAAAATCTCGACACACTGGAGTCGACATCATTGGAAGTGGTTTTAGAATGATGAAAATACCAACGACAACAGCAACAACAACTACTACTACTACTACTACCACTATTACTACCACTATTACTCCTACTGCTACTCCTACTGCGACTGCTACTGCTACTGCTACTGTTACTGCTACTGCGCGATGATCCCGTCACGTGACCCTGCCTTGTTGCAGGTTTGTGTCACAAGAGGAGTCGAAGTAAGGGCGAGCCCCATCTACATGCCCGAGCACGATGCAGGCAGGAAGTATGGGTTACGGTGCCAAGGTGAATGAGGCTTCAAAGTTTTGGGCTTTTGGTTTGGGGTCACGGGACTCAGAACATGGAGCCATCGAGACCAGCTGTATGTTCATGCATCTAATATCCAACAGCCCATCCAATTGTTTGCCCTGTCTGTCTGTCTGGAAATAGAGAAATAGCTGTAAACGTATACCATCAGGCCCCTACATTGTTGAATTATTGGGGCCCTTCTTTGCCCTGTCTGTCTGGAAGTAGAGGCCCTCCGCTTAAACCTGACCTTGTCCCTGGCCGCCATCTATCGCCGAAGGGGCGACCTAGCCCTGCCTAGGCGCCCTAGATGGGAGTTTCCGAAAATTAGGGGTGCCTCATTTGGGGGGTCCTTAGAATAAGGATCCTACTAGTTAGGGTACTATAGTAGGGTCCCTGTTGATGCAATACAGCTGGGCTTACGTCAGGAAGGGCAGCATCATAGTTAGGGTCACTCCCCTGTTCCATGGCAGGCACACACTAAGCTTCACACCTTTTTCACGACCTTTGGACTGTTGCTGTTATTGTTGCTCGCCGGTTCATCTAAATGTACAAGGCATGATCACGGCTGCAAACAGCTGACTCAAGGGGCATTCCGTAGCCCTCCCTTGAACCATCACAGTGGCAAAGCACCTTTATGAGCTCCACTCATAATCTATACATCGTGCTTCTTTCCTACTCAAGGACTTCATTCCACGACCGGCTTTTGTGCATCGACACTCCTCCTCGGTTGGCGTGGTGCCACTTCAACCGTCTTCCTGATGCACATTATCCCTCTGGAAGGACTTGACCATGCGTCACCTTGTAGTAGAGAGGGAAGTTGCCGTCGCAATAATAGCAGACCTGCATCTGCTTCAACTTGCTTTTGTTGGCATGCCTCAAACCATGGCAATTTGGCACTGCATGGAGTCTATCACCATGCTCGGACATCACGAAGCTCTTCCTCAAACGACGATACTGCCCATTCTGCGCATGCTCCAAAGTGGCTCTGAGATCTGGATCATCCTCTGCCCGTGTAGTAGCCGCCGCACTGTACGTAGCAGGTGTAGAAGGCGCCGCACTGGATGTAGCTGGTGTAGTAGGCGCCGTGCTGAATGTGGCCCCCACACCCAAAGGTTCCACAGGCGCTTCCTTCCCACTGGGCACCGTCGCCTTTGGCTTTTCTTCAAACATTGGGTCTGAAGAGCTCGCACTCATTGAAGCCAACTCTTCTTGAAGCGCCTTTGACGCTTGATTCCGGATCCTCATAAGCCTCCGGGCCTTTGCCAAGGTCACCTCATCATCTCCAAAGAGCTTGTGTGCCACCCACTTCACCGTCTCCCAGATTCCTAGCAAAGCGACACCCCCGATCAGCAACAGCCCATAGAACTCAAAGCTTCCATCATAGTCCAAAGGCTTCTTGTTGTAGATCTCTGCCGCCTCCGTTGTGGGAACACTGTTCATCAGCATGAGCCACACAAGCAACCTCAGCATGTCGTAGTACTCGGGGCCTTGCAACGACTTGATGATCACCTCTTGGTCCTTTTTCTCGAACTCGTCTGCCGTGCACATACCCCACAACCTTCTTAGCTCGACCAGCCTTGCTACTGGCACCGGTTTCGTCCCCATGTCCGCCACCTGGACTTCACCTGGGGTGTGTATCACCTGGATTCTGCCCTCACTGATCTCCATCCTGAGGTGGCGTGCCTTCACCTTGAGGTGCCGGGTCTTCCATGATCCCGGTGAAGTCGTCGCCAAACCACAAGCCGCGGTGTTGTCCACCCTCAAGACCAGTGGCTCCTCCATGTCCTCTGTGGACACTTCGTTCACCCACGCTTGAAGTCCTGCAGCTGTCGACGCAGCTGTTGTTGGCACCTCTGCTGGCACCACATTCACTGGCTCGGTTTCCTCGCTTCCTCCTCCCTTTGGGCCTTTTGGGCTGCCACCTCCACGCCTTCCACTGGTGCCTCCCGTGGATGACTGGGGCGAGTCCCCAACTCCCATAGCCTTCTGCTGAAGCTCCTTTCGAGTGGGGCACGAGGCCGACAAATGCCCCTTGGCTCCACACTCGTAGCATCGATCTCTTCGCTCAGCTTTCGAGAGGTCCTTCATGGTGTGTTCAAAACGACAGCCCTTTCCCCGTCTACAGCCTTCATCTGACAAGTAGAAGCGGCACGGCTTTGCCCCACCCTTGCCATCTTTTGTAGGCGACGTAGGCAACTGAGGCTGCTCGTTTTCCATTGCCCGCAAACGAGGAGCTGGCGTAGGATCCATTCCTTGCTTTGCGTTCTTCTTGTACCCCATCTGCTCGAACTCAGCCAAGAACGCTCGGTGGATGGCCAAAACGTTGTCCTCCGACGGCAGGAAGTCCACCTTCAAGTGCAAAAGATTCATGCGAAACCCCACGTCCGAGTGATCAGCCACCGGCTTCTTCAACATCCCGTCTAACGCCTTCACTAGGATGGAAGGGTCCGGAATGCTGAGCTTCAAATCCTTGGCCCTCTGGGTGGTAGCACCAGGCTCCGGGGTCTCAATCCTCTTCAAAAGCTGTCCCTTCTCCATAGCGCTCCCGGGACGGTACAACACCATCAAGCGAGCCAGCCCACACATCCAAGGTACTTCTCGCCCTCGAAGCGATCAGCTCCTTCTTGACGTCCTCCGGTACTGCTCCTAGGAGCACTGAAGCGCCCCTTCTATCGACTCTGGTCCACTTGGCCTCTTCAAGTCCCGAAGACGGCTTAGGCTTCATAGACAGCCTCGCGTACTGGTCCGCCTCCCGGTACTTGTCGTAGTACTCCTGAGCATCCTTCACAACCAGTTTCCACCATTCTGCACTACTGGCAGAGATGTCTCCCATTGTGTGCTCCAGGCAATACAGCCAATCCCCAAAGTCCACTGAAGAACTGTCCGAAATCTCTGGCAACTTTGGTCCCTCCACCACCTTGCTCAGCTCCTCTTGCTTTCCTCCACCTTTGATCACCTTCTCCAAGCCTTCCAGAAGACGGGACATTGGGTCCGAAGAACCCGGTGGTGTAGCACTGAGACCAATTGGCAAAGCACTCGTGGCATTGGTTGTTGCTGAAGAAGCATTGTTCGCAAGCCCGATCCCCCTGTGGTAGAAGATCCTGTAGGCAACTGTGGGATAGCCGTTGTGGTAGTACCCGACTGTAAGCCCGATCCCCCTGCCATAGAAGATCCTGTAAGCAATACTGGTACACTTGTTGTGGTAGTTCCCGATTGTAAGCCCGAGCCCCCGCTGGTAGAAGGTCCTGCAAACGTTGGAGTCTCCGACGACATAGAGGTCCTTGCCAATAAGCCCGATGCCCTTGGCGTAGAAGATCCTGCTTGTCTCTCCGTTGTGGCAGTCCTTTCTGCAAGATACCCTCCCAGGGCTCTTGGCGGACCTTGTGGCTGTGCCCACTGCTCAGGTCTTTGATCCTCCAGCTCTCGGGTCACTTGCAGGCGCTCCATTTCTCGCCTAAGCTCACTAGCTTCCTGTCGAGAAGCTTCCAACTGCTCCACAACACCACGTAGCTGCACTGCTTCATAAGTGCTCCCTCCGCTTCCGCCAGAGCTTCCTTCCTAACCTCGCTGTTGTTGTCCATAAAGCAATGGGGCACGCTGCTCCATCCTCTGAAGCTGCTCCCTTTGACCGCGGGACAGTAGAGGTCGATCACTGTGAGTCTGGTTCATCCACACTCCCTGCTCTGACTCCGGCGACCCCATCGCTCGGCCACCACTCGGAGGCGACCCAAGCGGCGAAGGATTCCACATAGGGGCAGGCTGCTGCGCCCTCACCTCCTGAAAGAAAGCCCCCAGCCTTTGAATGCTGGAGCCGTCCGTCTTGTTGCCATCATACTCCACGAAGCCTGAGCAGCGTTCATCTGCCCATAAGGCACTCCCATCACTTCTGTGTGACTGCGTCTTGACTCCTCCACTGAGCCCTGTTGGCCTTCCATCGGCCAGCTAGCCCTGCCCGGGCTTTGGCCTGTAGCCAATGCCACAGCCATCGCCCTTACAGCAATTCCAGCTTCTTGTGCCTGTGCTGCTCCCTGACCACCAGCCACCATTGTGGTGTCTCCAGCATGTTCTTGGGCATCATCAGCGGCAGCTGCGTGTGCGTGAGTTGGGCTCATACCCTGTTGATGCAATACAGCTGGGCTTACGTCAGGAAGGGCAGCATCATAGTTAGGGTCACTCCCCTGTTCCATGGCAGGCACACACTAAGCTTCACACTTTTTTCACGACCTTTGGACTGTTGCTGTTATTGTTGCTCGCCGGTTCATCTGAATGTACAAGGCATGATCACGGCTGCAAACAGCTGACTCAAGGGGCATTCCGTAGCCCTCCCTTGAACCATCACAGTGGCAAAGCACCTTTATGAGCTCCACTCATAATCTATACATCGTGCTTCTCTTCGTACTCAAGGACTTCATTCCACAGCCGGCTTTTGTGCATCGACAGTCCCCTATTTTTTTGGAAAATCCTACTTTGAGAAAGCCAGAGGAGCCCTTGACTGCGCCCTTGTAAGAACCCTCCTGCGAACCTCATCTTTCGAAACGAAAGCCCTATAGGTTGGGTACGGCCCCCACTCCGCAATAGTTGAATAATATTCATAATATAGATATACTAGGAGCTTAATTGTAGCTCTAATATAGACTCTTACTGTATGGGGGGGCAGTACCAAACCTACAGGGTTTATAACGCTGAAACCCGAAGCTTCTACAAGATGGACCTTTTCCATCGCCTTACTCATAACGCTGAGAACTTGCTGCAGGAATCACCTCTACTATTTTGGGTGCTCCTTTTTTTGTAGCATAATGGGCCCCAAAACCCTTTCATAATTATTAAGGCCCCTGCTATAGAACCCCAGCTATAGGATCCCTTATAGAACCCTTTAAAAGAACCCTATTCTAATTATCAAGGCCCCTATAGGAAACTGCTGCAGGACGGACTCACTGCTGCTGCTACTACTACTGCTACTGCTACTACTACTACTACTACTACTACTACTACTACTGCCACTACTACTACTACTACTACTACTACTACTAATGCTACATTGCCTTCCAACGCTGCAAGCCTGCTGCAGGATGGACTTACTCTATCGCCTTACGTTTGGTTGGCACCTCGACGGAGCGAGGCTTTGAGCGTTGTCAGTGCCTTGGCAGCAAGCCGGCTTTCGCGTAATCTACTTAAAGGATCATAGGACTTAGTAACTAGGGGTATAATTACGGTAACTATACTTATAACCCCAATTGAAGTACCTTACTTACTAAGTCCCATGATCCTCCAAGTGGGAATCTACTTGGAGGATCATGGGACTTAGTAACTACAGTTATAAGTACCTTGACTGGGGTTATATCCACTTATAAGTATAGCTACCTGATTTATAACCATAGTTACTAAGTTCCATGATCCTGTAAGTAGGAGCCTTGATAATAGATTTAATTGTCACCTATACTATTGTGGGGGGGTGGGGTCTTATTATAACTATAGTAGAATGGGCCCCAAGACCCTAGTCTAATCATTAAGGCCCCAAAATTACCACAGGAGTGTGTTATAGGGTTGCAGGGGTTAACAAGTCGTCTAAGCCAAAGCTACTAGGTGCACAGCGTTTGGGGCTTACGAAACCTAAGCCTTACATCTTCACAACTCTTGGAGTGTCATGAACAGTCAAAGTTCCACTAGGCGCCGAACAGTGGCAATTGAGGACACGTGTTGAGGCCTCGGGGATTCTCCAGTGCATTGGGATGAGGCTTTCTAAACCTGAACCTTAAACCTTAACCCATGGATCTGAGGACTTCTGACATTTGAGTTTAGGGATCCCAAGTTTCCGGGTATAAGGTCCCGTCAAGTGGACTGACATGGAGACTCCTAAAACCTTGGACCCTAGATCCCATATCCTGCGTGGTTCCTCTTCCCAAGGCTTTTATCGCGGCGCTGGGAAATCGAAGAGGTCCGGGCTAGGGTTTAATGCATCAGTATGTTTCGGGAGTTATAGGGCACCTGCGTTTAGTGCCGGGCTTGGGGTCAACAGTCAGTACAAGAGACATTCCTGACGTGTTAGGCAGGGACGTACTATAGGGGCCTCAGTAATTGCCAGTACAGCTTTGGGGGCTACGAGCACTTAAGCCAGTTTGGGCTTGGGCTCTCCGGTTTCACCCTGTAATGTAGGGAGCAGACTAGTTAATCGTAGCAAAAGTAAATCCTCTCGGTCCGTCATTTTCTCGTAGAGTATATTATATCCCAAAACCTTGTTCCAATTATTAGAGCTGTTATGGTATCTCTTGGGTCAAACTGGGGATCGTGTTTCATGTCCATGCCAGGTGTCTCTTGGACTCTTCACGGAAGGACAAACCCATGCAGATATCAAGAAGCGCCAGAGACTACGGATTTGGGGTTTAGTGGATGCTTGGGGTTGAGGGTCTAGAGGTTTATGGGTTAGTGTGACAATTTCAAAACGAATCCGAAAGTCGAAGATGAGTGAAACAACGAGAACTCCCGAAAGCCACTGAGCCTCCCCCAAAAGGAAGGGCGACCCGAGCCAGAGCAAGTGGAGGGTGAGGGAGTGCGCCTTGGCGAGTGCGCCTGTACATGGACCCCTAAGAACCTACCTGTTTAAGATTCCTTAATATGGTTTCTTGATAGAAGTCTTGAAAAAAGGGTAGGTTGTTTTTGGGTTGAGGTAGGGCTCGGGGTTTTTGAGGGTTGATGGGTTTGGGCTTTAGCAATTTAGGTTTGGGGTTTGAGGGTAAGGGTCTAGGCTTTGAGTGTTTTGGGCGTGTGGGGGTTCTGACTTGTAGGCTTTTTCATGTAGGGTTCTGAAAGCTAGTGGTACTTTGCCTTCGCGTTCCCAGTTGTAGCTAAGTATATTATATACAGCCCCAAAACCTACTATTCAGGCCCCTGAAAAGATGTTATTTGGGTTTAAGCTTGAGGCCGCAAGGGCGCAGGGTTCATGCGTTGCGGGGACCCTGTCTTTCATGCAAAAGGGATTGAAGGATTCCCATAGGGTGGGTGCTGCATCCGAGGCAGAGTCACGGACATGCCTAAACATCACAACCCTAAACCCCTAAACCCTAATTAGACCCTAAAGCCTCTCCGTAGACGATGGGCTCTTTGGGAGTTGAAGGGTTTCAAAAAACTATAGTAAACAATTTTCGGGTAAACCGGTAAGCCCTGAACTGCAAAGGGTACACCTTAGAGGGCGGCAGGCGGAGCATGCTATTGGCTTCGGTGACGGTTTAGGAAGGTAAGCTTGTCAAGCCCCATGAATCCCATGAAAGGGATTCAAAAGTCTGGGGGCTTTGGGGGTTTAGGACGGCAATTTCGGGGATTGAAAACACTGAAAGCAGTATCCCTTGTAGCCAACACCTTGTTCTAAGCATTCAGTCCACTACATTAGGGTCGCGAGGGTCTCCTTGGCGGATCCCCGAGCCCCGACGCCATGCTCCGTAGAAGTCACAACCACTTTGTCTTTGCAATCTGGGAGTTTCCGAAAGTTAGGGGTAATTACCTCGTTTTGGGTTCCTTATAATAATGATCCTACTATTTAGGGTGCTTTCCTAGGGTCCCTGTTATCCAAGGATCGGACTTTTCCCTATACTCGTGGACGGCGGCTGGATCGTCAGCCGCGAAAGCGCAACTTGGACCAAACCGAGTGCAGGTACACTCCGCCGGAAACCCTAAGCCCTGACTGCCCGCATTAACCCTAAAAGCCCTAAACCCTAAACTCCGAAACCCTCAACACCCAAACATACACTCAAACTTTCAGCTTCCAAGTTTGTTGTCCCAAGCTTTGCGACCTGAATGTTTTTCAGTTTTGGGAGTCAGAGCGGACAGTAAAATCGTAATCCCTAAACCCTGAAGCCATGATGAGCCTCTGGGGTTAAAGTTGATGTAGGGGTCGGAAGAATTCAAACATTCTTCCTCAACTTAGGGTTTATCTTCATACCCGTATATTAAGATATTTCCCGGAAAACCCCGTTCCGATTATTGAAGGCACCTGCATATGTACAGCATCCGGAGCCACAGTTCCTCTAAACCCTAAACTCTACGCCCCTAAACCCCCAAAGCCCTAAACGCCAAACCCAAAGGAACCCTAATTCTATTTATCAAGGCCCCTATATTTATAGTACCCTGATAATATTCCTTTTAGTAGTTCTTATAGGCCTCTTTAAAGGAACCTTAATTCCATTTATCAAGGCCCCTATATCGGACCGCCTTACCAGGGCTACCTTATTTTGGGATCCTCATAATAAGGATCCTACGATTTAGGGTGCTATTTTGGGGTTCCCTATTTTCGGAAACTCCCATATCGGACCGCCTTACCAGGACCCTCATGGCCAATACCAGACGCGGGGTCGGTCGGACGGCTTCTTCCGATATCAAAGCTGTGCCTGGGCATCCATTCGAGGGGCCTGACTGGGTTCCTTTAAAGGGTTCTATAAGGGATTTGTAGTTGGGGCTCTACATTAGGGGCCTTAATAATTAGAATAGGGTTTTGGGGTATTTGTTAACGGATGTATAGTAAGGAACCCGCAAAATAGTATTGGTAATTATTTAGAACTCTGTATTACGAGAGTTACTCTGAGCGCATTACAAAAGTTATTGACAGGAATGGAATACTAAACTTGTACAGGCCATCAGGACATGATAGGACAGTGCTGGGACTTCGTAGGTAAGGTTACAAGCCCTGTACGTGCGACTATACGTGCCCGAGATGAAAGTAAGCATATCGTAACTCCAGTTGCTAGGTCCCATGATCCTTTCATCTAGGCTTGAGAAGGCTGTTGCATGGGAGGTATTTGTCATTTTCTCTCCGGTGCCTGGTTGCTTCTGAAGTGTTTCCTTGTTTGCTTTCAGAAGGGTCGATCCTGTTTGCTTTGTGGTTTCTTTGCTAGAGATCGTCGACAATACGTCTTTGCTTACTTCTACTCGGCGTAGACGTCTGTCATAATAAGTATACTTCCCAAAGGCTGATGCAAGAAGATGCGTCTGAGGCGTTCATCGCTCAAAGGCGTGAGGGTGATAATAGTAGTAGTAGTAGTAGTAGTAGTAGTAGTAGTAGTAGTAGTAGTAGTAGTAGTAGTAGTAGTAGTAGTAGTGGTAGTGGTAGTGGTAGTGGTAGTGGTAGTGGTAGTGGTAGTGGTAGTGGTAGTGGTAGTGGTAGCAGTAGTAGTAGTAGTAGTAGTAGTAGTAGTAGTAGTAGCAGAAGTAGTAGTAGTAGTAGTAGTAGTTGTTGTTGTTGTTGTTGGTGGTGGTGGTGTTGTTCGGGTGTTGGGTTGAGGAGTGCAGGGATTTAGATTGTAAGTTTTAGGGCTAAGGGTTCAGGGCCGCGGGGTTAAAGGACTTGCACCTGGCACCGATCCTTTCTTGAATGCATGCTGGCTTGATATTCGTGATGCGGTCTGAATCTTATACCCTGCCTTACGTCCGCTACACTCTTCCAAATAGACGCTTCTACGATTCTTTGAGGTTTCCTACTCCTAGCAAAGAGTCGCGTTAGCGGCGAATGCAGGATGCTGTCCGTCTTTCTTAGTGTAGAGTTCGTGCGGTGCTCCCAGACCCTGCGCCGTGTCAAGCGTTGGTCGATGCAAGTAAACCCCTTAAAACCTGCCTTGATGGACGGTTTAGGGCTTAGGGTTTGGGGTGTAGCTTAGGTACTTCCCCCTTACAGTAAGAGTCTATAATAGGGCTACTATTAAGGTCCTAATATACCTATCTTATGAATATTCTTCAACTATTGCTGAGTGGGGGCCGTACCCAAGGTGTAGCCATGATCCATTAAACGACAGGACCTTTCATCACTGAGATTGACCGACGCTAACCCCTGAGACCCAAAGCACAAGGCAGCGGACGTTCGACCAGCATGAAAGGCCGCTTTGGAGGTGCGCGATCCCGCATGGTGATTCTGGTCAACATCTGCGAACAACAACGTGGGCATCGTCATGATAACTTTGAGGATTACTGCGTATTGGCGTTTATGGATACGGTCGGATAGGGCTTCGGGGTTTCGGGGCTTGTGCTTCCAGAAATGTCTTGTCCTTGCCAGGAAGGAGTTTGGCTTTAATGAAGAAGCTGGAATAGTGAAGATATACTATTCATTATTATAGCCAGTAGACTGTATCAAAAAGCACTATTCTTTGTCTCACTCGTCGTCGACAGGCTTTCGCCCGCGCTATCCAGACGCCATATTCTGATGATTCAGCCAGTGGGTGTCCGTCTTGGCCTCCACATGCGCTCATGCTACACAGATGTGATCCAATCCATGCAGAGTCGGTATGGTATGGGGTGACGGTGCCATAAGTATGTCATGTTCACATGACATGAAACGAGCACTACCACAGGCTGAGGCTATAGTTACAGGGTGCAGGGTTCGCAGCTTAGGGTGCACGGCAGAGGGTTGATATTCAAGGGCATGTGCTTGGTTCAGTTGGGCAGGTTTAGATGTACTTCCGTTTCCTACCTGCCTCCGGGGAATTGCTTCCCCGTCCCGGCATGAAATTCGGGGTTTAGGGTTACCCCCAGGAAGGAACCCAAGTACCGGATCATTGTAGACCCCCACCTGAGTTTAGAGTTTAGGGGTTTTGATGCTTTTCAGGCCATTGTGTGCTAGATCGATACTTCAAAGCGCAACTGGATGTCCCAGCCGCAGGTAGCCTCGAGTTTGTTCCAGGGACCAAGAAGAATCCCGAAGGCAGGGTTGAGAGCCATCAGTCTATGCAGAGATCTCTTGACAACTTGGGCCCTTTTCGTTTGAAGAGGGTGGAGGGGGGGGGTCCTTATGTTGTTCAGGTTCCTTACCATAGTTATAGTATATTGGGCCCAAAACCCTATTCTAACTATTAAGGCCCCTAGGCTCTTCAAGGTTGAGCTGTGCATTTTTTGGGGTTATTCAGCATCTTCTGGCTCGCCTTAATCAAAGGGGAAAAGGAGGGACGCTCAATGGGGACCCCTACCCTAGAATGGGCTCTATAATGGGTATATAAAATAATAGCTATATTAAGGGTATATACCTAGGGGTCCTTATTAAGGGTCCCTCCTTCTACCCTTGGACTTCAGTATGTTCTGGAACTCCATTTGTGTGGAAGCCAAAAGCAGTCTTGGCACTAAGCTAAGTGCCTAATCGCACTGGGAAGTCGAAGCATTTGTGCCCAACAATCCTTCACTGCCCGACAACCCGAGAGAAAGCTTAAAAGCCAAAATACACCGACATTGACAATAATGCTTGTAATCATAGTAACAGTAATGATAGTTAATGATAATGATATTGGTACTACAAATAATCACAACGATAATGATATTGTTGGACCAACTCTGGGTGACCGGGAGCCCTTGCAAAATCTACAGTTTGTTGAGCTCATTGGGTTTAGGGTCTGCGGGAGGTTGGGAATCGAAGCATGTGCTTAGGGGTTTAGGCCTTAGAGGGTTCAGGGGTTTACAGTTTAGGGTTTAGGGTTTAGGTGTTGGTACGCGCCGCGCTGTTAGAAGAGCTGTCAAGACTTTAAACCATGCCGGAAGCCGTTATCTCTGCACCACCGGTTCATTCAGTCAGGCGCAAGTGATGGATCGTGGTTTGTGGAGTGCGGAACGTAAACCCTAACACACTAATCTGATTTAGGACCACTAAACGCAGAACCATCCATTCGAACCCGGAAGGGAAGGCGTCACAGACCTTGAATCCCGAGCACACGCAACACTGCACACAAGCCCGAGCTAAAACAGTCCAACTCAGATGTTTGAATATACGAAATTCAGAAATCAGGAATAAGGGTATGGAATTTCGGCATCCTTTTGATCAGGATGTTGCAACTCCACGTTATGTAGAGGGGACCTTGGAACTGAAAAGACCCACGTCGGGCCAAAGCTCGGAAATACAGTTGATGATATAAACTCTGCATTACCTTAAGGACCCTAAACTATGGGAATAATGGTATATTCCTTACTATGAGTAATGCAGGATTATATCATCAACAGTAGAATGCCCCAGTCGGCGGTTCATCTAGGGCCAAGTACCGCTCCGACCTTTTGAGAAAATTGAGAAATGTACAAAGAGTGCGCGGGATTATTAGCTATAGCATCCCTTATAGTTCGGAACAGAAGTGCGGTAGAAGGTACCCGAAAGCCGTATCCAACGAATAGACGCAATGCTAGGAGTGAAGTACCAAAATCCAGACAGCTAGCCGCGTGCTTCATCGTAAATCGAGTCCCTGAACCCGAAAACCCCCTCTAAGCCAACGTCCAACTTCTCTTTTCCAGGAGATCGCTTTCGGGTGCGCGTCGAAGCCGGGCTGCAGCAAGCTAGTGAGATAGTTCTGCCGCCCAACCCCTGATCGCCCTCCCTTGGCCCTAAACTCAAGAGCAAATAGCCAATGCAGACCTTAGATTCGTAAACCCTTCTGCCTTAGTGTAACAAGGGTTCTTGACAAGGCTTCTAAAATTACGACTCTGGCATATCTGCGAGCAGGAAGCCCGAACAATTCGCCATTTCACTCCTGAGGGTTCCATGTACCTAAGACTCTGTTCCAATTGCGAAGGCTGGCCGAGTACACCCCCAGCTCCCTAAACCCCCTAAATCCCAAATCCTGAACACCGAAACCCTAAAGCCCTACTGAATCCTAAATCATTTTGTTGCAATGATAAGGCTCCTTTGGCACACCCCAAGCACTTTAAACCCTTAAAGCCCAAATTAAATGGATTGAAACCTAAAGCCCTAAACCCTAAACTCCCAAACCATTAAACCCCAAGCCCATCCATTCATGTCCCACTTAAGTGCCGCAGCTGTAAAGACTCCACAATTTGCACCTGGGAAGCGGCTGCAATCCAGCTCAGAACGGACATTTCGAGCTCTGCTGCGCCAGTCAGCACAACAGGGCACTGTGACACAGCAGCAGCGTGCACCCTCGATGCCTCTGGGAGCCCGCTGTCAACCACATCACTGTCTCACAGCCTAGCAAAGATCAAGAGTCAAACAAGGTGCGCAACAAGTCGCGGAAGGAGTCAGGCACGGCCTACTTGAGGAAGGCCTTGAAGTTTGAGGAAGACGAAAGGTCACAGTTCACGCTGGATGAAACAGTTGAGGCTATTCGTGCTGCTGGCGTGATTTGGCGCGCGGATCTGCCCTTGAAAGAAGCTGTGTGTGGAGCGCTAGCAGACCGCTCGTCGGATATGGACGCTGTGCTGGTACTAAGCTTCAAAACCTCTGCCCGAGTGTCTGGTAAGCGCGGCTGCTGCGCTGTGGTGAGTTCCGAAGGGCTTCTGCAGGTGCCGCCGTGCCTGGCAAATATGGGGTGGTCTTACAGCGCTCCTGAGACCGGCGCGGTAGCCCATGAGCTTCAAGCGTCTAGGTGCTTTCTTGTATATAGGTTATAGGAGTAGTCTTTCAGGCTGCTTTGAGCTCCTGTAGGAGGCCCCAGCACAAGCCAGTCTGCATCCTCTGTTGTTGTTGTTTGACGGTGGCTGTCTGCTGCTGCAGTGCCAAGTTGTCTCAGTCTCCCATCTCGCCAGAGGAGCTGAAGGAAGCTTTGAAAGCCCTCGACGAGTTTGCCAAGACTTCTGGCTTCCACCAAACTTCATTAAAGAGGCGCTCGATGCGACCTTCAAAGGGTTTTTTGGCGATTGGAAGGTCATGCCGTTGGGAGTCCTCTCCAAGCACGGCACGCCGGTTTTGAATTGCGTCACCAACTCAGACGGGTCAGCTTCCTGCGAGCACCTGTTGCGGGCTTTTGGCCATCTGCCTTTGGCCAAGCTTGGTTGCCTCAGCACAGCAGAAGCATCTCAAACCTGCCCACGACATGCATGATCGCCAAAGATTTGGAAGCAACTTGCAGAAAGCTGTGCCCAAATTCAATTCGCCAGGGAGATTTCAGGCGTCTTTTCAAGGAGTTGGTGTCTGCATTATGCGTATGCTGTCATTGAGTCATAGCCACTACGCAGGACGTGCCTATTGAGGGGGTGCAGTACGGCCGTACACTTAAGCAAGAGCCCTCGAGACCCGGAGCGATTCCCCCCCCCCGCCGGCAACGAAAGCAAAAAAAGCGTGCCCCACAACGACAGCAAAAAGAAACGCGTGACCCCGGCAACGACAGCCAGAAAAAAGCGCCCTTTTGCAACGACAGCAAAAAACGTGGCCCCCGCGACGACAGCACAAGAGGCGCGCCCCCGCAACAACAGCAAAAAAAATGCACCCCGGCAACGACTGCAAAAGAACAGCGACAGCAAAAAAGAAATATTCCTACCGAATAAGGCCCCCATACTATGCCTTAAAGTGTTTCGGAAGTTGTGGATTGGGCAGATGACGGGTCGAGGTTAGTCCGTAGGATTTAGGGATCAGGGTTTGGGGAACATGCTTAGAGTACAATAATGTACGTCCAAACCACATTCTAATGATTCAAGGTCCCCATAATCTGCCACGAACTGCAGTGGACCGTTAAGAAAAGGAGCCTTTTCGACTCTACATTCCGGACTTCCTCTTCTGAGACGGAGTAGTGATGCAAGCCTCCAGATTGCAATGTCCACTTTACAGCCACGACCGTACCCGATGAGTCAACATCAAGCAACCCATCATCTTACTTTGCTATGATCCTGGCCCTACCATGTTGTTTTGCTTCTGTTGTTAGAATTTCTGCTGTTGGTTTCTATAGGCTGCACTGCAGAGACGGCAGGTAACAGGTAGCACTACCTACGCTATGCCGATGACAGCGATGTTTTGACGTCGGTAAGTACTGTTGGTTGTTCGAGTTCTGCAAACCATTCACGGTTTAGGGTTTAGAAGACGCTGTTGCTGCTACTTTTTGGGCCATGTTTTTTCGCCATGGCTAATTCTAGCAGTTCGCTTGTACAAACAGAGTTTCATCCGGTTCGGCCTTGTTGTTCCATCCTGATTCCCCGGGAAACCCGCAGCAAGGCCGAAACGTACTTAGGTTCGGACACTTTTGTCAGCAGAGCAAGCCAACAGGGAAACCGTATACTGGTGCCAACACATGCAGGAAGTCCTAAGCCCGTAGCCCTCTAAATCCAATGCCCCGAAGTAGACTGCCCTCAATCACAAAACACTATAGATACCCTCTGCCAGCCTAAATCCGCAATTTCGAGATTCCGACTACTTAGGTACACCCACGCAAACCTCGCTCTAGACCCTACGACTTTACTAGCACCTGAGTCCTTAGAAACATGTAAACCTTAAGCCCGAAAGTGCATCCATTCGCCAGTCACGGAATGAACTTTCATTTTCGCCATCTGGCATCGCAGCCTAAATCAATCAGTTCAGCCACAGTTGTCTGTGGCCTCATACCCACGTGAGGGGTGAGTTACATGAAGCACTCCGAGCCGCGGATCCTGAACTTGTTCCGAAACCCTACGCCGTAAAACCCTAAGCCTTGAACACCCGAAAGCCGCATAGCCTCAAGCTCTAAACCCGGCAAATCGAAGCAGGATCGTTGAACGGCCTTGCTTTCTGAACCATTTCTGGATTTGCCGATGTTTGGGGGGTGTTGCGCACCTCTTTGGCGCAAGCTTAAGGCCTATTTCCTTTCGCTGGTTCACTCCTAAACCCCAATTTAAATCCTAGTCCTAGATCCTAGAAACTAAACCTTGAACCTCACACTCACATCTCAAAGCACGTGGGTAGTACCCTGGCGAGACCTTTATTTAGCGATAGAGATAACCCTTAAGGCCGGTTGTTAAGGCCCCTACATTACTTTCGTGGGTTGTGGGTTGTTTCCTTTGAACCCATGTCTTTTATTATGCTTACAGTGTTAACCCAAGGCGTTATCAGAGATTGGGCGAACGGGCAGAATATGGAATAGTAGATTTGTACTTGAGTTTGGGGGGTTTGGGTTTTGGGTTCTATGGGAGATCTTGCTGATTGGGTCCTTGGACCCGTACGGGAAGGCGGCAATCATCTCCGTTCTTATGTTGCATAAGTCTCAACACCAAAAACCTTTGCAGAGACGTTGAGGATTCGTGGCATTGGATTTATTGCCAAGAAGTTTCAATGTAGCCAGCCGCCCAATAGAGGAGCCGTTGCCAGACCCCGTGCTAGCCAAGCAGCAGGAAAACGAGACCCTGAACCCGAAGCCCCAAAACCTCAAGCCTAGGCCTAAACCCTAAACCCCAACCCGAAGCTGTGAAACCCTGGCCCCGCAACCCTGACATTTGTGGTGATGGTCACGTGTGGGATGGTCTTGGCCAGGAGCCCTAAACCCAAAAGGCCGTCAGCTTTGAATTTCAATCCACCCGCGATACCATTTGGAGCTCAAGTTTTGAGGCGTACAGACGGCTGATTCAGTTTAAGGCTTAAGGCTTTAAGGTGCTTGCATCAATAGTTGCATATGATACAAACCCTGACCCCTCAATCCCAGAACCTTAAAGCTATACCCGGTGGCCCTTATGGATGCAAAGTTGGCCCTTATGGATGCAAGGTTTGGGGCGCTGAGGGTTTAGGTTCTGTACTTGTTTACTGGGGTAGTTGCAAGGGGTCAATAGGGGAATGGGCTTCTGGAAATGAGCTACCAGAGACATCTCTCGTATCAAAGCTAGCTCCAGTAAAGGACATCAGGCTAGCAATGGACCAGCGAAGTATTGGTGTTACTGCTAACATCATCATGCGCAGCAAGGATATCGTTGCGCTTACGTGGGGTTTAGGCTCGTTGTTCTGGGAATCCTTTACTACTGTAAACTCTATATGCCTTAAACCCCACCCCCAAACCCATGGACCAGCGCATGCTTTGCAACGTAGTACAGAAACCTCCACTTCGTGAAGGGTCCAGGATTACTCTCGGATCATTTTGGGCCCAGACAAGCACTCCAAGGAGAAAAGGCTCTATAGTCTGAATCTTCAAATCTAAGCGCTAAACCCTGAACTCCAACCCTGAACCCTATAGAAAGCTTGTTGCACAGACGAGTTCATGAATCAGCATATTATATAACGGAAAACAGGACCAGGAACCTTCTAAACTCGTGAGTGCATGGTGCTGCAGGTGAACCCTTGCCCCTTACAGTATGGACCCAATATAGACCGCTGAACCCTCAGAGCCTAGGCCCTAAACCCTGAACCCTAAACCCTGAACCTTAAACCCTAAACCCCTAAACCCTAAACCCTAAACCCTAAACTCTAAACCCTAAACCCCTAAACCCCTAATCCCTGAACCCTAAGCCTAAGAGTTCAACCCAAGAGCCATGGAGCTGGCTTCACAGACGCCCTTTCGAGCGGCTTCATCGCAGGGCCTGCGGACCTCCCGGGCATCCTGGCTTTCACGACTAGTGTCAGTATCTTAGATAGTGAATGGGGGAACTTTAAACTTTTTGGCCTTATATATTAGCTCTATCTTGGAAAGTTTGAACTTTTTGGGGCCCAGTTGTTGAAGAAGAGAGCTGTTACGGTCGATCCGGACCTTGTAGCAGTTCTTTTCAGGGGCTGGGTCACGTCTGTCGCAGCTGGCGTCGATTCAGACATCTGGGATTGTCGGAAGTCTTCGTGACGAGTTTATGGAGTCATATGTAATCTTATGAGGGGTTGATAGAGCGTGGTGGTGTTGGTGTTGTAGGTCTTCTGAGGGTTTAAAAGGGTAAGATTTTGTAAGGCATTGATGGGCTTTGCAGGATTTGGGGGGTCTGTGAACGAGAGGTGCTAAGCAGGCTCCGAAATAGTTCAAGGCCCCTGGGGATGTGCAAGTTTGGGTTGCATTTTCATTTTGTTTGGCTGCGTGGTGGTGTCTGTGCAGTTTAGGCCTTCGGCTTCTGAATGGAGTGGTTTAGGCTACGTAGGACTTGTAGTCTTACGAAAGCAGAGTTGCGTTCGCAGGAGCGGACTTGAAAAGCCGTGCGTGTAGCCTGCATTGGACTACAGCCAAGATTTTTGAAAGGTAGGACGTCGGTGTCGAAGCACTGGCCCACGGTTTAGGTGTCTTCGGTTCTAAACCCTGCGCACTGAGCTTGATAAACCATAGTACCCGAAATCAGACTCGCAACTACGATGATGGTGAGTCATGGAAAGAAGAGCAGATCGGTCAAATTTGCTTGAACGATAGTCGTGGGAAAGCGAAAAGAACCAAGTCGACAAGCTCGACAAGAAGAACATCCATAGCGGCACTTGGAATCAGACTGCAACTCTCAGTTTGTTAGACCTGCAGTGAATATCAAGAGACAAGAAGTTGCAAATTGCTTGGTGCCGGTATTCCCACCGTTTGCTGCTGTGGCATGAGGACAGTGGGCTTCTCACCTTGTGGCAAGTACTACACAGATCCTCGACATGCTCAACCTGGAAGTAAGTGTAAGCAATGCAATTCTCTGACTTTCCCAGTGACTCTAACCCCAGCAAGCGATGCTTGCTCTAGCGTGTAGTAGTATAGGTTTGAAGGTTCAACCCTCACGGTTCGTGGCTACGCACAGAGCTAAAAGCGAAGGATGTCTAGATAGTCTTGCTGCACGACACCCGTGGTATTCAAGATTCGGCAGAGAAGATGTCGGGAGACGCTATCTTTTTGGACCCCAAATCTGGAAACCCCAAAACCTAAACCCGAAATCTTGCACCCTAGAGGCCATAATATGTCTCAGGACTGCCCTCCCAAAGTTGGAGCAGCCCCAGTGGCGTGGAGGGAGGTGTAGCACTCAGGGAAGTTTTAGCTACGGTTCTGCGGTGAACTGGGTGTGCGGCGTTTGGAGTTGCAGCGAACAAGCTCTTCGACAGCATTCGTTTTGCGTGTCAGCTGATGAGAGGAATTTGTGTAATGTGGTCTCGCTTTGTTGGTTGCGCATATATGGTATACCCTAAACCATCTGCTAGTAAGTCAGGCTTTCTTAGGAACACTTCAGTCTTGGACATCCAGGGACGGTTGTTGGACCTGCAGCCCGACGTGGCCATTGTCTCCAATACACCCTCGACCCGAAAGCCCTCTCATTTATCATCTATTCACTACTATGAGATCTATATGTAGAACAATCATGTCATTACTTTTCTTGTTTGTATGTCCTTAATAGGGTTGAGCTTAAGAGGTAAGCGCAAAGCCTGGGCGGCAAACCTAAGCCTAAACCCCAACTTACACGTTGAACCTTGGGTGCTACGTCTGCAGGTGCCGCGCCAGCGTTTCACCGGCGCTGCTGTTGCAGCTGCCCTCGTGGGATCCTCAGTCATCCTTACGGCTTGGCTGTACCTGTCGTACTGGGCCCATGGGCTTTAGGAGCATAAATGCTATTTTGGGCGGGTTCCTATTTATAAGGATAACCCCAAAACCCTATTCTAGCTGCTAAGGTCCCTACATTATGCATGCTGTGTGGAGTACGGCTCCGATCGAATATTCGTGTTTTCGAGCTTGGGACAACTTTCTATGCTTGTCATATATGAGACCAAAGATGCCTGCTGGATCAGGTTGAATGGTTAGCTTTCTCTGGCACCCAGGGAAATGCCTTCAAACCACACTCCCACATCCTCAAGCTACATCTTTTACCCTATAGACCTTGAACCCTGCACCTCGAGACCCTATAGCCTAAACAGTAACTTATAGTTGCGGATCCAACACCACAGCCTGTGAAATTCAGAGTCAAACCTGGTGAGGTTTGCTTTGGCGTTTATGGCCGTTTAGGGTATGAGGTTTAAGTTGGTTTCTTGTCAAAATAGGGGTCGGAATCGTCAGTCATCAGATTCCCCGACAGTATCTATGCACCACATGGATCCCAAAATCCTCTTCTTGTCAATAAGGCCCCTAAGCCCTATACCAGGTTCTTCCGGGTTCAGGGCAGTTAAGGCTCAATGCGGCTGGTGTCAGCAAGCCTTCGGAGGGACCCTAAAAGGTCACAGGCGCACAAAACACCTGGAGACTTAAAGCACGCGACGTGACTCCCGCTCGGGTTTCGGTCACGTTGTGCTCGGAACTCCATGGCTAAGCTGACAACCAGAGAATTAGGAAAGCATAGGGTAGTGCTGAAACACCCACTGAAACCGGTGTTTATGCACATGCAATGATGTTTCGCCTAAAAATCTGAAAATGAGAACCCCAGAACGAATCATGAAATGTCAGCCATGGCCTGGATGAAGTCCTGTGCCACGGCAACCAGACACCAACCGTCGCCATTGACCGGACTCCATACCGGAAGTTGTCGAAGCCCCCCATCACTATGTCCTTATGTATTCGAAAGTCGTCATTATCTTTAGAATGGCGATGATGATTCTGTATTCGCGAAAGTCATCAGTATCATGACCTTATTAGCGATCTGTAGAACTATCATTATCATCCTCATTATCAGTGGCATACTTAGCATGAAGGTGATATCATTATCCTGATAGCATTACCTATCTTTGGCTTTCTCCATTATCAACATACCGATATTATGATAGCAACCATCCCGAAATTTATCATCATTATCATCATCACCACCATCACCTGGAGCAGCACTGCCACGGGATACATTTGGGCAAGCAGGATATTACCAGGCTTTTTTTTAGGTGCCTGTTTCCCCCTAAAAGCCTTAAAGACCCCTAAGCACTAAACCCTTAAACTGCAAACCCTTAAATCCTAAACCCTTAAATCCTAGACCCCTAAACCTTAAACCCTAAACCCGCAAATTCGCTTTGGAGGTGCCTCTGCTGCGGAAAGCCACACGAAGTTGATGCCTCAGGGAGCGGGAAGGGAAGGCCCAACTGGTCTTTGGGTTCAGGGTTTAGGGATTTAGGGTCTGGGGGTTCAGGGGTTTAGGGTCTAGGGGTTTAGACGGTTTAGGGTTTAGGAATTTAGGGTGAAGGGTGGTCTTTAGAGCTGTGAGGGTTGGGGATATTCGGGGTTTCATGTATTAGCAATTTATAGGTTGAATTAGGGTGCTTGGGCCGCTAAACAAAGATCCTGATGCATGGTCTTTGAGCTGTGAAGGTTCGGGATTTAGGGTTTTGACGTATAGACAACGTGTATATAGATTGAATCAGGGTGTTGGGTCTGTATTTTAAGCCAAGACCATAAGAGTGTTGTTGGTTTTGGGTTTGGTGCCGTCAGGTGTGCGGCGATTGAACTCGTGAGACTGAGGATCAAGGCTGTCGAAATACTTCAGGGGCATCAGAAATTTGCAAGACTACGTGAGGGTTCCTTGTTATGATACCCCAAAGCGAAACTCTAAACATTCAATCCCTCCTATTACCCCTGAACCCTAAAGCCTGGCTTTGAGTGTTTCAGGATTCATGTTTTTCGGGTGTTTGAGGGTCTTGGGGCCGTCAACTCGGGGCTTGGAGGCCTCTGTGTTCACGACTCTGCGACTTAGTGAAGGCTGGAAGGGGTTTAGGTCAGCTTTCGATGGTTGTTTAAATGTGTTAGGGTTCAGGGTTTGAGAGCGCTGCTCCCCTTCACTCGGAGCTCCTGATTGTGGCTTACAGCAGCACCATGACTGCGGCCACAGCACAGGCTGGTACCAGACAACTTGTGCTCGCTGCTCGCCCTTTGGCCGGGCGGATCCGGATCCCTTTCAGCCAGCACCGAGACCCTGGAGGCCAAAAGCATGACTCAAACAGTCCCGATAGATGGGCGTTATTCCCGGAATGTGGAGAGGTCGTGACCCTGCTCCTGCTCGTCGCCCTGTCATTCCAGAGCCAGCGGCCTGCTAAGAACCGCGTGGCTGAAGCCAGGGCCATGGGCCCTGCCAGGGTCCGCGGCCAGTGGTTACCGTCCCCGGGACTCAGGGTGCGGAGCTTTAGGACTTTAGGAGCTTTTAATTCTTCGGGTTTGCAGCTTTTGGCATGCAAGGGGTGTCGGGTTTGGGGTCCCTTGATTGAGGGTTGAGCGTTGTAATGGCGTTGGGTTTGGGGCCTTCTGGGTTTCACGCTTTGGGCTTTAGGGGTTTATGAAAAGTACGAGTCGTTGAATGACCTGCTACTCGTTGCACTGCCCTAGTTCCGGGTTGTGGTTATGCAAAAGACACAAAAGAGTGAGATCCTGAATCCACGAACGGCCAGCATAGGTCGTGCAGTAGCAGATGGCATCCAAACACCTGCGAGCAGGCGTGTCTGTCTCACATCTTTTGCGGGTTCTGATTCTTTGGAATCGGTTCGACTGTTCTGATATTTGGCCCAAAGCTTCGTACGAGAACGAGAACCACGATCATTACTCGTAGTTTGCTTGCTTGTAGACTTCTAGGCAAGGCCGAGACACACGCAAACACACAGACATACTGACATACTGACAGATGCATCAACACACACATATGCATGTGTATATGTGTATGTATATATATATAGACATAGAAGTATATATGTATTCATACAGACACACACATACTCGAACATATGCTGCGCATGTGCAATCAGGCCCGAGGGCTCAGGGCTTCGAGGATCTGTACGGGTGGCGATCGCGACAGGGCCAGGCCTCCAAACCCCTCAACCCTAAACCCTAAACCACCCAATTAACCTAAACCCACACCTCTAAACCCTAAAACCTACACAAGCTGGCAAAAAGGCATGAGGGTTCAAAAAAGAAAAAACACAAGAAGCCCTAAACTCAAATCCTCAACTCTGAACCATCGGTGGCCATCCTGGGGCTGGTATTCCTGTTTCACGATCTCGAGGCTGGGGCATCTGCAACTTCCAACAAACGCTTCAGGTCTCGGGTCTCGGGGTTCACAAGCTGATAGGATGCTGTACTTAGGATGTGATGTTTACGGGTCCGACATTTTATCCCAAACCCGATCTGAAGGTGGAGGAATTTGCTCTTCAGGTCGTAGGATGTGTTTGTCTTTCGGGCTTTTTAGACCATGCTTCCCGAGCCAGCTGCATCCAGTGAGAACTCTACAAACCCCGAACCCCCCGAATGCCGAAGCCGACCGCGCGAAACTTCAACCCTCAAACCTTAGTATTAAAGACTTCACCGCAACCTTAACTCCAAGCTCCCAAACCTGAATAAACCCCTAACCCTGAACTCTAAACCCCTAAACCCTAAACCCCAAGCTTTCAACCCATGAAGGCCTAAAACCCAAAGCCCGAGACTCCACCTTACGGTCTCTCTCCTGACGCAGGGTCCGCGGAGAGTTGCAGAGTGCCTTTGCGAGCTTTGGATGTATTTGGCGTCCACCGCACTGTCCTAGGATGGAGGGTTTTGGTTGGGACAAACCTGAATTGCGGCCTGGCATGTGCCGTGCATCTGTCTAGTTGCCGAGGAAGAGTGTTGCGCTTTTGTTTGTTGATTTGGGTGGAAGATCTTCGCAAGTTCGTGCGAGTGGGGTAGCATGCAAGATTCCTTCGGTGCGGAGCCGAGTGGGTGGAAGGCGGGCGGGGGGGCTGGTCTGCAATTGATACCACGGAACATGCACTGTGGCGTGATGTGTCTCTACAGCGTGGAGGTCTCAGATCTTCCAGCACATGTTTAGTAGGGGTTTAGGTTATAGCCCCTAGGTTAATGTGCTATTGCCAAACCCTCAACCTAAAGTCCTAATTGTCAAGCCCCTTGTATCACAAGGCTGTCAGGGCTTCGGGTGGCACAGGGCTCTGTCTATTGCCATTGTGGCAGAGGGAATGTTTACTTAGTCGGTTGTCAAAGTTGTTCGTTTAGTCCTGCAGTATCCAGATGTGCGTTATCCTTCCTCTGACCGAGGAGTATTATGGTGCAAGCGTCCATCTGCGGGACTCTGGCTGGGTTTCTCTTCTGTGCTTCTGGCGGCATTTCATGGTATTGTGCCCTCAACAGTTTTAGGCTTCGTCGTATCCGACATCATACTTCCCAAGTATAGGGGCCTTAATGGTTTATAATCGGATTTGGTGATAACTATAATACAGAACCACCAAAATATAGTATTGCTAGTTATTTAGCCTGATACATTAGGCTTAAGCCCTCTTTAACCCTACTTAAAGGTTCATGGGACTTAGTAACTAGGGTTATAATTAGAGTAACTATACTTATAACCCCAATTAAGGTATTTATAACCAAACTTACTAAGTCCCATGATCCTAGACCCTAAACCCTAATCTCTATAGATCCTTGTAAGGAACCCCCTATAGATCCCTTTAAGGAGCCCTTTAAGAACCCTTACTAAGTCCCATGATCCTCCAAGTCGAGATCGACAGGCCATGGCCCAAAAATCTCCCCGACCCAGACCTTCCAAAACCCCTTAATTAAGGAATATGCCTTAAATTATAGTAGGATCCTTAATGTTGGAAGGTCTGGGGAGACTACCCGAAAGCCTAAGACGCGGGAGTCCTCGTGGTGCCGAGTTTCGGGTGCAGGTAGGGCCTGGGAGTTGAGGGGGGTGTAGGAGCTGCAACAGCTTAGGAAGCACCAAATAGATAGAGAGAGAGAGAAGAAAAAACGACGCACAGAGGTAAATGCAGGCACCATACCAAACCTGCAAAACATCAGTAATTAGCTTCAATTCGTGCTCCAGGCCTTGACCCCTCATCCGCCTGCCGTCCCACCGCCGCCATCATCTGTTTAAACAAACGATCGAACCCCTTAAACCATTCTACATCGTATCGACTCCTAGAAGCCCTGTAGAATTCGTGTAGAAGCTTGACTAGTCTTTTGCAAGTATAGTACCATAAACCCCGAAACCCCATTCTAAGTGCTCGCCAGCAGATAGCTGGTGAACTGGTGAACCTTGGCAATCATCTTCAAGAAATCGCGCCGGGGTTCCAAAGATTGCTTCTCTGTACGGCTTTCTGAAGTGATTGCGCTCTGCAATCACGGGAAGCTCGAGCGTAGGACCACAGAACAGCTTCAGAGCAGTGCCCGCGAGAGCGGCACGTGCCAGATGCCGTCGTCGCTCGCGGCGATGTATCTTTTCTGTGAGCTAGGTGCATCACTTCATGCTCCTCTGGGGCCAGAGCGCTCGCAGCTATCACTGCCTGAAGGCGTCGCTGCCAGATCTTCGCTGAGGGCTGGTTATGCGAGCGCGATCAGGAGGTGCTGCACCAAGCGAAGCGTGCTGTATTCAACACAGTTCTGTAGGCCTTGGCCTTGGAAGCGGCCAGGGCCAGAGCCTGCACATGCCAATCCTGGCCGATGAACAAATTCCCAGCCTGGGAAAAAATGTGGACGAGGTCCTCATCTCCGGAGTGAGTGAAGCTGAACCTCGCCGTTCAAAGCCATGAACATGATGAAAACAATACTATCGGAGTAGCAAGCCCGAGCTATGTAGGAAGGCTGCAAGCCAGAGCCGATATGTACAAACAGACAACAAACCTCAGTCCCAGATCCTAAAGCGTCCTATATAACCCGTATCATAGAACCCTGAACGGAACCCGGAAAAAGGAATCCTAGGTTAGAAGAAGCATGTCCCTTGCCCTGGCAACCCTCAGCTTGCGCGCATTTGCACACTTCAACCACACTCTCCAGGCTCCAGGTTCATGTGGGAGTTTCCGAAAATTAGGGGTGCCTTATTTTGGGGTCCTTACAATAAGGATCCTACTATAAGGGTACTATATTGGGGTCCCTCATCTTCGGAAACTTCCATGTAGACTCCTTTTTTCAGCCTTGGATCAAAAAATTCCCTTGCTCGAACTCATAAGGCCGCTGCATGAGTAATCCTGAACCCTTACAGTAACCCTGAAAGGCCCTTTAATAGAGCCCTTATGGTCCTTAATAGTGGGTACTTGGGGTGTATTAGAGGGTAGTTGCGGGGTCTAGGCTTACGGCAACCCTGAACCCCGAAACCCTAAACCCAAATCCCTTAAACCAGAAATCCTAAACCCGCAAGCCCTAAACCCAAATCCCTAAACCCTAAACCCCCAAGCCCTAAACAGAAATCCCCAAATCCTAAAACCCTAAACCCCTAAACCCTAAAACCCTAAACCCTAAAACCCTCAACCCATAAAACCCCCTACACCCCTAAAACCCCGGAAACCCCGAGAGCCCCTTTGCCCCCGAGAGCGAAAGCAGGTCCCTTGTCCGAGGGCCTCAAAAGCCTCATCGCAACTCCCGCGCAGGAGGTGCTCAAGGTGCACTTTTATGGGTTTAGGGGCGCTTTGGGGAGTTAGGGGTTTAGGGTTTAGCGGTTTAGGGGCTTTGGGGAGTTAGGGGTTTAGGGTTTAGCGGTTTAGGGGCTTTGGGGAGTAGGGTTTAGGGTTTAGCGGTTTAGGGGCTTTGGGGAGTAGGGTTTAGGGTTTAGCGGTTTAGGGGCTTTGGGGAGTAGGGTTTAGGGTTTAGCGGTTTATGGGCTTTGGGGAGTAGGGTTTAGGGTTAAGGGGTTTAGGGGCTTTGGGGATTAGGGTTTAGGGTTAAGGGGTTTAGGGGCTTTGGGGAGTAGGGTTTAGGGTATAGTATAGGGTTTAGAGTTTAGGGTTTAGGGGTTTAGGTTTCAGGGGTTTAGGGTTAAGGGGTGTAGGGCTTTGGGGAGTAGGGTTTAGGGTATAGGGTTTAGAGTTTAGGGTTTAGGGTTTAGGGTTCGGGGGGTTAGGGGTTTAGGGTATAGCGGTTGAGGGTTTAGGGGTTTAGGTTTCAGGGTTTAGGGTTAAGGGGTTTAGGGCTTTGGGGAGTAGGGTTTAGGGTATAGGGGCTTTTGTGTGCGTCTCTGTGTGTGTGTGTGTGAAGGTTCTGCAGGGGTCTACTGTAGGCGCTGTAGGTTTTGGGTCACAGGGTAATGTTGAGGTTTGGGGTTCAGGCAAAGTGGCACATGTATACGCAGGTGTTGCAGCTTGAGCCTACTTGTGGGACGTAGGACAGTTACTTTCGAGTACCTTGAAATCTCCTCCATTAACACCTCGGAAGTCTACGATGTGAATCAGCAAAGATCAGGAGGGGAAGGACACCACACAAAAACAGAAAATATGTTTGAAGCCGACAAGGCATTGCTTGGGAGGCCAAGCAAACTTCATTCCTTTGCCCGGCTGACTTGGAATGGCCGTTGGGGTGTCCGCCGGGCGGACGTACAACAGTTGATGCAACTGGACTCGGCAAGCACGCCTGCTTCCGTCTTGGCGGAGTTGGCAAAATCCAGCCACTTCTACGACTCGTTGTGGAAGCAATTCCAATCCGCCATGCAGCAAGCGTGCGAGGTCGCGGGCTGGCGGCACAGATCTTCGAAGATGGAGCTGTCACTGCACAGAAAGCAATCGAGTGCTGTGCAGAAGCTTCCAGAGCACTTGTGCAGCTGATTCATGTTTTGCGGCACTGCTTTGCAGGAGCAGCTATAGATTCTTCAAAACTTGTACCACATTCCAGCCAGACTCTCAGAACAGAAGCGGCGGGCTGCTCACAACGGATGCTCGAGACCGTCGTAAGACAGCTTAGTTGTCAAATGCCTCAACACAGCTGCGTGCCTGCGATGCCTGCGACGACACGGCCTTCCACGGGTTCTGAAGCTACAGTTTGCAGAAGTTGACTTTCGGCACCTCCAAGCCCAACACACTAGAGCCTGAAACCCTAAACCCTGAATATACCCGGACCCCAAACCCTGAACCATTCTCCCTGCATCCCACCCTGACGCCTCTAGAATTTAAACTTGAATCCGGAGCTACGCTAAGCCACTGTCCCTGAAGTTCGACTATCGGACGGGTCTCGACGCCAATATACACCACAACACGATCCCGTTTCAAACATTTCGCCTTTTGAAGTCAGAATCACCACGGCTAATAGAAGCCCGGAATATAGGAGCCCGAATGATTTACCACATTCTCTCCGATGATCCCGTGACATTCAGAAACTGTGCAGAACCCACCATAATTCACAAGCCAAGCCAATCCTCTGGCTTCTTTATGAACTCTGCAGCCAGGATGATATGACGCAGTTCACCCAGAACGCTTTTGCAGTGCTCCTGGCAAGATTGGTGCTTCGGATGAGCATCTACCCAGGCCCTTTCAACGAACCACAAAGCGGAATTATTGAGCAGGCTTTCTTTTGCTTACGATGGCATGTAAGTTGGCGGTGCCTGGAAGTCCACTGCGTTTGATTCTAGTTTGGGGTGGGATTAGGCTTAGGGTTCAGGGTTTTGAGGGTTTAGGGTTCGGGCTCACAATCGGTTCCTAACCCCATTGCCCTGAAACTAGGCAGGTTTCGAGACCGGGGCTTGGGGTACGGTTTGGGGTCCTCGTTCTAGGGCTTCGAAACACCAACATCAAAGCACGCCGCCATCGCTGCATGTTGAATGTAGACCCAATGCGGACCTAACACAGCCTCATGGGAGGCCAAAAGGGGTTTTAGCCTATGGGGGTGTAGTAGGGATTAGGGTTCCCATAATAGGGTTCATATTAAGGAATCCCTACCCCACCAAGAATCTTAAACCCCCTTTGTGGCCTCCCATCACAGCCGCCCACCTTACCACCCAAAGGCCCCGAACCCAAATTCCTAAACCCCAAGCCTAAACCCCCAGCTGCATGTTGTGAATCCCGTAATGCCAGCTGGTGCTGCTGGTCTTCGGACTCCTTCTTGGGGACCGGCTCACATCGTCTGTGAATCCATCTTCTGGGCTGTTAAGGCACTAGATAGGCCAGTATGCGGTTCAAAAGGATCTCATGCAAAACAGCTTTCCGAGGTTTTGAGTCATAGGAGGCCAGAAGGGGTTTTAGCCTATGGGGGTTTAGTAGGGATTAGGGTTCCCATAATAGGGTTCATATTAAGGAATCCCTACCCAGAGAATCTTAAACCCCCCCCCCTTTTGGCCTCTCATCATTTAAGGGTTATTTAGAGACACGGGCTTAAGACGCGTTGCTTCAGACTGTTCTGGAAGCTGTTTGGGGTTCAAAGGGAACTCCAGAAAGTTGGATTATGGATTAATGGTAGGATCCCCTATAACTTACCTTAAAGGGGTTACGATAATGATATTCCACTTTCTGGCTTCTACTGTAAGGGGTTTTAGCGTTTCAGGGTTGACGGCGTAGGGCGTATGACGCGATCTTTATGGTGTTGATCAGCTAACGTCGTAGACGATGTATCTACACAAACAAGGTGATGCCTCAACTTGAGAGGCCAGAGGCAAGGGTTCAAGAACAATCTATTAATACAGGGGCCTTCATAATTAGAATAGGGTTTTGGAGCCCATTACACTACGCTTATAATCGGGAGCCCCACCCCCACAAAGGGAAAATAAACAAAAACAGGTAGTTATTTAGACAGGCCCCTATAGTAGGTAAAGCTTTCCAGTTTCCGGGCTTGCGGAGATTCGGATGAAGCAATGCTTACCGGGTTAAGCGCAGGTGGTTCACCATGTTGGATTCCACAGAAGATGCGTCTAATATAGGGGCCGTTACTCAGCACCAATACAAGTCTGGGCCTCCTTCTAATACTTATAACTATAGTATGTTGGGCCCCAAAGCAAAATTCTATTCATTCTGAAGGCTCCTATACGAGGTTCAACTCAGGCGCTCCTGGTTTAGAAGGCGCGTTTGAAAAAAAGCCCTAAGCCTCAACTCCTAAACCCACAAACTGTACCCACAGGCCCCATAGTAGTTCCTCTTTGGGAATACATTATAGAATTCCAAATATGAACCCCAAGAAGGAACTATGGCGCCATGGGTAGACCTCCCCTATTTTGTTAGAAGTCACATTGTCACATAGAGGAGTGCAGGAAGACTCTAAAGCCTGAACGATGGAAAAAACCTTAAACCCTAAACCAAAACTCCAAACCCTAAACCCTAAATCCTAAGCCGTCAGGAGACACTCTCGATGCTACTTCAAAGACAAGATCGCCTCTACTGCGCCCTCCCCGGATCTCGGTAGTCCAGAGGCTTCCCCCCAGGCCCCTTCTAGTTTAGGGGGTTTTATAGGGCTAACTTATTTAGGGTGTTGGGCTTTACGGGAGCCCTGCTAGCATGAAAACAGAATGTCTTCCGGTTGTCAAGGCCTTAGCTTAACTTCAGACCCGAAGCCTGGTCCCCCCAAACCCCAAACAAGGGTGTAGGGTTCTAATATAGATAGTGCACGATAGCACGAATCGCACACACACTTTTTGTCTTGAGCCATGCAACAGTAAAGGTCGGTAGACATACGTACAAAGAGCAATAAAACACCCCCCGCGCCTCTTAGGGCAGCGAAGAGAGGCGAAAGTAGAAGTACAGTATGCTACCAACATGTTGCGAATGCAAAAGCAGGCTGATTTTTACACCTTAGGTGCAACAAAGCTCTTAGAAAGATCTCAACACTCCTGACGTGCCATGTCCCATCAGTTCCGGCCCTTTACTTAGGCCGTCCCGTCAGGGAGGCAGAACAATGGACATGGAGCAGATAAACTACTCTTACATGTCCGACCCGTCAGGGTGGAGAATACAGCACAACGAACCGAAAATGTTAATTAGCTGCTACTGTACTGCACAAGACGCGGCAGTCAGTACAGGCGGATCCCGTTTTGGGTCTCTTTCCAGCCAGAGAGGAAGTAGCCCACATGCTCCGGTGCCAGGAGGTGGAAGTCGTTCAAATCGTGAAAAGCTGGTACTGCACGATCTTCCATTCCTCTGGGAACGTTCTTGTCCCGAGATGCCTTGAGGCGAGCCCAAAGCAGCGCATCATGCCGGGTAAAGTAAGGTCGGCGAGGCTGCGATGGGTCAATAGGGTTCCCCCTTGAATCGACAACCAAGGTCGTTGGTGGAGGCCCTTTTGGCTCGGGCGGACGCATCGGTGCATCCGTTGACGATCCTGGCACATCCCTTCCGGGTGGCGGATAGCTGGGCTCTGTTGGCCGCAGACGGGTAGCTGCCACTCCCGGAGAAGGGTCGCGAGGGCGTGCTCGTGGCTTCGGAGGAACTGAGCCAGCTCGCTGTGCACTGCCAGTCGCTCGAGTAGTTGGCCTCGCCTTAGGAATCGGTGGCTGAGCTGATCTGCCTCTGATCTCCGTCCTCCCTGCTCTAAAGGCATATCCGATCCTCTCATTGACGCCCTTGGCGCCGGGGAGCTGTCTCGCGAACTTCGTGTTGATGAGAAGCTCGTTCAGCTGTCTGTCCCCAAGAGAGGCGAGCCCTTCCGGGACGCGGAGTTCCTGATTGGCAGGTAAAACCAGCTCAGGCACCTGTTCGCCGCGCTCAACTGCATATCGTACCTCGTCTTGGAAGAATCCCACAATCCTAGCCAAGATCTGTACCACTGGACCGGTCGGCTTCAATACGCGACCGCTGAAGCCCAGGATGTCCATGACGTAGCCATTGCGATGGACGGCAAACGCCAACAAGGCGGCTTCATCAAGCTTGTAGAACCTGTCCACGAACGCCACAAAGCAGTGGTCCGTAAGTGTCAGGTCCTCACCTTCCGGTGGGAATGAGAAGCTCACCTTTGCTGCGCCGTCAAAGCCAGTGCGGTCATGGATCATCTGGCGTGACCTCGGCGGGTTGGCGATCCTCATTCGGGCGAAAATCATGAGTTGCTCAAGCCCCGTGATGGATATGCCAAATCTTGCATTGTTGTAGGCCGTGAACGGATCACGAGACTGACGCTCAACAACAGTGCGAGAACCCGCCTTCAAGGCCTTTCCGAGGTACTTAGCGGCCTGCTGACGAACAGCGGCTGGGCCAGAGCCAGCACTCCGATCCCTCTTGTTGCCCGTGGCCCGATTGGAGTTGACCTCCCCGCTCGGTTGCAATGCCCTGTAATCCAGGGGCTCACCCTTCCGGGCGGCAACTTGCTTGGCACGGGTGTTCTCCAAAGCCATGCTCACATCTGAGTGCGGTTCCAGTCGAGACTCACATCGATAGCAGCAGATTGTACCATCAACGTTGGATGTACCGCAGCTCGGGCAAGCAAAAGAAGGAATGCTGACATTCTCTTGGCGGCGCCAATCCGACTCATCGTTGCATTTCTGATGAGGTTGCTTCGGAGCCACGTGAACCACCATCTTGTACAATGACTCAGAGCCCTGCAAGGCATGCCCTTCCGGGATGCGAATGTCTAGACCACACATGCTTGTTGGGTAGAAATCAAGGTCGTAGACATCCTTGCATGCCTTAGCGGCGTCTTTCCAGGTGTCGAAATTGCGATACCCTAGGCCTGCCACGAGGTAGTTGAAGCAATAGCCGTTTGCATCGATCAGTTCCTGGTGACCCCGCTCGCCATAAATGGGCGTGTTGAGGCTCTTGTCTTTGCACGCCTGGGCCAAGCGCTTCCGCGCTGGTTCGTATGCTCGGTTCGCCCAGATCATCTCCTGAGTCGACCGGTCATATGCATACAGAATGGCCCGGTTGCTGATCCAATCCGGCGTCTGCAGCGCTCCAGCTTTTGTCTCGAAAAACCGACAGCCATCGCAAGCAGCGAGCTGTAAGTCTATCACAAATTCCAGCTGCGCGCCAGGGCGGACACCCTGATTGGAGGTGCGTTCCCACTGAGGCTCCATCGCGAACATGTTGAAGGGCCTCCCGCTGTTGCCCTTCGAGGTCATTTTCCCTCCCGGGATGAGGCCTGTGTTGACGATCTTGATGAAATTTCGCCAGTATGTGGCGTGGTACGCCAGCTTTGGCATCAGATCGAAGGCCGTTGCCCGATAAGGATATGGACCCGTGATCGGTAGATCAACATAGGACGGGATCCATTGGTCATCGAGGGCCCACTGTTTGACAGTGGTCTTCAGCGGGTCGCTGCCGAGGACGAGCAAGCAGGCGTTGTGTCCTTGGAATGCTCGGACACGGGTAAAGTGCCAGTTTGTTCCCCGGCCCAACCGTGTCTCCTCGTCCAAGGCTTCCGCCTGGAGTTCGAACCGTGCTTTGTCACAGTGATCGGATGTCAACAGGTCAATAATGGTCATCACCGTCAGGCGGGACCACTGTTTCCCAATGACCTTCAAGACATCACCAATCTCTGCTGACTGCTCTTCGTCGAACTCAACAGTGCGGAACCCCTTGTCCTTGGCATGCCCACGCAGGTGCCACGACAGCTTTTTGCCCAACGAAACACACTCCATCTCATTGAGGCGAAAGTATCCCATGCGACCCTTGACATCAGGTAGCTGATCCGGTGTAAGCCAGATGGGTCCACCACTTCCGCGGGGATGCTCCACTTCGTCGTCTGCGCCGTAGTCCACAGCCATCGGACCAGAGTCCAAGACTTCCGTCGGGATGTCGGAAGTAGCAATCGTAGAGACTGCCTCACCATCCACGACAGATGTAGCTGTGACATTCGGCTCAACAAACTCGTATGGAGCAACACCCGTCTCCTGGGCGACCTCTTCAGCCTCCTTATCCGTCATCACCAGGTTCACCGACTCAATCATTTTCCGAACGATTTGTTCCATCTCCGAGCCGGGGTCAACCGCTTCCACGGTGAGGTGCTCGTCCTCCGGATTCGGGTTACGAGACACCACGTCCTCAACCGTGAGCTCCTCTGACTCTTTCGCCACTTCATTGACATAGTCAGTGGGCGGTACACCCTCAAGCTCGTCAAGCTTTTCCAAGCTGAGGATCGGCTGGTTCAAGACAATCTCCTCCTCTGGGAAACGTTGCACGGGCGGTGCCTCAGGTGGGAAAGTCACCATCTCAGCTTCCGCCGGAATGAGCAAGTCCGTGGTAGGAGGGATGTCGAGCTCTTCCAAGCCGAGTCCGAGGTGAAAGTGGTTGTGAAAGAGGATACCACGCGAATTGGCCTTAAGTTCCATCGCATGCTTCACAAGCCACCGCTCGAACATGATTGCAGAGCAAAGGTGAAAGAACCAGCGGGTGGTAACCTTCACGTTGTCGTGGGTAGCCTCCATGTGAAACCCATCGTAACGCTCTGTCGTAAGGATGTGAGCCTGGGGATCAACGATGCGGATCCCTCGCTCCTTCAACTCATCGGAATGGCGTGCCATCTCCAGGTCATAGACCTCCGGGAGACCATAGAATTCCCCATTGTGGGGGCCAGCCACCAACGTGACAGAGGACACTCCCTTCCGGGATGAGAGACGGACCAGGGCATCTTTTGCGTCCTCGACGGCCTTGCGTCCCTTGGTCTCCCAATTGGAAAGTGTGTCATGCAATGCATCATCAACACGAACCCACGCATTGCGCATGTGGAAGGAAAAGCCTTTGTAACCATACTCGCCATAGACGTCATTACCACCCCATTGAATGATAATGTCGACACCTTCCGGTGCGAGCGGTTCCTGGCCGTTCTTCCACTTCTGGACTCGGTTGAGCTCTTGTTCCACGTGCCACACGATGTCTCCAAGTCCTTTCCCCCAGCGCATGACGACCGAACATCCATCCATGCGGATGTCCTTGGTCATCTCCTCCCGGAGTGACGGTTCCATCGTCCCCTTCATCAGGACGCGTCCACCGTCGCCGCGGGTCACCAACGCGAGAGAGCTATCTCCTCCGATAATAAAATACGAGCTTGGTTGCTCTTGATGCTCGATTCTTCGGAGGGCTGGAGTATACACCGAGTCTAACAACGCCGTGGCAGCTGGCATTAACTCGTGGTAGCCCAGGGTTTCCTGGGATAGCACATACGCTCTGTGACAGACATCAAACGGCTCAGTGGCCTTGAGAGCCCGTTCGGCGTTTGTGGCATGCCCCACATAAGCCAGGTCGCGGAGATAAGCTTTGACAAGTTCTGTCCACTCCGTCAGGAGGGAATCGCCATGAAGCTCGAAGCCCTCAATCGGCATTCCCTGATGAGCCGGGCTGTTGAAATGGCGGTGCCACATCTCGTACAGGAGGGGAAAACCTGCGTAGGGGTACTGCTTCCGCAGACCAATCCACTCGCCGTTTCGGATACGGCCGAGGAAAA
The DNA here is from genome assembly GCA_905221615.1 of Symbiodinium sp. CCMP2592. Classification (NCBI taxonomy): domain Eukaryota; class Dinophyceae; order Suessiales; family Symbiodiniaceae; genus Symbiodinium; species Symbiodinium sp. CCMP2592. The sequence continues at coordinate 1,264,494 of CAJNDT010003112.1, read as the reverse complement.
TGGCCTCTGGCGGATCAGACTCCGCAGGCTCCACCAGCTTGTACTGGTACGCCTCCTTCACAACGCCATAGGCATCCTTAAAATATGCCGGTTCCTCAAAGGCCATCGCTTCCGCGAGGCAATCAGGGTCCTTAAGAGCCCTGCGGAAAGCCTCGATGCGTCGGCGACGCTCCTCCAGAGAAACGGTGGGCAAAGAGGATGCCATTACTGCTGCGCTTCCTATTGGATCTTCGCTCAGAGTAACTTGTACCGCAACAGCAGCTTGTCGAACAGGAAATTGTGGCTCTGAAATGTTCTTGAGCTTACAGCCATGAAAATAGTTCATCACTTCAATTGGCAAATTCTTGTAGGAAGTATGCAATCTCCAATGACCTAAATTGCCTGATCTTTCGCCATCAATAAGTTCAAAACTCGTACACTCATGATTGGAACACCACCTGACAACTCGATCCATCTTCCATGAGAAATGATCCCAGGGAGCAATCACGACGTAATGGCAGTTATTCAAATCCAATCCGGTGCTTAAGTTGACGAAAGAAGACCATAGCTTGCCAAAGTGTTTGCGATCATCAGGACCCCCCGCAAAGCGCAGGTCAACCCAAACGGTAATGGGAACATTCGACTTGGCATAGCCTTTGACGACCTTGAGCAAGTCCCTACTCGTCTGAGTACTGTTAAGGTCCATGCTATGAGTGACCCGAACGACAGATGGGCTGCCGCTACCACTATCGTCTGCCCTTCCGAGCAGAGAGAACGACGGATCATGTCCCCATTCGATGAGAACCCCGTTGTTCTCGGGCTCGATCCTCTTCTCGAGGTTGTCCGGCACGACGATTGGCGAAGCAGGCCTTGATGGTTTGACATAGACATGGCCAATGAGGAAAACCGTTCTCTTCCATTTGTCAATGTTGGTAAATGGCTTAGTCAAAATGTCGGCAGACTGCAACAAGGTACTAATGTACGCGAGATCATAATGCTTCCTTCTGAACTGTTCCGATACCCATCCGAGATTGATTCTTTGGGTTTTGTCTGTGTGCCTAAATGCCGGTGACCTTCCGGACTCCATGATCCTAATAGTGGCCTGGTTATCTTCTAACATCACAGGTTGCATGCAATGTGGTGCAGCCATGATCAATGAATGATCGGATCTGATCTTTGCATCATCGGTGTACTCGAAGTCGCCAAGTCCATGACGGAGCTTGTAAGCCTCATAATTCAATTCGGCTTCTGCTTCCGCAGAGCGACGATACTCCAATGATGACTTCCGGTATAGGCACAAGATGGCTTTAGCATCCTTCGGAACCATGTAGGAGGCATTCTCGAGCTCTTCCCAAGCGACAGCTTCTTCTGTTCTGGACCATTTGTCCCCCCGGAGCAACCATACATCTCGAAGAGGGTGGGATGCGAGCTCAACGGGTTCAGGGATACTGTCACCGCCTGAAAGAACAGCTACTCGACAATCAATAAGTTCATGTCTACCAGTCTTCGGTACCTGAGAGGCAACATCCTGATCTGGGAATTTGACCAAACAGGCATCTCCCTTCCGGGGTGCGCTCGGCTTTGATGCGTCTGAACCCCCCCTGCCTTCAGGAGCACACTCCATAAAGCGGAGGATGGCAAACCAACAGTCCTCAAAGCAATATTGGCGCATACGACCTCGGACTCGGTAGAACTAATAGAAATTGAGGTTTGCTTCTTGCTGTAAGCCGCCAAAGGAAAGTACGTGTTGGGTCCGACCAAAGCCTCGAAGCATCCTGATGTACTCTTGTTATCATGCTCACCTGCATGATCTGCATCAGCAAACAACCATATTTTGCACTGGTCAATCGGGTCACCGATGAATCCCCTCAACTTCAAGTCTAGGGTGGAATTCACATAGCACATCAATCGGTGTAAAGCCTGGTCACATTCAGCAGACCACTTGGTAACTCTGCTAGCCAATCCCTGAACAGCCCGTAGAAGATCGTAACGAGCCATTCTGGCAGCAAACAAAAGCTTCATCAGAACTCGGCTAGCGATAGGAGCCAATTCACCCTTTGCCTCGGCCTCATCATCGATGGGCCTCGCGATCTTCTCGTCGGCGAATGGAGTAGAGGCTGACTTGAGGGTGTGGTACTTGGGGCCAGCGAGGTCTTTGTACTTTTGTACAGCTTGTTCAAGAAAAGACTTCATGTCATACTCGATGATGTTGACGGGTTGTTTCATGCATCCGGTGCCACTAGACAATTGGCTGATGTCATAGAAAGCCTGTTTCCTAGCTTCCTTTTTAGCTGTGTTCTTGTCACGAATGCGCTTAACAGCCGCCACGGCATGATGCTTATCAATACCACGATCAAACAAGTAAGTGGTTCCCGTCCAAAGTCCCGAAGCCTTACCCCCCCGGAAACCATCATCCCATTGTTCTTCTGCAGAAGTACTTCCAAGAAGCTGACGTTCGGTCAACCGCAGGTCGCCGATGTTCAAGACGTCTGCTTCCGCAGCGCTAACAGCATACTTAGCTTTGCGAGGCTGCATATGATGGCGAACAATAACACCTTCATCAGGAAAGTACTCCGTATAATCCTGGGACGTAGCCGGAACCGAAGGTTTGGCCGCGGGGTCAGGAATACTCTTATCAAAGATGTGGGCAAAGGGATGGTCAGCTGTTCCCAGTTGAACTTTCTTCTTCTCTACATGTTCACACCCAAGGTATCTTCCAAGTGGAGTCGGGCTATCCATATCGATCTTGGACCCGATCAGCTTCCACCCTTCCTGCATATTCTCAACAGGTCCAGCCATCTTGAAATCATCAACGTAGACGGCTAAGAGTAGGCGAAGCTTAGGATGAAAGAAAACCGAAGGCCACGAAGAGGGAAACAGAAGATCAAAACCCACTTGCTTGAGTCTCTGCTCACAATGCTTCTCCCAGAAGCCCCCCGAATCAGGGTGTCCGTACAGCGCAAGGAAAAGCCGAACTACTGGATCGTTGAACTTGCCAACCCAGGACTTAGGCCACCGCTCCCTTGGTAATCGAACCCAAGTTTCAGCGCCTTTCAAAGTCGTCTGAGTGTAAGCTTGCTTACCGTCGGCCTGTTCACAGGCGAAACCTGGCTGAGATCCGTACGTATCCAGCACCTTGCCCGCCTCCATCGAAGCAGGGCTCGAACCTAACTCCGAGAACAGGGCGGCGTTGCTGCTTTCGTCCTGGACATTATTACCCTGGAAGACCGTACGGCCTTTGAATTTCCTCAGGGGATTTCCTTTGGGGAGTTCGCTCCCTTTTTCTACACAGATTTCGAAAACACGTCCAACATGGGCCTTGCGACCCCGTCTGACGGCTTCCGCCGAGATCTCAGACCACTCCCGTGGGTTATCCATATCCCATGCTCGCTTTTGCATCAACTTATCCCATTCCACGTCAAGTGATTTCTGGGCGTCATTGTTCTCCGCGAGTTCCTTCTTGCCAACCGGACGAGCCACTAAGGCCATCATAACTTCCAGCTCAGATTGGGTGAATTGATGGTCATTACCAATCTTTTCGCGATGTTCCCCACTACGTGGGATCGTTGGCATAGTCGGATAGGGTTCCCCCACGATATGAGCACTGCTAGTACCCAAGGGTAGGATCTCAAAGATGGTTTTGCCGGTCCATCTAAAAGGCAATTTCTTGTTCCTTCTTCGCGGGTTTGTCCAATCATCTTCATCAGCAACAGTGTCCTCCGTTCCCACGGGGATGATCTGCAAGATCCTTGTCGGCTTTATCCTAGAAGTGGGAATAGGACAATCGGTGATATCAGGAGAGAAAAGTTCTCGTCTAGGAACACAATGATACCGCACTAACTTGTTTCCCTTGATCTCCCATCGATCTCGGGACGCACCAAGCGTCGCAGCAGGCCTTGAACTCGATGATCCGCCACCTGCCCGATCGGCACCTTCATGATATTCCCTAGCGATTTTCGATGCTTCTTCCGCTATCGCCTTATCTTTCTGCCTCTTGGACAAATTGACCCATATATGAGAAGGAATGCTATCCGGCTTCTTTGAACCCCTGGACCCTCCATATCTCCTACCAAGAGTTCCACCGGAGTCATAGAATCGTCCGCCTTCGGGCAACTCAACGAGGTCACCTGATTTGGGATCAATAACTTTAGGTACTTCTACTTTAGCCTCACCGTCCCCAGGAGGATCTACGACTGGTTCCGCATCCTGATTTCTCAGAGATTCAACGACAGGCTTTTCGATGGCGTCATGCGCTAGCCCGTCTCGGACACGGTTATAACGTTCGACCATGGGGAAAGTGAACTCACCGTCAGGCACTTTCAATTGATGCACCTTAATAGGCTTATGGTACTCGTAGAAGTCACTTCCATTCAGCTTGGATATCGGAATTACCAACATCTCTTCACGCCAACGCATTCCTGGTTGGAAGTGGTAACCCATGAAGATCCCATGTTCTGATGAACTCTCAAATCTTTCGTACCCTTGCAGCTTCCGCTGTTCTCGAGTACCGACCCAGTAGTCTACTCGGCAACCAAATGGAATCAACGGCCCATGAAAGTCCTTGCCGAACCGCAAAGTCCATGAAGAGTACTTCGTACCATTGGGATGGCTTATGTTATGGGCAACACAAGCATGTTGTAAGGCATGGGGCCAATAAGCATGAGCCAGACCGGCTTGCTCCAGATTCGCTCTGGTGCCTTCCGTAACAGTCCTGATCGCACGCTCAGCCATGGCATTGGACTGATGGACATAGGCCTTAGAATGTTCATGCTTCCAGCCCATTTCTTCTACTGCCCCATTAATTTCAGGAGCATTGTCACTGTAGAAGATGCCAACATCTTCATTGTTAGCAACAAAGTGGTTGAGCGCCTTGTAGCACTCGTCCTGAGACTTCCGTCCGGAGGGATAGGCCGCGAGGAAACCCGTTGCCACGTCCTTCATAACCAAAGCTAATCGCGAATCCTTAATCTCTTCTTCGTTGTCGCGATAGACAATGAGATGATCCCCAGTGAGATGGTCGCCGAATTTCTCAGACTCAATGAACCTGGAACCATTCGTTTGATACGAAGGCGGCTTGAACATCTTCGCTCTTTGGCATGTAGGGCAAAAGGGGTTCTTTGGGACGTGTGTCATCAGATGATGTTTGCTCTTAGCTTCTTCACGTAAAACCTTCTCTCCCTTCGAACGCTTATCTGCCTCAGCAGGAACAGGAGGAGGAGGTGGCTGATCCTCGGCACTTTTCAACTCCCCGGCTTCATCGAAATGCTCCTCAATATCAAAAAGATCAGACATGTCTGCACCCTTTTCAGGCTCGGGCTCAGGCTTCCGCCCGGCATCAGGCTTGCTGGGCTTAGACTTGGCCTTACTCTTCATCAGAGGAGGAGCTGGTTCAGGAACCTTATCTTTCTCGGCTTCGGCCTTCTTCTTCTTCTTCACAAAGTCGTAAAGTGTGAGCTCTTCATCGCTGTCGCCGGTAATCAATGATGGAACAAATGATAACCGTCTTGATGAATTCAACTGAAACCCAAGCGACATTAGCGACTTTGACTTTTCCCAGCTCAAACCGTCTACGTCCCGAATCGTGTATGCAGTGATGGTCCATCGATCACCTGTCCAAGGCTGTGCCTGATGCCAAAGCTTGGGGTGGAAGGATAACATTCGATCATGAGTGTCGTATACTCTTCCATTGACTTCGAGTCCCCCCGTAACCTTGACGCACTTTGATTTCCCACCAGCTACACCTTCTCTGCGAAATACGGGAAAGTCGTCCTTCCGCTCAACCCATACGGAACCACCTTGATAGCTTCCAACGCCTAGAGTGTGATTGAGCGAGCCATCATGATTCAACAAGTCTCGATGCACCCGGCGATTGCCACCATGGTTGATGCAGATGGACGTAAAGGTATCTTTCAACCCTCTTGACTTCATGAAGGCGATCAGGTACTTGGTCAGCTGAGCATGACGGTCTACGGAAGTTGTGATTCCAGTCATACCGCTAAAAATCCAAGCGCCGATGATTATGTAGTCCCTGCCAACTTCATCTTCAACCGAGTCGTCATTTTCAGTGGCTTTCATTCTCCTCGAATTCCCTGTGGACTTGAATGGTGTCAATTTCAAAAGTTTGTAACATGATCCCAGACGAAAGTCGCCGTTGATCCGAAGTTCCCTTGCATATCCCTCAGCCTCTTCAAGTGAAAGAACCAAATCATTCTTATGGTCCTCATCGGGCTGGGGCTTCCGCCTCGCAGGTACCGCCACACCTTCCTTCCACGATTTGAGGTAGGGGACGTAATCCTTCACATCCATATATATATCCGCTCACCGCTAGATGACTGAAAGTAAGGTCTTGTACCCGATCTCCAAACGAAATCGAATCCCTCTTCCATGCACCTGTAACCAACGGATAGAACAGAGGGTGTGCTAGGCAACACGTATGGATGGCTGTCAATTCCAAGTGAAGGAACTGCGATGTTGGACTGAATCTCAGCAGTGCTAGGCCCATTAGCCGTCACAATACCGATAGGATTTTGGGAACGATGGCTTCTCAAAGATCCGAGATCCCCCTGTGAAACCAGGTCCTGGGCGCTGCCGGTATCCGCGATCCACTCAATATCGAGCTGCTGGGCTTCCGCTTTGGTAGCTGCAACACAGGTAGCTTCAATGTGTTTCGGAATGCACTTGTCGCAACCGAATTCCGTGTCACACTCATAACCACACTTAGCCCTTATCCCGGAACCATATGCATCCAGAGTTGATTTAAGCATCCTGGCAGTCGTCAGTGCATCTTTGACGTCCTGTTGACTAGGTCTAGGAGGTTCCCCACCGAAGGACTTCAAGTACCTCCGTGTCTCGGGTTCCGTCGGCAACATCTTTCCGTCAGGTGGGATGTTGATGAGCATCGGATTATCGTCGAAACGAATAGCTGGCAACGCACATGAAAAGGTAGCTGACATGTCACCACGACTATCGGGCATATCCTTCCGGAATGCATAAGCAGCGTCGGCTTGGGTACCCGATGCCGCGGCGATCAATGCCCCTAGGATGCAGACCGCAGCGGGAACTTTTGGTGATTTTGGACCCTTTCGCTTGTCCGAACCCTTGCTGCCCTTAGAGTTCTTCGACCCCTGAGAGCCCTTCGAGTTGGACCGCGATTTGCGATGGCCCTTCTTCTCCTTCTTTTCTTTCCCTTTGCTGCCTGCGCTTCCTGGTCTTCCCCCCTGAGAGCCGCCTTGTGACGCCGCAGCAGCGCTTGGCTTGCCTGTGTGGAGGAACGTACATGCACTTCCTTTCTTGCATCGCCCACTCTTCCAGAACTTGCATTCTCTGGGTTTTCCGTCGTTGCCAGACGGTGACTGAGCGCGGCCTCCACCTCTTGAATGCGACCGGCCTCTCTTCTCAGGGATCTCATGCTTGTACTTGCATTTGTCTCCTTTGCTACACTTACCGTTCTGTACGAACTCAAAACAAAATCCCTTAGGGACGAATTTCTTCTTGGGAGCGGGGGCAGATGGTTTCCCATCAGCACCATATTGCTTGGCAATCCGTTCCCGGTTGCGTTCAAGACGCTTGCGACTCAAGTAGTTCGTAGCCGCGTCATACAAAAACTTGTAGGTCTTCTCTGGCTGCCCTGGTGTTGCCCTTTCATAGATGTTGATATCATGTGCGAGGTCTTTGAAGCGCTTAATCTGCCTATGGAACAAGGGCTCAAGGAAGTTCTCATCGGGGGTAGTCTGGATCCCTGACAAGACAGTTTCCCAGTTGTGCATGAAAGTCTCAAGCTTCTCGTTGACCATCTTGACTGACAAGAGATCCTCGAACTCGTAAACTGAACCATGCTGTGCGTTGGTAGAAAAGAAATTATCCAACTTGAAAAGCACTTGTCGTCCCCGAACAAGTCTCCCGGCATTTGCCTCCCGCTCCTTGAAGGTATCAACCTGTCTCGCAAAGGCACCTTCCAGGATGTTAGTGACCGCCGACAGTACCTTAGCATCCAAAGTGACGAACCCTTCCGGGTCGTGAAGATCTTCTTCCTTGACATCTTTCTCCCAAACCTTGGAAAGCCACGAAAAGGCATCATCGGGACGATCGGATGCGGCAACGACCGCTTCACGAACCCTTAGCCTCCAATTCCTGTAGCTCTCAGGTTGCGGGAACTTGGGGAAGGTAATCTTCTCAGCTTCTTTCACTTTGGGCTTGTCGTCTTTCTCGGGCTTTTCACCACGGTCACCAACAGCTTCACTCATCCGCTTAAGGAGCTTCTTCATGGTCTTCCTATCAATGCGGGATGATGAAGAACTCGAATCACCGGAGCTACTGCTAGAGCTAGAAGGGGAAGACGAAGGATCTCGCCTACGTCGCCTGCGCGACTTCTTCTTCTTATGCTTCTTATCCTTCTTGGACTTCCGACTGCGACGATCATGATCATCATCGCCTCCGCTGGGGCCGTTGCCATCAGGCCCACCGCCACCACCACCGCCACCTGGGCTGGAGCCATCTGGAGGGGTTCGCCTCCCGGCGTCCGTCGCCTGTTCCGTAGGAGTGTCACCTCCATGCTTCGGGGTGGAAATGGGATGTACGGGAATGCCGGGTGGAGGCCCTTGTGGAATTCCCTCTTGAATCCTCAAAGCAGCATCTCTAGCTTCGAAATCTCGAACCCTGGAGCTTAATGCACTATTCTGCTGAATCAATACCTCTGTCTGCTGACGCTGGGCGTGAAGCTGCCTCATCAGTTCATCCATCCGAGATGACATGTCAGCGACCTCATGGGATCGCATTGCATCATTCTGACGGGCAGAAGTTTCCACTTCGCGAAGGCGCCTGGCATTGCTGTTAGCTTCCTCTAAAGCTCTACGGGCAGCTTCCGCTTGCCGGTTGGCTTCAATGACAGCGAGTTCCCTCGCGCTTTCGGTTTGTTGGAAACGAACTTCACCTTGACCCATTTCAGACCTCTGAATCGACAACGCAATGTTAGCATTGCCTAATTCGTTCCTCAACTTGTTCACCTCTGCAAGCCCACTATTGTACATTGCACGGAGCTGCTCCTGATGTTCTGCTCCCAATTCGCCGATAATTTGATTGTGTCGTGCCTCGGCGGCAAAGGCGACCATCGGAGATGCATCCTGATTAATCGTCAACTGCCTGGCATCGACAACCTGAAGGTTCTGGGTGAGGCTTGCTTGATGATAGTGAGGTGAATAGATTGGTGTTGATGGGCTGGGCACGCCCGCAGCATGAGCCAATGGTCCAGGTATTCCTACCGGAGTAACAGGTGCAATAGATACTGGCGTAGTAGGGACACGTTCCCTAAGCAACGAATCAATCGGAGAGTGCGCTGCATCATGTGACATGATTGCCAGTCCGTCATTCGGCAAATGACTATCACCTGTTGGCATTAATGGAGGAAATCCTTGATCACTTGCTTCATCAGTTGCCAATGTCATATCTGAGATACCCGTTGGCACTGGCTCGGCTGTGTCCTCCATTCCGGTGTTACCTGCAGGATTTCAGGAGCGACCTGGAAAAGGATATGGCTCGACTAGGCTACGGCTGATAACCTATAGATAGTGCACGATAGCACGAATCGCACACACACTTTTTGTCTTGAGCCATGCAACAGTAAAGGTCGGTAGACATACGTACAAAGAGCAATAAAACATCTAATATAGGGGCCTGAATAATTGCCAATACTTTTGTTTTTTTTTGGGGGGGGGCCCTAGTCTAATCATTAAGGCTCCTGTATTCGAGTTTGAGGTTTAGGAACCCCTGGCAGCCCCAAGTTCATTGACTTTCCCGAGACGAAGAGCTTCCCCGAAGCAAGTTCTTTTGGGTTCTCGCGTTGGGAGTTTATTGGCTTAGGGTCTAGGGTTTCGGGTTTAGGGTTTAGGGTATTATAGGGGTCTATACTACAAGGATTCCTTATTATTGCAACTTAAACTAAGCTCCTGAACAAGATCCCAGTCTTTTAGTCAATCTCAGGCATGTCAAGTCATGGCGCCTCAAACCACTACAGAGCCGCAAGGCTTTCGCGACTCTTCGCGATCTTGGGCCAAACCCCTGACGTTCAACACCGTTCCGGGAACTGCAACTATCCGTAGACTGTTCACGATCCATGCATCGGGCCGGAAGTATGCGCCACGATCGTTTCCTTATCAGGAGTTCTCATTCATTTCGCGTTCTACTTTACAAACTTTGAGCACATTGCGCAAGCCTTGCGTAGAACAGACCCAGCTAAGCCGGCAGAAGCGGTTGAACCGCATGACCTGGACCATGAATAGGAGATGGGAGTTTCCGAAAATACTACGGGGTACCTTATTTTGGGGTCCTTATAATAAGGATCCTACTATTTGGGGTACTATATTACGGTCCCCTATTTTCGGAAACTCCCAGATCGTTAATCCGCAGTGTCGACAGTCTCAGGTGCCATCTACCAAGAGGTTTCGGAGGCACTGTGTGATACCTCCGAAGAATCGTGATGTCTACTTATGGGGCGTTGCATCGACTGAGATCGCAATAAGCCTACGGCGGGGAAGGGTGCTCCAACAAATATGGAGTCCTTTTCGAGTTCGTTGTGTCAGAGTATGGCAGTCTTCGGGGGATCCAGAACCACGCATAGAAGACCCATGCGGTACACCCATGAGATTTAAAAAAGAACGAAGCAGGCTCGGGGTTTCTGGTGAGGCTCTTCAGAGTTGCTTGGGAGAGATGGAAGAGAGCAAGATTCGAGTACGGGATATGGGGAAGTATTTCACTAGGAAGTCGAGGTGTACGCTTCGACGCAGGGTGTTTAGGGCTTCGGGGAAAGGTGGTGTGGCCTGTGGACCTCTGGATATCGGATTCATGGATGCTATTTCAAGCTTGCCATAAAAACTGAGCTCTAAACCCTGCACTCCTGCACATCCTGAGTACTCGACCCGTGCTTCCGCTGTCCAAGGGATCACACGGAATCGCCCCACCTCAGCCCGAACTGGAATCGCAGAATCTTAGCAGCAACTGAGCCTCTAAGCAGAAAACTTTGATTAAGAATACTTGGCGTTCTTCTGGTTGACTCTTAGGACTTTAACTTTTTGGGTTTCTATATGAACTATAATAAGTAGGCTAAAAGTTTAAGTTTTAGGAGGGGTTCAGAAGTCGGCCAAGAATAACCTGTAAAGACAAACTACAGCCGCACCTGGAGCTGGACAGTGCAGGGCTGGGTATGCAGAGCTTAGGGCTATTATCCTTGTTCTCTTAGCGTCCCTGCCCGATAATGAAGCCGAATGCATGGTCCTGTAAGTCTCAATGGGTTAGGGTTTGAGATTTCGATTTAGGGGTTAGGGTGCTCGTAGGATTTCATAGGTTGTTTGCTGTGATTTCCTGACTGATCCATTGCTGGATCCTCCAACCTGCATGCCCAGAAAAACCTTCAAGTCAAAAGGAGTATGCAAGGAAGCCATAATTTTGGAGCCTTCAAAATGTACGAAAAGCTTCTGGGGGGGATCCGTTAAACCCTAACCCCGTTTTTTAAGCTCTCATCAGAATGCCCAAAACCCCAAGCTGCTGGGAACTGGGTGGTTGTCAAAATTATGGTCCTTCTTTGGGTACCTCTTAAAATACGGCACCGAATATTTATGGTACCCCAAAAGGGACCCTAACTTTGACAACCACCCAACTGTGCAGGCCCGCTCCCTGGTAGAGCAGCTGGTGCTTCTGGGTGGGGCTCGGCAGGCCTCGCAGCTCTGGAGCTAGGATTGGTACCTGTCTTGGTTGAAGTAGTCGGGGAGCGCTAGAAGTTCTAGGACCCAAATATAGTACCCTAAATAGTGGGATCCTTATTACAAGGATCCCAAAATAAGCAGTAGGATGCTGGTAGACGTGCAAATGAGTTTGTAGTTTGTAGCCCGAGTTAGGGGTTGAGGGCTGAGGGTGCTGGATGACCTGTTCTTCTTGCTAGGAGCAACCACCGGCCTAAAGTCTTGGTTCTTCACGCTTGCTCTGATGAGGTGAGACGTACATCCCCAAAAACCCACTTCCGTTTACTGAAGCCCAGAAAGACAAGGCGTAGGGACGCTAACCCTAAACCCTACAACAAAAGCCCTCAAATTCCACTCACCGGATGCATCCCAACATTGAGGGCCGTCAGTGCAGAGCTGGGAATTCACAGAGACTTCGTTTCGGCATGAGCAGCTGGACGCTCTAGGCGGGGGTGGATCAGACTTCAATATGCGTGAACCTGTTCGGCTTTCGATGTCTGGGGATTCCGAGGGTATGAAAGGATCTGTCCACTCTGGGAATCCAGCCACTCTCGCGAGATCGATGTTAAGACACGACAACAAAAGGGCACCCGAAGTCTTCAGCCGTTAAGAATCAACTTGGCTCAGGTCCCAAACCCTACTACATTTGGGGTTAAGATTCAGGGTTCAGAGTTTAGGGCTTAGGGAGCCCCGCATAGCGTTAGTGCTCAGCCAGATTCCTGAAACATCGAGCCAGATCCTTCGATCTTGATACCTGAAGCCCCCTAAACCCTAAACCGTAAACCGTAAGCCTGCAGGGGAAGACGGTTGGCACGGAGTGGACGTCGAGCTTCTTGGCCTGCGGAAAGATGATGATTCCAGCTCATTGCCGGTACTTTTTTGCTTAGAAATACTTTTTAATTTTTGGTTATTGTAATCCCTAAGAAACAGCTAAAGTTATAAGTTTTGCTAGGGTTCTAAGTTCAGACTAGGGTATAAACCGGATGGAAAGCCCCTTCAACTCTACTTGGAGGATCGTGGGACTTAGTAAGTAAGCTTATAAGTACATCTATTGGGGTTATAAGTACAGTTACCCTAATTATAACCCTAGTTACTAAGTCCCCTTATCCTTTAAGTAGACCCGACACCTCGAGGTTCAGGATGCAAGCAGCCTGAGATAGGTTCCTCGAGTTGCAGCTCTCGCAAAGAAGATGTCATTTAGAGCTGCGGTGTAGGAAAGCTGGGAATCTGGTCTCAGACGCCAGCACGAAGGGATCTCAAAAATTAGTAGTGGTACGGTTGATGATATCAATCCTGCATTTCCCATAAGAAGGAATATACCATAATTCCCATAGTTTAGGATCCTTAAGGTAATGCAGGATTTATAACATCAACCGTATTATTGGTAGTTCTGGAGGTTCTCCCACTTTATACCCCAAGACCCGAACGAAGCCCTCCGTTGTCGTGTTCTGGCAGGCAGTGTTCTTGATGGGGCCAGCCCAACCATACCCAAAACAGTTTCCTGCTGCAGAGGCATGAATAAGTGGCAACAGTATTCCTGAGCTCCTTATGATAAAATGTTACGCTGAAGCCCTGTCCCAATTATTCAGACCCGCACATGTATTATCTTCCCAAAATAAAACATCCATTCATTACGGCCCCTGTAAATGGTCGGTTATTTAATTATCCCAAACACAATTGAAAAATGATGATGGCCCCCACAGTTTACTAGGTTACCTTCATCGCATCCTCCTAGGTTTCGTGTCCGAGACAAGCCCTGGGCCCTTAATCCACAACCTGGATCTTCAGAGAGCGCACGGGGGAACTTTAAGCTTTTTGGCCTTAGATATGAGCTCTATCTTAGAAAGTTAAACTTTTTGGGGGCCCGGTTTGTTGAAGAAGAGAGGATCATGGCGTTAGGGTTATTGGTTCGGGTTGGGCCTGCGATATGGGATGTTGTCAAAACTAGGGTCCCAAAAATTTGGGAACCCTAAGTATTAGGTGCCGTATTATATTAGGGACCCATAAAGGGACCCTAATTTTGACAACTACCCATATGGTTATGCTGCCGCTCTCAATGCAGATAGCGCCACTCTCCTGGATGACATGGAGGCATACCTCATCCAGGCGGGAAGCGCTGCTAGGAGAACCAATTCGATGCTCTAACGCTTTTTTAGTTTCCAGACCCTAATTACCACTACTCTTTTGGGGGGTCCTTATGATACTTATCGTATAACATATGATACTTACCGTATAACATACCCCAAAACCTCCGTCTAATTATCCAGGCCCCTATGTTCAATACGGAGTCTTCAACTGTAAGGCTTCGCCGGCTACCTATTCAGGGATTGAGGGTTTAGGGGTTGAGGGTTTAGCGGTTTAGCTTTCAGGGGTTTAGGGTTAAGGGGTTTAGGGGTTTGGGCTTTAGGGGCTTAGGGTTTAGGGGTTGAGGGTTTAGCGGTTGAGGGTTTGGGGTTTGGGGGTTTAGGGTTTAGGGTAGATTGTGCCTGCCAGGATGTGGTTTCTGTTGCAAACCTTGAGAGATCGTCTCTTCTGCTCCCGAACCCTGGGCATCAAAATGTGCTTCCCCAACCGCTAAACTGTACTGAATTCCTGTGATCTGCAATTTCAATCTAAGTCTTAGGTGAAACTGCTGGATATTCTGAGTTTTCATTATGGCCTCTTCAAAAGGCAGCTTTGCGAGCCCATGGAATTCCTTTTAGGGATATATCGTTGCTCTTTTGCTCCAGGTCCCTACTTCCTAATCACAAAATTTTTCTACCAAAGAACGGACCCACATCGGAGAGCATGGGTAGAATCGACCCTCGCCGTAGAGAAGAGCTCGAACCCCAGGGTGCGGGAACCGTATAGTATAGTAAACACCAAACAGGTGAAAACTGGATTAAGGACAATTAGTGCGGGGATTCTCTATATATCAAACTCTTGAGAATTGGGATTATTGGGTTTCCAACTTTTGGGCGTCTACCCTAAACCCAGCTCATGGAGCGGCGTTTGGGTTGCAGGATGAAGGGTTTGTGTTGATGGCACAGGCTTTTCGGTGTAGGCTGCTTGCAACCCAAGTGACAACAGCGGCGCCAGCATCAAATTTTAACCCCCAACCATCAATTCCAGGCACATAATAGCCTAAATCGTAGCTGCAGAGCCCCTAAACCCTAAACCCTACCTGGAAGGTTCCGAAAATAAGGGGTACCTTACTAAATATAGGGTCTTTTAAAAAAAGATCCTACTATTCAGGGTACGTAATTTAGTAGGGTCCCCTATTTCGGAAACTCCCTAAATGGAAGCTGTAGTCCAAGCAACGGCTTGCGACGAAGGATCTGCAGCAGCTGGGGGAGTCAGGCCCTTAACTCGCCTCGTCTATATGCATTGGGAACACTACCGTTTAGATATCATATCACTTGGGTTTCTTGGGGCTACACAATACAACTCTAGTTTACGGTTCCTCCTTCAGGGCCCATTGACATTCCACCCTGTCTTGAGAACCTGGCGCCGCCGAATAACCCCGGTTTTGGGGCCCCCGACAAAGCAAGGGCACAAGTCGTGAGAGCCAAAAGGGGTTTTAGCCTATGGGGGTTTAGTAGGGATTAGGGTTCCCATAATAGGGCTCATATTCAGGAATCCCGGCGACAAGAATCTTAAGCCTCCTTTTGGTCCTCCCATCAACAAGGTGTTAAGGCTTCGGCCTTAGTGTCAACGACATTGGATTCCCAGGGCTGTTTATGGTTTTGGAATTTGGGTTTGCGGTTTGGGTTCGGGGCTTAGGAGTTTAGGGGTCGAGGCTTTAGAACTTGATACCGTAGGGCATAAGATCACCAATCTGCGCCTCTTTTGCGATCTGCTCTGACAGAGTCCGGAGCGAGCCGGTGCTATACACCGTAGAACCCCAACCCTTTCCTTCATCACTCAGGGGTACCATTGAAGGAGTTCCCTACACAACCCAAAATTCAGGCCTCGGTCTGTGCGCTGATCAGTTGAATGCGTTGACTGCTCCATCCGTTCCCGCACCTAAAAGCCTACCCAAGAGCTGTAAATGGAAGCAAGGCAAGGCTAGCAGCAGTAAGGAGGTTGCTCGAAGCCGACCATTTGCTTCAGACTTGCGAGATGCGATGCGCTTAACCAGTTGAAAGCCAATTCCTGAATCCAGGCCCTTTGCACGCTTCAGCCTTACACCTTCTTTCTCCGGCTGCCCAGGATTCGCATCCTAGCCGATAGAGGCCAGTTTCACGTGACTGTTGTTATTAGTGGGATGTTCGTCTAAGAATGCGCAATTCCAGGTGCCAGCTGCATCTTTCAGGTTGCGAGGGTTGCCTGCGAAGCCCGGTCTCGCCAGTGTTGCCAAACGCAAATCTCTAGCCCCAGACCCTTAACCCGTCCGGGCAAAACGAGGTAAGACGCGGATGGTAGACACCCCTTCGGCCCAAGTTCACCGAACCCCACGTCGACACCCTGTGGTGTATCTATCATCCATCTGCCTATTTATCTGCCAGTCTATCTTTCTAGGTATCTACTGTCTAGCTAGCTGTCTAGCTATGTACCTATCGTATCTATCCAAGCATCGCTTGTCTTATCAGTACTAAAGACGCACGAAAAGCAAGGAAATAATTCTGGAATTGTCCACTAGATAAGATTTCTCTGCACGTGCCCTGAGTTCCGAAAGACATCGTCATGTACTGGTTCCTGCAGACGTAAGAGGTCCATCTCCACCCCTTGATAGGACTGATGAAGTCGATTCTTCCTATGGGTCCTACAAACCTTCGCTTCGAATCCTAGCTCTTCCCTTTCAGACCCCCTTCGATTAGGGTACGCAGTTCGTTCAGGGAACTGACGATTGTCGATTTAATTTCGTGTTCCACGGGAGAAACGGGAGTTTCCGAAAATAGGGGACCCTGATATAGTACCCTGAATAATAGGATCCTTGTTGTAAGGACCCCATCATAAGGTACCCCTAAGTTTCGGAAACTCCCAAACAGATCCTACAAACCCGCACCCTCAACCCAGAGATGGAGCTGCATGAGCGGCTACTTTGTGGGTGGGTGGCATTTTTTGGTATAACAGCATCTTAAGCATAAACTCACTCGCCAAAAAATGTGATTTACATGGGAAGCTAGGCAAACTTTCCAGACTGCCCGCTACGGCTTTTGCTGTTTGGGCCCTCAGCCGATTCCCCACCCCCACCCCCTAAGGCCTGCACGCCTGCAAACCTTACATTGGCTCTACACGGAAGCATGTTTTGATCCACCTGTACACCTTAAAACCATCTTAAAGGACATAAACCCTAAACCCTACACCGACCCTGCAATACACTAAATTGAAAACACAGTGAAGCACAAGCCCTCAGCACTACCCTTGTATGGGAGTTGCAGAAATCAGGAGACGGTAATGTGGAACCCTGCATAGCCAAATTTCAATTATCCCCTCAAGGCCCCCAAGTAAGGTACCCCCAATTTGACAGACACCCCGGCGCCAAATATCTCTGAACCTGACTGACACTCTAAAACCCTTAACCCCTAGACCACAAACCAAGTACTAAACCCTAAGCCCTAAACCTTGAGCCCTTAAAATGAACCGATAGAAAAACCAAATATCCCCCTGTGCCATGGGAATCGCTTGAGCAAATTGAAGCCTCCGCTGGCTCTGCCGCAGCACTCAATGGAGGATGCTGGGATGACACGCAGATACGGTTTGTGGGTCCGGGTTGAGGGCTTTGGATTCGGGGTTCAGAGCTGCGGGCTTGGGCTTTTAAGGTTTGGGTCAAGGGTTTAAGGTTAAATGAACTCCAGAAAGTTGGAACTTGGGTGAAGGATGACTGGAGTTGGAAATCCCCGTGCCTCACAGGCACTAGGACTACGATGTTCCAACCTTCCGACTTTAGTATGATCATGGTTACAAGGACATCGATGCAGATATTCATGTATATGATTGTGTAGTGTATGTTTTACGATGTGAAAACAAACAAACAAACAAGCAAACACACACACACACACACACGCACACACATGCCGAGTTATCCCGAAACCTTGGTCCACCCGGATCCCTGGTCAGACGTGGCTCCGGACCTGTAGATGCCCGAAGCTTAAGCTCAGTGCACCTGTGTAAAGGTCCGATACAGGGAAATGTAGAAGACCTCGTTTGACGGCCTCAACATAGGTAAACATGCATGATGAGGGTAACCCTGAAGCCAAAAGCCCTAAAGCACAACACCCTGGAGCCAACAAATGCTTAAACCCTAAATCCTAGAACCCCTTAGAACGCTGGAACCATCAACGCCCAAACCCCGACAAAGCCTTCAAAACCCAAGCCGCGGATGTCCTTATACTCCAGAGATTGGCCCCGGTTCTAAAAGCCATATTGGGATCCCTTCGAAGACGAAATTACCCTAAGCCCTACGAAATCAGAACCCATATAGATCCCTTCGAAGACCCAATTCAAAACCTAAACCCTAAAGCTTTAAGAGCTCTAAGACGAGGATGATGGTGAGGAGGAGCTCGTAGAGCCTCCAAAGAGGCACCCGCAATCATGTTACGGGGCCTTAGGCTTTAGGGCTTGGGGTTTTAGTGCTTAGGGTTTAGGGCTTAAGGTTTTGGGCTTAGGGTTTAGGGCTTAGAAGGGTTTAGGGCTTCAGGTTCTGGGTTTAGGGCTTAGGGTTTAAGGTTTAGGGCTAAAGGTTTAGGGCTTTGGGTTTAGGGTTTAGGGCTGAGGTTCTAGGGTCGAAGCCCCAAGAAGGATGCTTTAGCTTCCACCATGCTCAGGCTTAGAGTCATATGGGGTCCTTAGTAGACGTATGGGGAAAGTAATATAGGGGCCGTAATAATTTCCTATAATATTGTGGGGGTTCCTCATATACTTATATTATTATGGGCCCCAAAACCCCATTCTAATTATCAAGGCCCCTATATTACGTATGGGGAAAGTAGGGTTGTAGGCAGGAGGTTGCCCCGATTGGGGGTTGGCAGCTCTTGCCGGCAAGTCCGCTCGTGATTTCAGTAACTGCCATCAATCCGAAATGTGCTCCTTTATCTTCATTGTTCAGAATCGGGCGGAGCATATATAACACTCTTGCGAAATTCTGGCGGTGAGTGTTTATTTGTGGCTTTCTTCTTGAGGTCGCAATCACAGCCCTACATCTCGGAGGGTCTTGGCGTTTGCTGCGTAAAGTGGGGGAGTCTGTATATCTTCTGCTCCTGAGGCCAGAGCGACATGACGTCGGGGGCTGTTCTAGCTTTGGCCTTCAAACCGAAGCTCTACATAGTTGGCCTTCAAACCGAAGCTCTACATAGTAGTGGAGCAAGTCGCTGACTGCAGCAGTAACAAACAACAGCAGCAAGACGAAGAAGCGGAACAAGAAGCACTTCTATTCATAAGAAGAATATCACTTCTTCCGCGGTGTTGTTACTATTGCTGCCGCTGTTGCTGCAGCTTCTGCTGCTGCTTTTCTACAACTTTGGAAGCCTTGATCCGCTGCAGTACAAAGTCATGACACCGTACTTGGAGGGTCGGGGGACTTAGTAAGTAGGTAGTAACTAGACTTATAAGTACCCTAAAAGGGACCCGAATTGGGGTTATGGTACTTATAAGTCCCGAAAATAACCAGCTACTAAGTCCCCACGGAAAGCTGGCGAACGGCTGAAAGGCTAGGGCTCATAAGGCTTACTGTAGGGTGTTCAGCCAGAGATGCCTCATGCTGATCATGCACGAAAGGTCAAATCTTAAGGGATGTCTTTCATACATGCTACAATGACAAACCAAATCCTTGAGTCAGCACAGCCTCGACGCTCGAAACCGAAAACAAACGCCTTCAGGACGAACAAGCTCTTTACCGTGTGCTCCTTCATCCTTGTTGTGGAGATGTGCGAGCGGCTGTGCTACTACACCCTGCAAGGTAGGATTGCACAGGGTTTCCGGGTCGTTTGAGTTTAGGGTTACGATAGTCGCACGCTCGCTGCTTATTTCCGGTATGCACCTTGTTAACGATGTAGCAAAAATGGCATCCTATCTCATTTTTTTTAGTATCGGTTCCCATTTGTGCATACTTCCAGGGGTGGCGGGTAATGTAGAACCCCTGAATTTTGCAGTAATACTGCTCTTCGGTGTTTCTTAAATTATCGTGTGGTTTACCCCGAAACTCTATTCTGCTTATGAAGGAATAATATTCAGTATCGGCCCGGAAGCCCCCGAACCGTCTGGCTGTGCAGGTCTTCAGGATTCGGAGTTCGGGGGGTTGGGGTTTAGGCTTCAAAGCGAAGGGTTTTAGAGTTTGGGCTTCAAGGTGTCGGGATGCAGGGTTTGCGGCTTCAGCGCTAGCAGGTTGATGGATTCAGCATCTTGCCTTGCTGCTGCGCTGTAGCTTCCCTGGCTTTTACAAAGCTCCACCAAAAGACGATTCCTATCCTACACTGCTCCGAAGCTCGATACCTCTAAGTGGGGCTGTTTTTGTGGAGGAGTTAGGCATCTTGTGTCTTGTCCAGGCAACTCAAGCGTGGCAGCCCCCAAACATGAAGCCCTGGCTTCTGGACTTTGGACCACTCCTTTCCCTCCCAATCTGCAGCCTGAAACCTACAGAGCCTGACCTCAAATACTCACCGTGTACATGCATCACAGGCTGTCGTCTTCGTTGGCAGCCCGCAAGCCTAACAAGTCGCGAACTATCTTGAACTCTACATCCCTCCAGCTCCATTTTCTCACATATGATGATAGTTGTAGTGGTGGCCAACAAAAAAGCAACTCCCGGGCGCTGCACAGCTTATGAGTCTCAGAGGAGCTGCCGGGCCTGCGACTTAGCCGAATCCTGGCTGCAGGTTCGCAGAGGAACTACCTGGAGGATGCCGGCGGCCAAGGCAGGCATCAGCGGTCTTACAGGTGCGTTCTTAGTGTTTTCGGATGGGGCCTTGGCATGGAGGACTTCGGCCCTGAGCTTTTGGGTACGAAGGTTCCACGGCGGTGTCAAAACTTAGGGTACAGTGTGTTCCGATCTGCGCGTGTCTTTGCAGCTCAGCTGTAGGTTACAGCTACCCTCCCAGGCAGATCCTGGGTGTAAGACCTACTTAAAGACTTAGTTACTAGGGCTATAATTAGGGTAACTATACTTTTAATTACTTCTAACCCCAATTAAGGAACTTACAACCCTACTTACTAAGTCCCACGATCCTCCAAGTAAGCGTTCTATTCCGATGGTGGTAGAAAGGCTTGGCTTTGCGGCGTCCGTGAACAACTGGGAGTTTCCGAAAAGTAGGGGTGCCTTATTCTGGGATCCTTGTAATAAGGATCCGACGATTTAGGGTACTATTTTCGGGTCCCCTATTTTCGGAAACTCCCAACTGAATCTTACAAAAACTCTAATTCCCCTACGGCAGCAGCAAGCACAAAGCCGGATAGCCCGAAATCCGGTTGGGGGGGCCCCGAGAGCTGTGTGCATGGCGGGCATCTCACTGAAATTCTGGTTTTGTTTGGCTAGGAATCCCTAAACCCCTGAACCCTAAAACGCCCAAGCCATGCTCGGTATTGTCTGCACATCGGCTAGACGCAGCGAGGCAGCTGGATTTGGTGTGATTTAGGCTTTTCGGACATGTTTTGTCCGATTACGGGGTTGAAGGCTTTGGGGTTTAAGACATGCGGCAAGACCATTGCATGTCAAGGCATAACTGCAGTCTCTTACAGTTGCACCAGTAGCATGCAAGGGTATACTAAACAGTCCCTACCCCTGTGGACTTTGCCCACAGCATTAACATCCTTTAGCCGAAACCTTATGCGTTCTATGACATGAAGTTTCATGTTATGGTGCCGCATGAAAGAACCCACCAAAGGTATTTTGCTTCGGATTCACGCCCCTAAAGCCTACAACTTCAGCCGAAACCTTGAATCTTAAAGCGCAGACCCGATTCTAAAGGGACATGCTGAAGTAACACTCAGGTCGGTGCTGAAACAACCGGTAGGGCCAAGGGTTTCGGGGTCCTCTGACCTTTTCATCACGCTCATGCAGTAGATGAGTGCTCGATACATCGGGCTTATAGCTTATAACACCTGTAAGCTTGAATCGTTAGTGTTTGTGGCAGAGGGTTTCGGGCTGGCGAAGCGTTCTCATCTACTGGGAAAGAGGAAGTTCGACTCTACGGGTGCAGGGTCTCCAGGTTTATGGTTTAAATCCCCAGAATCCAAAGTCTCAGCCATACAAACCTCGGGGATGTCACTACAAGATGCTACCCTAAGCCCCACAGTGGCCTGGTCGGCGTTGTTGCTGCAGGTGAAGACCGCGGAATGCAGGCTTGGGCTGGATTTCTGGGTTTAGGGTTTAAGGTTAATCTTAGGGGTACTTAGAAATATTTTTTAATTTTTGGTTATTATAATCCCTAAGAAGCAGCTAAAATTTTAATTGTTGCTAGGGTTCCAAGTTCAGTATAGTAATGATTTGTGTTCATGTAGGGTTAGAGGCCACCTTGTACGAGTCATGCAATATTAAGCTGTACGAGAGGGTTCGGTTCAGGGCGAGGCTTCAAGGTTTAGAATTGCTCACGCATTAAGTTTGCGGGCATGTACATGTAGTAGGGTTACTCCTTGTGGGCTCTTACTACAACTAGAGCAGAATATACCCCTAAACCCAATTCCCACATTCTGTGGGATTGGGCTCTTGCAGGGTTCAGGGTTCACCTCAACGTTGCGGCATCGTGCTTTGGCTTTGGCTGCTACTTCGGAGCACCGGAACATGTCCTACCCTAAACCTTACGCCCCTCAACTCTAAGCCCCGAACCTCTAAACCCGAAACTCTCAACCCCAAGTAAAACATCCAAGCCCTGAACTGAAATATTATCCTACCCTAAACCCAAAGTTCCTTAACCCCAAACCCCCCATATAAGCTTCTAAGCCCGGAATTTCCAACCCAGGCAAATCTCCGGAACCCTTAAACTTACCTTTGGTTCGTAGGGAATGGAAGGATGGTAGTAATTTAGTAATAGTAGTTATAATTTGTACCCCATTCCTAAGAAGGGGCCCCCACCCTGTCATAGTGGTATAATAGGAATATAGTAGGGCCTTTTTATAATCCTTATAGTCACTATTTCAGGGTGGGGGCAGCTTCTAACCCATTCCTCCATTCCCTACTAACCAAAGGTATGAGAATCCAGAAGTCCCACAGTTTGTTCAGCCTCGGCTGATCGACTCACAATCCCTTGAAACAGGGGCTTTAGAGGGTTTAGGGTTGTGAGGGTTTAGGGTTTAGGGGTTTAGGGGGGTTAGGGTTTAGGGGGTTTAGAGTTTGGGGTTTCATAGGTTGTCAGCTTGAATATTTGGGGTTTACTTAAGGATCATGGGACTTAGTAACTAGGGGTATGATTAGGGTAACTATACTTATAAGCCCAATTAAGGTACTTATAACCTTCTTCACTAAGTCCCATGATCCTCCAAGTAGAGGCTTTAGAGTTTGGGGTTTCCAGGTTGCAAGCTTGAATATTTTGGGTTTTAGAGATTTGGGTGTGTATTCAGCACCACGAGAAAAGAACTGCCACAATGCCAGAATTCGGAAACAGCTGAACAGGAGCTGTTCCAAACCAGGGGTTAGAAACAAAATAGACTCTACCCCCAGAACGACCGTCTGACCATGACAGCCCCGACACTGAGCGTAGAAGAAAAAACCGCCCCCTTCAAGCCTGACCAGGGGCTGTCCTTGGCGCTGCTTGCATCGCTAGCTCCCTCTGAGTAGCAGCTCCTAGACCCGAGAATTCTGCAAGCCCCGGCCGAAGACACTAAAGCCCCAAAGCACCCTAAACCCCTAAACCCTAATCCCTAAAACCCCTAAACCCTAAACCCCGCAACCCTAAGCCCCAAAGCCTCAACTTCTTACATCCAGCCGAAAAAACCTGCAGAGCTACCACGCCGCAAGATTTCGGATGTTGCTTCGAGTTTTGAGCTCCCCCGGTTTCGAGAAGCTGCGAAATTTCGAACTGCACCCCCCCCAAACTCTGAGATTAATTATACCTAAGGGGTACTTAGAAATAGTTTTTTTAATTTTTGGTTATTCTAATCTCTAAGAAACAGCAGAAAAATAATTGTTGCTAGGGTTCTAAGCTCAGTATAGATATGGATAGTTGTCAAAATTATGGCCCCTTTTTGGGTACCCTAAATATTAGATGCCGTACTATAATAAGGACCCATAAAGGGACCATAGTTTTGACAACCGCCCATATACTATATCCGATAATCTCACATACTATGATCACTACTCCGCTCCACGGTATAACATCTGTTGCACTGTAGGTATTTATATAGTATACTCATGACTTCATAGTATGTGGTACAGTGCAACTACATGCTCACAGTACATATCATATGATGACGGTTTGTGGCTATTCTTAAAGGTAATTACTTAGAAACATTTTTTAATCTTTGGTTATTATAATCCCTAAGAAACAGCGAAAATTATACTTTTTGCTAGGGTTCTAAGTTCAGTATAGTATTTTGTGAGGCCTCGACGGCCTTCTCCGTGTCTGCCTGCTGGTCCATGAACCTGGGCTCTTCAAGTGCGGAGTTTCAGGGCTGAGGGCTTTTGGGTGTTCAGGTTTTAGGGTTTCAGGTTGAGATAATTTGCTTTTGTGGTTTTTCGAGCTTTTGAAATTGGGGTTTGGGTAGGGTTCCTCATATGGGTGGTCGTCAAAATAATGGTCCCTTTTCGGGTCTCGATTATAGTGCGGCACCTATTATTTAGGGTAAAAGGGACTATGATTTTGACGAAAACCCCTTTGGAGGTTTCAGGGTTTGGGACTTCGGCTTCAAGTTTTAGGGTTCCAGAAGGGTTGCTTTCCAGGATCAACAGCGTTCTAGAGGGCTTTAAGGTTGCTAAGCTTTGGGGTTTGCAGGTTTGGGGCTCAGTAAACAGTCTCAATGATTAGTAGTAGTGGTAGTAGTCGTCCTCGTAGTTTGTAGTAGTAGTAGTAGTAGTAGTAGTAGTAGTAGTAGTAGTAGTAGTAGTAGTAGTAGTATCGCCGTTAATGTCCCAAACAGCACCCAACAGGTCTCCGACACCCAAGCGTTATTCCAATTATTCAGGCCGCTATACTCCGGGTCTTCCCTGAACCCACTTAAAGGATCATGGGGCTTAGTAACTAGTGGTATCATTAGGGTAGCTATACTTATAATCCCAATTAAGGTACTTATAACCTTACTTACTAAGTCCCATGATCCTCCCAGCACAGCCCTCAAGCTGAGACAGCCAGCTCCCAAACCTAAGACCCGAAGCTGCACATGGGAGTTTCCTCAATATAGTCCCCTGAATGGTAGGATCCTTATTAAAAGCCCCTAGAATAAGGTACCCCGAATTGGCCGAAACTCCCGCATCGTGGTACTCCTAAGGCTGTCTTACCTTTCCTGTATGCTTGGCGGCTATTTGGCCGACAACCGCCTCGGCCGGTATAGGCGACTTGCAGATTTTGAGAGTTAGGGCTAGGGTTTAGGGTTTAGGGTTAGGGTTTTAGGGTTTATGGTTTAGGGTTAGGGTTTGAGGGTTTCGGGTTTAGGGTTTACGGGAATGAAAAGCGTGCATTTGTTGGATGAAGCTTTTGGTCTAGCACACGTGATCACGATCCGGCTGCTGCGATGAGGATGATGGAAATGATGACGATCGCTGTCTCGGGTGGTCTTTTCTTGGTGCTGTTGCTGTAGGTCTACCTCAGCCGACACGGAAACCAATCCGAGCTGCGGGGGTTGCCCTGTGAAGGGGCTCGGGGATTCGGGCTTTGTGTTGTTGAGGCTAAACCCTAAAGTAGGCCTTAATACTATAAGTATAATCAGGAACCCCAAAACCCTATTCTAATCATTAAGGCCCTTAATTAGGCTTCTCCCGAAGCTCGACACAAAAATGCATGAGAACTTCCAAGTTTCGATATCCAAGCCCCTAAGATTGGGGCCTGAAGTTTTAGATTGAATAGGGCTTGGGGGCCCATTATACTATAGATACAACGAGGAGCCACCAAAACAGTATAGGACATGATTTAGGCCCCTATGGCTGAGAGGAGCTGCTTCTTTTGACACCCAGCCAAGCTGAAATGTCGGGTTTGCCTAAAGGTGTTGAGCTCCGGATTTCGGATTTGGGTGAGGGAGTCAAAAATCTCGACACCCTAGCGGGCTGAGAGAGCCCCCGGAGGCTAGTGCAGCGGAGAGACAGAGCACACCCAAGCCTAAAGAAAAGAGCAACGAAGCTTAGGCTCGGTCTAGGAAGAATATTTTCCTGTAGCCCCCAAAATATGGCAACAGCAGGCTGAGCCTTCTTTCTAGAAGCCTTGTCGATCCCTTCAAAATCAAAAGGTACACTAGTGTAGAGAACTGCCCATGTTAGTCTGAATACGAATAGTAAGCTGTTGGTGTTGGTGTTCTCGAATGAAGAGAATGCATCAAAACCCTGCCCTAGACTTTACACTCCGGTTAAAGGATACATACGTAGGGGTACTCAGAAATATTTTTAAGTATTGGTGATTGTAGTCCCTAAGAAGCAGCTAAAATTACAATTTTTGCTAGGGTTCCAAGTTCAGTATAGCATACAGGCCGCAGGGAATCCGTCGCCCGCTGAGTTGCCGAGGACCATCCTATACTTTGCAGCTGTCTATGTGCTGGGGGTCCTGATTGTGGCCTGTTCCGCGCACCTTGGGAGCAACACGTAAGCTCCTTACAATGCCTCACACCCGCGGATTAGGTCCTGCTTGGGTCTAGGACCCCGGTGTAGGCCGTCGAGTTGAAGGTGACGAAAATGAGCTCCGTCCTCTTGGGGCGCTGGCAAGAGTGACCTCGCATAGGCTTCTAAGAGCTGCACCCGAGGATTCCGGATCTCATGGAATCTTCCTTTGGTGTGCCCCTTTACCTGTGCCTTGGCGATCCTGGATTAGGGTTTGGGGCTGTAGGGTTTCGGGACTGCGTCTACGGTTTCAAGGCGGTAGGGGGAGAAGGGCGGTGCCAGCATTCCATCCGATAAGACCCTCTTAGCTACAGCTGCAAGGGCCTAAGGGGATAAGACAAAAACGATATACGGTGCAAGGACGAGTCAAAGCACCAGCTTAATCCAAACCACGGCACAAGAAGCTGGCTAAGTCCGTGGGCAGCACGGGAACAAACCAAAATGCACGAAGTCAGCTTTCGGAAAAAAGAGAGGCCATCTTCACCGCATGCTCACAGGAGATGCTATGCAGCTTGTGCTACGGCTACAGCGGCATGAAGTGCACACCAGCTAGACAGCAGCATAAATCTCCCATCAGGCATGCACAGTAGCCGACACCTACTTTCTGCACGTTTCCCGCACTTGCACATGCAGCTAAACATGAAATTCACCATAGTCCAGAAAGACCAGGCTGTCATGCGAAAATCTTTGCTCTGAGGTGCAACCTGCTGGGACGCGGGCATGAGATTTGAAAACCCGCGCCCACTGACTTTTCAAAACACCTGTTCCTATCATGAGAAGGTCTCAAAAGTGGACACCTTAAAGAAGGCCCGTTTCTCAGACAGCAATCCCAGGATGCCCTTTTTCAGGGGACTCTATCTTCAAACGCTAAGCCACTGTGTTTTCAGGCTCGGTGCGTTCGTCTTCGTTGCCCTAGGTTGCCCGGCAGCAGTCCAGCCATCGAAGCGTCTGAGGGAGAAGCGACTCTACCTGCGAATATCGAGTCTAGGTCCAGGGCGTAGGGTTGGAGATGTGTGGTTTCTCCTCGGAAATAGTTTCCCCTCTGTCCACCTGTACACCCAAGAAAGTGTTAAGAACGCTTGCAGTGGAGTTTGGTGTTTAGGACTTTAGGGTTTAAGCAACAACCAGTTTCAGGGAATATTGGCTCAGGGTCGGTTGCCATCGCTGGAGAGCAATGGAGCTTGTCCCGAAGGACCATGCCAGCACAAGTGTGACTTCTGGGAGTGCTGTGCGGTCACTTGCTTTGAAGCAGTTACCACGCCACGAGTCGATCTCGTGATCTTGGAGATTCCAGCACGATGTGGTCGTCCAAAAGCTGACGGCCAAGAAACCCTTCTTGATTCGCAATCGCCCATTGACCTTGACCAAAGACACGCCGGTCAACTTGACGACTAGCGCCTAGGATGCTTGATTGTTGGCTTGCAAGCCGAGGCCAGCATAGCCTTCAGCGAGCGTCTAGTTTAATTTAGAAGGTGTCAGGTGAATGAACGAGCTGTGTGGGCTGTCTGGGTAAAGGCTTATGGGTGAAAAGGTTCGGCGAGTAAGCAGGGGTGACGAAGGATCGGCTTGGCTTGCGCTTCAAGCACCGTGTTTAATAAGCGTTCCTGCTCAGATTTTAAGCCGCGTAAACCCTATGTACTCAGACCCTAAACCCTGAACCCTTAACGACAGACACCCCCCCACTCGCCAAAAAGAGAGTACTGTGATTTCAACAAACGAGTTGCTGTTGGTAGGTTCTTTATCGGGCTTTTCGGGTTTGCTGAAGTGGTGTGTATGGGGCTTACAGGGCTTCCAAAGCATTGCTATGCGATTTCTAATTAGAGGGTGCAAGAAAGTGATGAAAAGATGAAGTTGGAAGAGATTTGGTCCCAGTTGCCCCGGTGCCATGTATTCCGTATTCCTTCACACACTCACCACGAAGAATAAAACTTGCAAATCGCATAAGCCTTGTCAGCCCTATGAACCCTGCAACCTGTAGACCTTACAATTTGGGTACGGCCCCCACTCAGTAACAGTTGGATAATATTCATAATATAGATATATAAGGCCCCTAATAGTAGCCCTATTATAGACTGTTACTGTATGGGGCCGTACCCAACTTACAATCACTGTAGACTCCATAAAGCTACAAACCCCCAAAGCTTAGCAATCCCTTTGGGAGCTTGCTTTGCCAAACCTAAGAGGGACGTTTGCGAAGCCGAGATTACCCAGCCCAAAAGGCCAAGGGTTGTTAGGGAGCCTTATCAAATATGCCCCTCGACCCCTATATGCTGCCTAAAAGAAAGGTCTTCTAGGTTACGAGGACAAGGGCTGTGGGTTTACCGTCGTGTGTGGGGTCCTCAACTCCATCATTTCACGAAGGCACCGGTGCCATCAAGCCGAACGTGATGAATTTCGGGGCTGACCAATACGATACCGAGGTGCGGCATCGCGAACCCCAGTGCACCGAGAGCCCCTCAACTACATCCCTCCAGACCCTGGACGCATGCTCAAAAGAGCCCAACCACAGAGCCAAACAAAGCGTACTCTGCCTACACAACTGACACTGACTCAGGACCCCTCGGTGACTTAAGGTATATTCGTGAATTCAGGGGCACTGCTTTCTATGAACACTCCGCAAGTTGCGACAGATGTGACTGCTCAGAAGATCTGTGGTTCTCGAAGCTTGTGAGAGCGCGGTTCAATGTTTGTTCTAGGGCTGTGGGTTTGGGGTTTGGGCCGTCCTTGTCACAGGATCCGGAGGAGGAAGTTCAGCAGAAGGCGTTCTTCTCGTACTTCTACCTGACCATCAACGTAGGCGCCAAAGAATCGAAACCCTAATCCCCAAAGCCCCTACCCCTACACCCAATTGCTGAACTCTTTGCCTTCTGCCTTGACTTTAACCCTATACCCCATCCTGAATCCTGAACACTCCAGCCTCCCCCTTTATCAAAACCAAGCCCATTGACGATGAGCTAGTATAGGGGCCTTAATAATAAAATCGGGTTTCGGGTACATGTTTACTAAAACTACAATAAGGAACCCCTAAAACCCTATTCTGACTGTGCTATTAAGGCCCCTAGGTTAAAGGGCTCCGTAGAATGGCCAAGCCGCCTCGCACAGACCAGGCCCAATTTCGAAATTAGACAGATGGACAGGAAGCTATTTGCTGTAGGGGTCTTGACGATTACCTATACTATTTTGGGGATTCCTTGCTGTAGTTTTAGTATAATGGGCCCCAAAACCCCATTTTACTTACTCAAGCCCTTATAGTACGAAGGGTGGTAGGTGATAGTTAGATAGGTAGACAGATGGGTGAACAAGTCGACAGATAGACAGACATATGTACAATCTCAGTCACGTAGGTTTGGTATGTCCACGTCCATGTGGGTGGTTGTCAAAATTAGGGTCCTTTTTTGGGTCCTCATTATAGTACGGCACCCAATATTGAGGGTACCCAAAAAGGGACCCTAATTTTGACAACCACGCATGTGTATGTATCTGAACTTCGCAGGCCACTCGTTATGGCAGCAGGGTCTTCTCTCAGAGGGGGTCTTCTGTTGGGGTTTAGGGTTTAGAGTTTAGGGTTTAGGGTTAGATAGGGTTGAAAGTGCTGATTTCAAAAGCGGCATGGCTTGGTTGTGTTTGGCTTGGCCTGTAGGCCAGTGGCGGAGACGAGCGTGGATACGAACGCGGCTATCATATGCGTACATACATATACACACACATGTAATTTTGTACAGATACCCCTGGGCCCGACACCCTGAAGCCTCGTTACAGTAAGCCGTGTAGTAGCCATTATAATGCCTTTTGACACTGCGGATTGCTACGGGGCCTTGTGAGGTCCTCAGTCTCTGCTTTTCTATTGGGTGCTCTTGAATGATCGATTTCGGCTTCTCCCGGAAGCAATGGAAATTTGGATGAACTTAGGCTTAGGGTGTTAGGGTTTACGGTTGTTCTACATCTCTCTCTCTCTCTCTCTCTCTCTCTCGCCAGTGAGAATGCTCTCCAAGTTGATTTTCCCTACACATAGGCCCGAATAATTAGCACGAGTGCTCCTGAGGTTTCCTGAAGGAAGCTTGTAGACTCACCACAAATCAAAGCGAAGTCTAACTGCTCAGGCCCCTTATGTATCCAAGCTCTCTGATTCATCCTCTCCTCCCTCAATAGGCCGGCAACGTATTCGTGAAACTGGGCTAGGCACGCCTTGCAGACTGCTCCCCATATTATATATATATATATATATATATATATATACTCTCGAATCTCAGAAAGCCGCCTCTGCTTGCTCCAGAGCTTCTGTTCAGCTTGAGTTCTCTGGTAACGTCTACCTGGGGAATGTGGGAGTTTCCGGAAAATAAGGGGTACATTTACTTGGGGTCCTTATAGGAAGGATCCTACTATTCAGGGTACTATATTACGAGGGTTCTTAAAGCTTTAGGGCCTAGGGCCCGGGTTTCTTCATCAGGTAGTTACATTATTTGGAACTCAAACAGAGCTTGACATCCACCAGGTGTCGTCTTCGCCATGGGTTTTACGGTCACTCGGCAAAAGCGGTTCTTTGTGGAGGGTGATTGGGTGCGGGATAGTCATTACTTGGGGGTAGCATTACTTGGGGGGTCCAGGCTCAAGGCAGCCACTTCCTGCTGCCCGCTGTGGAAAGGTGGTGTAATTTCGCGCAGTTTACCTCCGGGGTGAAGGAGGGATGTTCTGTCGGCAACACGGCTACGTACGGGAGATTCGGAACTTAGGAGACCCGAACAACATGAGCCGTAAATCTTAGGAGCCTTCACTATCATAAGGATCCCCTGATGATTGAACTCTCAACTTTCAACGTTGGCTCCTCGTTGAAAGCTCGAGATTTTGCAGTCAGGTGGTCTCATGTGCTGCAAGAACCCAGCAGTACCTGATCCTGCCCAACCTTCAGCAGCCTCGGATTCCAAAATGCTGCGGAGGGGTTGTTCAAAAGCATGGCTCCCACTAGGAGGCAGGGAACCTCAACTCAGGAAGACATACCACCAACACCACCACCATCACCACCAGCAACAACAGCAAGAAGCGTATCCAAGCCCCTACATGCTGGCAAAGCGGTTTGCTGTTTCCGGCGTGTCGTAAGGCGTCGTACAGAGTTAAGGGGTGAGGAGGCGGGCGGAGGGAAGGAGGGAGGGGTGCCCTCATTGTGAAGCCCTATTTTGGGGCTCGTCCACACAGTTCTAAATTCAAAGGCACAGCATGAGGACCGCTGCAACCCTCAACGGGACGGCACCATTAAAGCAACCTTTGATCACATCTATGAATACATATATATATATATATATACGTATGTCACATATATACATTGATATCCAAGCATCTGAATCTAATATGAAGTGCATGTGAGGATCCTTGCCTTCACTGAGGACCCCCGAGTAGGGGCCTGATATTGAACCCTCGAGACGAGGATGCGGATTATTGGGACCATGGAGAAGCAAATGTAGGGGCGTTAATAATAACAAATAGGGTTTTGGGCTTCCCTATAAGGACCATAGAGAAGCTACTGTAGGGGCATTAATAATAACTAATAGGGTCTTGGGCTTCCCTATTGAAGATATTGTGAAACGTACGCCCAAACCAATAAGGCCCCTATATTGCCCTGAATCTCAATACCTGGCAGGTTAACTTGGCAACGAGCGACAGCAGCACAGCGAGTGCTGGAACCGGTATGTCGGCAGCAAAATGATCAATTCTGGAAAGGGGGGAGGGAGATAGTTTAGGTTTAGGGTTTCTTGTTACGTGAGAGAGGGAGCTTTTATGCATTCAAAGTTCTGCTATGCAGCTATGCAGGGTTCCATATTCGGGAGTGAACTCTTTAGCCGAAAAAAGGAACAATTGTCGCAGGGTCGGGGAGGTATAGGGTTTGGGATTGGGGCACTCAGGGCGAGGGATCCGGCTGTAGGACACAGACAGCGACCTCACGCAAGTTCAGCAGGCACATCATGGAAAACAGCTCTGGAAGCCACAAGCGACCAAGTAGGGCGGCTCACGTGCTCTGAGGGAACTGTGTGGAAATGCATGTCGACACAAGCTGACACCTGCACGAACAATGACCACTGCTTTCATGTCTTCATGTCCACTGACGTGACCAGATGCAAGACGCCAAGACTGACCGCAGACCGGTAACAAAACAAGCCCTGAGCCCACACTCAGAGACTCCTGAGCCCGAAACCCATAAACTTCACTATTTCCTCGCAGCCTGAATTCATAATATAGGAACCTGATTGAGAAACTGTGGGTCTTTATTAGGGTTCCTTATATGAATCCTACTGTTTTGGGGTTCTAGGCCCAGGATTTCTTAATCAGGTTCCTACATTAGACTCCAGGCTACTTCAAGTCTTACTGCATCGCTGCGGGGGCGATGCTGATGGCTCTTATCTGCTTTGCCCTGGGGACTCCCAGGCATCCATTTAAGGGGTTTCGGGCTGTAGACTGCGAGCTTAGCGCGAAAGGTCTTCGGTTTCAATTCAAGGCCTTAGGATTTCAGGGAATTTGCATTGGGATGCTAAACGTCTTGTCGCTCTAGGTGTGTGGAAGACGGCAATCCTAGGGTCGGTTCAGGGTTTAAGGGGTAAGGTGCCGTGCTCAGGTTTCAGAGTGTGTGGCTGGAGGGTCGAAATCTGGGGTGGAGTGGGTTGGCTAAGGAATGCATAGACCCTTAAACCCGACATCAAGAATCCAAAGCATCTACCGCTCTGGTGTAATGCCTCAGTAAGGGGGTTTAGTCTATGTTGCCATGATAGGGATCTATAGAAAATATCATGGTTCCTTATTTTGGTGTTCTAAAGTACGTGTAAATTCCTGAACAAGTAAAGCAGGACCCAGAGTTCCCAAACCCCAAACCCTGCAGCCCAAGACTCTCCCCCTCCAGGCATCTCCGGTCTTCGAAGTTTAAGGAGATTCTGCGAGGGATAAGCGTTAAGGGATTAGGAGGTTTAGGGTGTAGGGGGTTGAGGGCATTCAGGGTTTATTGCTTATTGGTTTTAGGGTTACCTTTCTACCCTCAAAACCAAAAAACCAACGCCAACGTTGAACTCTACAGCCTAAGCCCTTCACTAGTACTTTCCAGACCTTTTGGGATCCAATCAACCCGAAAACGTCAGGTGGCAGGCTGAATGTGAATTTTCTGTTGTAGGGTTTAGGGTTTGGATTTCAGACCCTACCATTTGGGTCTTGTGGCTCTTAGACCTTACACGCCCGAAACCCTGAAAGCCTAAGCAGCCTGCCATGAGCCCAAGACTCCAAGAGCCTTGCAAAGCCTAAACCCTAAACTCTAAACCCTAAACCCCTAAACCCCTAAACCCCTGAACTCTAAACCCCTAAACCCCTAAACCCTAAACCCCTGAACCCTAAACCCCTGAACCCTGAACCCGAAACCCGGACACAAGCAGGTATACAGGCAAGGACCGGGTTACGCGGAGACCTATGGCCAGTGTCCTTTGGCAGCACCTGCCACTTGGCAGCGAACGGAGCCTTTCTGTAAGGCTCTAGGGCTTCTAGGCTTTAGGGTTTGAGGTTTAGGGCTTTAAAGCCCTACAACTCAGACCACAAAGCCTTAAACCTCAAGGGCTTAGTAGGGCTGCGGGGATTTTTTTCATCAGATGCTCCGTCCGGGATCTGCAGAAGGGATGGTCGGGTTGTTCCCTAAGGCAATGCTTACACAGACCGACATAGCAACTACAATGGGGGGTTTAAGATTCTTGGGGTAGGGATTCCTTAATATGAACCTAGTACGAGAACCCTAATCCCTACTAAACCTCCATAGGCTAAAACCCCTACCAACATAAAACGCCGAGTTTGGTACTCTGTAGGTACGTCGGATCCTCTGCTGTGTAACTAAGGCGACATGCTGCGAAGAAGAGCCTTGCTGGCAAGCTTTGCGTGACTTGGCGGCCATGTGCCCGAACACAGCTTTACATGTGGTTTCGAGCACAGTTGAGGATTATCAGTTTTGGAGAGAGGATGTTCGGATGCAGGGGTAAGCTCGCAGGGGTAGGGCTCCGGGTGTAGGACTTATAGGGCCTTTGCTTCTCGCGGTGTGGGTTCAAGGTCTTGGGGCTGAAGGCTAGGGGGTTCCGGATTTGAGGAGCTGAACGAAGCAGCGCATGGGAGCCGAGGCAAAAAGCCAGAATAAGCATGGAATGAAATGTAGCTTGATGATTAGAATAGGGTGTGGTGGGTTTTCATTCGGGCTCCTATATTGGGTTTTGATTTGTTCTAGGACGAGGGGGACATCCTTCTTCTCTCCCCGGGCCAGGTCCTTGCGTGGGCGCTGATTCCGACCTACATGGCGTCGCCGGGCATTGTTTATGCTTCCAGCTGTATTGAAATCCATATAAACCTAACCTACACCTAAACATTCAGCATCCAAAATCCAATCTGAAACGCTGAAGCTGCTAGACCATCAAGTCTACCTCCCAAACCCCTTAACCCTGAACTCTAAAAGCAATCCCACTAAACTTCCGAGCCTGCGCGAGTATACGACAATACAAGGGCTCCTTGGTAAGATTGGTACGTTATACTATGTCCCGAGACCCTATTCTAATAATCACCCCAAGGATTGTGCTCGCTGGTTCTCTCTTGGGATCTATCGCGTGGCCTCCCGGCTCTTGCAGAAAGCTTTAAGGTCAACGACCTAGGGCTTCAAGGGCTCAGGGTGTAAAGGGTTTAGGGTTTGGGATGAGCCTTCCTTGAAGTAAGATCCCAGGAGCTTTAGCATGATCAGGGTTTAGGATTTACGGCGCAACGTTTCGGGTGTTGCAGGCGTCTGCTGACCTAGCGGGTATTGGAGGCGTTTGCTTCCCCAGAGGCCTTTGTTCCCTTTGACTTTCAGAACATGCGCATTTCAGTTCCGGCATACGGTTGATCAAGAGGGTTCTTCTACGGAGGAAGTGCGAAAAGTGCCATGCAGACCGCTGCGGACGGTCCCAGAACTAGGGTTATGGCCGGTATTGTTCTGGAAGGGCTGTCTAAAAGCTAATTGCGGTGTCTTAATCAGAGGTCGCTCGAGTAGTACCCTAGAAGCACAATTCGAAGCCAGTGCTGGGCTGCAATGCAGCGACATGGTTCGGTTAGAACCCTTGTTCCAGACAAGAGACTGCAACACGTGTACCCACCCTAACCCCAAACCATAGTCCCGAAACCCTAACATAGGGGCCTTGATAAATACATATACCATTTTCGGGGTTCCTGATTATAATTATAGCATAATGGGCCCCGAAACCCTCTTCTAACCATTAAGGCCCCTACATTAAGCCAAGCAAGGCCATCCTAAACCCCTAAACCCGAAACCCCTAAACCCTAAACCATAAATCCTGAAACCCTAAGCCAAACTAGGATGCCCAGTAGTACCCTTATTCCTTTTTTGTAGTCCTAGGTTCCTTATAAAGTTACCCAATCCCTAAACCCTAAACCCTAAACCCTACGCCAAGCAAGGCTTTCATCAGCTCTTACCTGGTTGGGCATGGCTCTGGCGTTTCTCTCATGTGCTTTGCTGGCGCCTTGCCGGGCTTGTCGGGATGGCTCCAAAATAGGGGGGGTTAGGGTTTAGGGGCGTTATAATTTAGTACATAATCACCTATACTATTTCGGTGATTCCACATTGTACCTAAACTATCGCAGAATATACCGCAAAGCCCTGTGCTAAGTGTTAAGGACCCTATATTGCATGCCCCAAAGGCCGCAAAAGCTGGGAGGAAGGTAGGTAGGATTGAGGATCCCGCATATAAAGACTCTTGCTGGGGCTTGTTCTACCCATCTTTACGTCCACTGTTGAGGCAATAGAATTCCACAAGATAGCTCCTTCCAGGGTCAATTGCACGTCACAAAATCGCTAAGGCCTCAAGCTGTAGGTCATTCTAGCTCCATAGAGACAGCACGAAGAAGAGCCGGGCGTAGAGCAGGAATAGCATAGCGGTTTAGTAAGTAAAACAAAATATGGATTATATGCATACCGTCTACATCCCTAAAAGTTGCGAAAAACAGTGAAGGTGAAGGCTTAAGGGTTGAAGGGTTAGGGCGGGTTAGCTGTCTGGGGTGTAGCGTTTAGGGAGGAGTTGTGCTCTTACCGCCGAAGAGGTGTTTCCTCAATCTGGAGTGCAACAGCCCCAACCCCAAAACCCTTGAACCGTCTGGATTAGCAAGAATATCTCCCCCGACAAATGACACATAGACAAGTATTTGTACAGAATGGCTGCAGCAACCCTTTTCCAACGTGTTTAAGCCCGCTACAGAAGCCTGCTAAACCCGGAATCCCAGATATCGCTGCACCAGCGGAGCGACTTCCTCGAGCCATTGCCGCCGCAGGCGCCTCCGCTTCTTGGGTTATAAAGGTTTAGGATAGGGGCCTCAGAAATTTGAGTAGGGCTTGGGGGTACAGTATACTATCAGTATGATACGGAACCCCCACAGCCCGATTCTAATTATGAAGGCCCTTACCTTAACTCCCCAAAAGTTGGACCGTGTGGGGTTTACGGAGGAGACCCAAAGCTCCCCAAATGTTCGTCCCGGAGACACATGGATTGAGTCCTGAAGCTATGACACAAGAGCTCTCACGCCAAAAATCTCCAAAAACTGTTATGCGCTGGACGCTAAAAGCCTAAACCCTCACCCCTGAATACTGAAGTCTCGCGCCCTGACTTCGTTTCGGCTTCATCCTGACTTGAAAACACAAGGCCTGAAACTCGGGCCAAGGGCCCAGCACGGCCACTTCGACTCAGTAGCTGAGTAGGGAATCTTTTAACCTCTTGGGGTTTATACAAACCTACCATAACTGAAAAAGCTTTCCTTCAACCTGTTGGGATTTATAGATTCCTTTCCTTCAACCTGTTGGGGTTTATTGAATCCTACCATAATTGAAAAAAGTTCG
The DNA here is from genome assembly GCA_905221615.1 of Symbiodinium sp. CCMP2592. Taxonomy (NCBI): domain Eukaryota; class Dinophyceae; order Suessiales; family Symbiodiniaceae; genus Symbiodinium; species Symbiodinium sp. CCMP2592. The sequence continues at coordinate 1,227,257 of CAJNDT010003112.1, read as the reverse complement.
CCGTTTTTTGTTGGCTGGGGTCCTCGTAGTTAGCCCTTAAGTAGAGGTTTGAGGGTTCTCCAGGGCTTTCGCTCCGGGGTTGTAGGGCGAAAGGGATGCAGGATTTACGGGTAAGACTGTGTCTGCCTACGTAGGCTTCGCAAGATTTACGGGCAGGTTTCTGATTAGAGTTTGGAGCTTAGATATTTGGGGCTTATATAAATCCTACAATAGTTGAAAAGGTTAACCTTTTTTGCATACTTGCGCTTCTTGCACAACGACGTTTTCTACAGATCCGAGAAGACCGGCTGGCAGCGATGCACCTCTGCCATCCGAGCTGCCAGGTTCCCCCATCTTCGGGTGTATCTTGGGTACGGGCCCCACCCAGTAATTGTTGAGTAATATTCATAATATAGATATAGTCGGACCTTAATAGTAGCCCCATTATAGACCCTTACTGTATGGGGGCAGTACCTAAGGTGTATCTCCTAGGGTTTTAGTAGCGAATAGGGTTAGGGTTTTAAACTGTAATGTAGGAATCTTGATTAAGAAACCCTGGCCCTTTGACTCCCAAAATAGTAGGGTTCATAGAAGGAACCCTAATGAAGACCCAGGGGTTTCTGAATCAGGTTCCTTCCTTAGGGTGGTTTGAAACTGTTTCTTAACCCTGAATAACCTACCCCTTTAGGGTTCCTTATTTTGATTTCCTTACATAGGTCCTTAGAAAGGTAGGTTATCCCGGGTTATGCTAGGGTGCAGGGTTCAGGTTTGGGGCATGGCCGCCGAATCTCTCAAGGCCTGGTGGGCCCAGGCTTTTCAGTGGCAAACTCCCGATTTTCCCATCTATCCATCCGTCCATGCATCCATCCATTCCATCCGTTCCATCCATTCATCTATCTGTCTGCCTATCTGCAGATACTTCCATCTTCCTATCTGTTACTGTTGTACATGTAGCTAGATGGATAGATGGATACATGGATAGGTAGGCAGGTAGGTAGATTGATAGGCGTACTGCGAACTGAAGCTAACTTCCTTCCTGAAGCCTTTTGCAGGCGGAGGCTACACAAGCAATCACCACGGCAGATGTCCGGGGCGCCTTCAACTGTGTGCCAACCATCATCTGCATCAATGCCTCGTGGCTTTGCACCGGGTAGCTCAGATACGGGTGAATAGTTATTTGCATGTGTGTATGTATGTGCGTATGCCTGTATGTATGTATGTACCTATGTAGCTTGTATGTATGTTGTATGTCGGTATGCAGGTATTTGAGTATGTAGTTAGGTAGGCAGGTAGGGCAATAGATCGGTAGGGAGGTAGGTGGATTGGTGGGTAGCTATGTAGGCAGGTAGAAATAGTGTTCGTGCATAGGTACGTTCAACCGTGTGTATATATATATATATACTGTGTATCTATATATATATATATGTATATGTATATATTCATAGACACACACCCCTATTCCAGTTACTCAGGCCGCTATATTCTGGCCTGAGGTTGGTTTCAACATCCCTTACAACGCGATGAACAATGCCTATCCTGCCCAGGCAGTGAGTTGCGCGAATTGCACCAGGTTATCGGGATTTGAATAGCGAGTTTCTCAGAAGTTGCCGGCCCAAAACCAAGAATGCATGCCAAGAAATGTCCGAATCCGGAAGCCTGAAAGAGACCCTAAAGGCCAAAGCCTTAAAGCCAAATGTTGCGTCAGTGGTGGGAACGGGGGTCTCCACATCATATTCGTATCATGGCTTTAGTGTTTAGGGTGATGGGAGGTTTAGGGTGGCGCGTCTTGGAGTTTGAGGTATGGGTGAAAGGGTCAATTCGGTACATCCCATTCTTTATGGTTTAGGATTGCGGGTCAGGGTTTAGGATCTAGGGTTTTGGATGTAGGATTTAGCGTTAGAAGAGACAGAAACTACCCTGAAGTCCCGAATGGAGACGTGTCACTGTTGGGATCCTCAAGAGTGGTGAATCACACTAAACCCTTAGCCCCGAAAGCCCTAAGCCCTAAAACCAAAAGAAGTGGAGTCTCGAAGCCCCTGAAGCCCCTGAAGCCCCAAAACCGCGGAGCCAAAAACCTTTCTGCGACGTCCAAACCCCAAGATGCAACTCCCAAGCCCCACTGCACCCTTGGGGCTGACAAGAATTTAGCTAGGAGGGTTTAGGGGTTTAGGGTTTAGGGCAATCACGAAGCATGAGATAATGATTTCTCCTGAAGCTCGAAAGAGAGGCCTGCCAGATGGACACACGACTACTCGGCCAGCAGCTGAACGGTAGCTTCTTTAGCCTCGGTGCCCCGCCTTCGATACAGATTGAACTGCTTGAGGTTTAAGCGTTGTTTGCTTTAGTGATGGAGTTTCGAGGTTTAGAGTTGTTGTAGTGCGAAAAGGTTCAGCGTTTCGGGCGCGGGATTTGAGGCCATGCGTTCTGGAGTTATCTCGTGTTTATGCATTTTGCAACAGGAAATAGGTAAACACAGATGAACAAATCTCTGTCTGTCAGTAGCCATGCTGCGCACAGCATCAGAAACTTGCGGAGTTCAATGAAATGATTCAAGGATTGGGATATGTCGGGGAGTGTTGTGCAGGATATACGGACAGTGCGATGCATTTGCGCAAAGGTTAACAGCTTTGCAGGGTTTAGGTGTTGGACGTTGCGGGTGGCCTTAGTGCCAAAACCTGAGCCACAAGCCTGTAAACCCTTACCCGTGAACCCCAAAGCATAAGCCCTGTCAGATTGAAGCCCCAAATTCGGTTCGGGTCTCATATAAGGCCTCAAGAATTGCATGTATGGAGTTCCTGAAAATAAGTATATGGTACCATACACCCAAGAGCCGATCCACGGGCATAGAAGGCTGCTGTGTTAGGGGTTTAGGGTTTAGGAGGGGCCCCCGCCCTGTAATAGTGGTGTCATAGGGATATAATAGGGCCCGAATATAATCCTTATAGTGACTATTACAGGGTGGGGGCAGCTTCTGAGGTTTAGGGTTTAGGAGGGGCTCGGGGCGACTGCTGGGTCGAACGATTTTGGGGGCTTCAAAGGTGCAGGCTCTAGGTTTTAAGTTCAGGCACCTTTAACAACATTGCAACTCTAGTAGCTGACTAGGTAGGCTATGTTTTCCCTTATTGGGCTTCATAGGACCCTAATTACGAATATTGTTCAGAGGCTTTAAGGGGCCAGGCTAGTTGAACTGCTGTAGTATCATGATCACAGTCCTACAAAGTCAGCTGTATGCTGCACATCAAGAGCCGAACAACAGAACAGGAAATAGCTACTTACCTTGACCGACCTTGATCCACCGGAAAGCTATAGGGACTCGGTACATAATGATAATGAGATATCATACACCTTCTATACAAGATCAAATAATATAGGAAAGCCTCCCAAATACTAGGACCCTAAACCCTAAAACCCTACGTCCTACCCCCCAAAACCCAAACCTTCCCATATAGTACTTCTAATTATAGTAGAATCGGCCCCAAAAAAACCCTATTCTAATTATTACGGCCTGTATTAGTATAGCACAGCAAAAACATGATATGGCGGCCAGGGCTCAAGCCCCGGATACTGGCTCACGGCCTCAGGGCGCATCTTCGAATATTGGGTGTTGGTCTTTGAGGTACATATAGGGTATATACTAACTATGTATGGATCTCAGGGTGAAGGGCCCGTACTACGGGTTTAGGGTGCAAAAGTCTAGGGATTTGAACTTGTAGGGTTGAAAAGCCCAGGTGACGCCTTCGCCATCATACTTCTGGTTCCCATCTATGAGAAGTTGCCCTTGAGCTGCACTGCGGGCCAAGGTCTATGCTGCAAGCTAGTGCTGATGTTAGCAGATTCGTCCTCGAGCTTTCAGAGCATATGTATTCATCGCTGCCGTACAACTTGCATCCATGGCACCCTGATGTCGGCTTGTCCCCCGCCACAGGTTCCGCTAGGTGGTCTTCAAGACTGGGGTCCCTGCAGTTTGGGGTTGTGGGGTGTTTCTTGGTGGCTCCTTCGTCCAACACAGAGACGCGAAATGTCGTCGGACTGACCCTTCCCTTCTAGAGGCTCCCTATCCATCTAATTGGATGTGTTGTTGCATATTACATATATATATATATATATATATATATATATAAACAGTTGCTTACTTATATAGTATGTTTTTGTTGCGATAACCGCCAAAGTCCCTTTCTTAGTCTTGCGGCCCCTATGTCAGGGCTGTTTGACCCAATTAGCCTTTCTCTGAGCTTGAGAGCTCGGTATCAGGCCGAACTGAAACCCCTACAAATCCTGCAAAGCCTTGTGATGCCTTATGGGAGTTTCCTAAAACTAGGGGTACCTTGGTTGGGGTCCTCATAATAAGGACCTAATACCTAGGGTACCATATTAGGGTCCCCTATTTTTGGAAACTCCCTGATAAACCTCTACAGCAATCTCGTAAACCACGAAAACCTGATCAGGAGCTTTCGCCTTATTATAAACTCTCAACCATAATCCCGTTATGGAAACCTTATAGTACCCTTATAGTAACCCTTCAAAGGAACCCTAAGGTACCCCTAATTTTCGGTGGGAGCCCTGAAGCCCCGGGTCTCTCCTGAAGCTGCCCGAGCAAAGCATGGGAGAATGAGAAATCTTAGAAGAACCGATGAAACTCCACACTCCAAACTCTCAAAAACTCCCAAAACTTACCTTTGGTTGGTAGGGAATGGAAGAATGGTAGTAATAGTAATTCTAATTGTACCCCCTTCCTCCATTCCCTACTAACCCAAGGTAAGAAAAGTCAGACAGTCAATACGCCAACTCCAAGCACCGGAAAAGCCCCCAACAGTCAAAACGGACCAGGCTCTTCCCAGCCCTTCGTCGCTACAACGGCCACCCGCTCTCGCGCACAACTAAGCCCCGATCTTATGCAACAAGCTTGGGTTTCAGGGTTTCGGGGCTTTGGGGCTTAGAGTTTAGGCTTTAGGGTTTTGGGCCAAGGGTCCAGGGTTTAGTAATTTAGGGTTTGACACCCAAATCTAAACCTTTCTTCAGAGGTGCGAGTCTGCGAGATGCTAGGATGTTTGACCGTTTGGGGTCTCAGTGTGGAGGGCCCTAAAACCTAAACTACGAGGAGCTCGTGTTGAGTGTGTGTTTAGGGCAACTTCATGGGTTTAGGCTTTAGGGTTCAGGTATAGAGACCCGAAACCCTGGACCTGAAACACTTCAGCCTAAATAGTTTTCTTCACATGAAGACCACGGAAGTGCCACGCGTCGGTGATGAGTTCTGAAACCCGTTTGGGGTGAAGGGCTTTAGAGGGGTTTCGGTCGCAAGGCTTGTCGTTGTTAGTTCTTGCATGATGGCTAGGGAGGTGGGGGGGAGAAATGTTGTGTTGCAGCTTTCAGTTGAACCTAACGTCTCGTCACGTACAAAAACAAAGTAGTTTGCCGTGAGATGCTTCGGCTTAAATTAAGCCCCTGGAAGTGTTCGAAAGTACTTCTGCCAAGCCCTCGAACACTGAAGCCCGAAAATCGGAAGAACCCAATAGCCCAAACGGCTCGATGCCCTCCGTCAACACGACCTGGAACCTCGCCAAAACCCTAAGCCTTACACGTGCCCTTAGACCCACAACGGTGACTCCCCGAGGTATGTCGTGGGCTTCTCCCTTGCCATTGCTGCGAACCTTTCAGTGCACCCCTCGGCGTTTCTCAGAAGTTACAGAGCTTCGGATTTGGGATTTGGAAGTTTCCGAAAATTAGGGTTACCTCATTGTAGGGTCCGTATTATAAAGATCCTACTATTTAGGGTGCTATATTAGGGTCCCCTATTTTCGGAAATCCCATTTGGGGTTAGGGAAGAGCAAAGCCCTGGGAAGCAAAAGTTTGAACTTTGGTTTCCTCTACAAGTATTGATTAGAAGCTGCCCCCACCCTGTAATAGTGACTATAGGGATCATATTAGGGCCATACTATATTCCTATGATACCACTATTACAGGGTGGGGGCCCGTTCTAAACTATTGAGAAGGGTTAGATCTGTAACAGGTCGGTCGGCTTGGGGCTTCTCGGGCTTCCGGGCTGTTGTCTCCGGAGCCCTACATCTACATTCATGAGCTTCGCGAACGCCCAAGTATTGGATGTTTCAACTGAGTTTGGCACCCCCTAACCGAGCCGAAATTGGCATCCAACTTGCAAGCGCTGAAAGAAGGAACAGGGAGTCCATTGCTCACGTACTTGATGTCAATCAAGCTCGCTGCTGATCATGTGAAGGGGAACCCTCTGGAGTTCGGCTTGACGGTGTTCGTCCGCAGTTAACAAGCTACTGGTGGACTCGCTCACAAGTGCTGGACAACGACCAAGCAGACTTGGTCTTTCCAATGTGTGTATATATGTATGTGTATTTATATAATACCTGTTATGAGTGTGTGTGTGTATATATATATAAACAGATATGAAATGTATGCACAAGCGTTTGAGGGTTGGGATCTGGTGTTTAGGACCATTAAGAGCTTGGGAGTGGATTTCCATGTTAACGTCTAGCTAAGAACCTTCAACCCAAGCTTCAGTCTTTCCTGAGCAGTGAATCGCGCAACACAAACTTTCATCCTACGCGGTTCAAGTACACAGCAGCCCTTGACCCAAAGTCATGAGTAGACCATTGAAGCAAGAACACTGGGTTCCTGAACAGCTCGAATCTGGGCTCGCGGTCCAGACTTGAAAGCTACTTCCTAAGGGGTGGCGCAAATGGGGTTTAGGGTCTGCCCGGTGCCCAGCTAGTTCTAGTTCCCTAAGCAGGGTGCTCGGACTATAGTGGAGCACAAAATTCAAGTGGGACTACTAGCGATACCATGGCATTGTAAACCAGATCCGTATCCGAAACTTGTCAGTGCTTTTGAGCTTTGTAGTATAGAGGCTTGAATAAGTTCCAATACCATGTTGTAGGGTTCCTTACTGCAAACACACTAGAAAACTGCACCCACCCTTTACTGATTATTAAGGCGCTTCCATTGAGGTTTTTGCCACCCTGTGGCGTGACTTTGGCGCCTTAGTCACTTCAGGCCTTGAGCCCAAACACCTCGGATACCCTCATTTCGATTGGGGATGTATTTCACAGTGCTTGCCAGAAAGAGACCCCAAAATAGCATTGATAGTTCCCGGCAATCAGTGTCCACGTCGCAAACCATGGGCTGTATATTTAGGGAACCCTGAACCCGAAACCCGTGAACTGGAGCCCGACTCTCAGCGGGAGGCTGCCGAGATAAGAGTAGAGCGAACCCTAAACTCTAAAGCCCAAAACCCTTGAATTTCTAAACTCCAAACCCAAACCCAAACCCCACGACTTCGCGGCATGAATCACAGGTTTTCGGATACGGCGGCTCACCTGAAATCCTGCGATTGCAAGCCCTACATCCTTGATACCCAAGTCTGAAACAATCTTTCAAGTCCTCATAAAGCCGTTAAGATCTGATGAGTTCCTCCCCCCCCCCCCACCCCGCTTCGCCCCCCTGTCCCCCAACGACAGCAATTCAACAAAACATTTGCATCTAGGCGGCTATCATCGAGCACATTCGCCGTTCAAAGTCAACGGGAAGTGCTCCTGATTTCGTTCTTTGTCCACAGGACCCCGGTTTGAGAGTTTGTGTAAGGGGGGTTCAGCTTCTCTGAGGTTTGCACAAGGGTTGGGGGTGTAAGGCTTCGGAGGGAGAGAGAGAGGGAGAGAGAGAGGGAGAGAGAGAGAGAGAGAGAGAGAGCTGGCTCAAGCCGTGAGCGAGTTAAGGGCTCAGGTCTAAGAACTAAACATGGATTGAGTGCGCAATTTCGCGTGCCAGTACCGAGGGACGGCTTTGCCGGACCTTGTGTTGTCACCTTCCAATCTGTCTGATATTCTTCCCCGGGACCCTCAAAGAAAGCATTGGGGGGCTTAAGACTTTGGAGTTCCGTTCACTTCCAAAGCCCCGGGCTCGCATTATTAATCATGTGGGCTTGCAGGTTTTGGGCATGAGGCTAGGGCTCTGTGATCAGGACAAAGCAGCTCCTCCAAATACTCTCCTGCAAGACATGTAGTATGGACCTTCAGAGACTTCGGAGTACTTGATGTAGAGGTCCTTTGAAAGTAAAATCAGACCCCCTTTCTGCTTGGGGTTTGTAGGGTTTTGGGGTTTAGGGATGAAAAGTTACCAAGATTACACATGAGGCTTCCTTGTTATGACTAGACCACCATCGACCCACAAAACCAAGTTTATTTGCTAAGGCCCCTATACTCAAGGCATATACAGCCCTTGTCGATACCCTTACGGTCTTAGGGGAGCCCTTTCAAGGAACCCCTTTAAGGAGCCCTGTTCTCATTACTAAGGCCCCCTGAATTGCCTTTGGGTCCAAGGTATTCTGAAAAGTCACAGAAGAGGGTTGACTTCTCCACTCCTTGCGTTTACATCCTATACCAAGCAAATTCAGGGTCACGCTGTCCGCGCCACCCCACCCCCGGTGTGCTGTCTGTCTTTTCCTTGCGGGGTTGTTGTTGGGAGTTTCGGGTTTAGCTTAAGTCTTGTATGCAAAGTTTAGGGTCACAAGGTATAAGGCTTCGGGTCGACAAAGGCTTAGGGAGGGTTGAGGTGCAGGTTCATGCGGGTTAACGGTTAATGTTCTTTCTGCTTTAGGCTTCAAGCTTTCATTTACGTGTGGGGACCCCTTTTCTCTTGCGGGGTGGTTGTGGACGTTTTGGGGTTTTGGGTTTGGCTTAAGCTCTTGAGTTTTGTATTCAGGCTTGAGGGTTCGACGGCAAAATGCTTCGAATCGACAAGGGCTCAAGGAGAAGTCAATACCAGGATACCCAAAAATCCATGAATTTGTTGGGACTCGAGCATGATGAAGACTTCTATAGAGCCCCGTTATAACTAGAAAACCGATATGATGGGTTTCTAGGGCTCCAGTATTTTCGGGTTCAGGGTTTGCATACAGTGAATGCGCGGTTCAGAGGGCTTGAACAGGAGCATTGGGAGTTGCCCGGCAGAAACTGATACCTTGTCCCAGGGGCTGCACATCTTGTCACGAATGATGCGGCAAGGTCTTGGCTCTCATGAGACCTTACCTGAGCCGTGAATACTATGGGTATCTCTGTGCATCTCGAACTTCAGCGTATCTGGTGGCTCACAGTACTCTATCTGGGCACCCTGGCTTTGCTTCATTTGGCCATTAGGGCCGCTCGCAGCTACCAAGCGCGACGGGAAGAGGAGCAGTGCGCATTCCTCCAGAATCTCAACTCCCAGCACCGGGAGTCCGTGGACCGGACCGAGAAGGAAGAGGACGGTTTCCTGGGAAACACTGTGATTTTCCCTCAGTACGAATTTGATGAGATCTTTACCCACGCTCCGGGCGGGCACATGTTGAAATACAATGCAGACCGCTCTCTGTCTTTCAGGGTTGTCTTCATGTTCCAACACACCCTCCTGTCCAACACGCAAATTCTGCACCACATGCGGGTCTGTGTACTGATGTCGATCGCGACTAGCTTCATCCACATCGGGCTGCGTGCATTTGCAGACGTAGAGCCCGTGCAGCGCGACTGGCTTGAAGATCTGGACAAGATGGGCTCTTTCCTGACATCCTTGATCGGAGTCCTCCTGGGCTTCTACATCTCCACCGTTATGACGAGATGGTGGAGCATGCGAAGCGATGGAATTGGTGGAATGTGGGGAGCAGTGAGTGACCTCTGCGTCCTGAGCGCGTCATTCTTTCCTGGTCCAGAATGGCGAAAGTTACGCACCCTGATCTTGCGCTACGGCTTGGTCTCTTTTGAGTTGACCTTTATGGAAAACGAGGGTCAGGACGAAGATCTGGGCGCCCTTATGCAGAGGCACCTCCTCACGTCTGACGAAGCAGCCTGCTTGGCCGGAAATCCTTCCAAAAGCCGCGCCATTTGGACCTGGGTGGGGTGGCTTTTCAGAGAACTCCAGCAGCAGTAGAGTAGGTAAATCTTTTCACGTTTTAGGGAGGATATGGGAGTTTCCGAAAATAGGGGACCCAAATATAGGACCCTAAATAGTAGGATCCTTATTATAAGGACCCCAGGATAAGGTACCCTAATTTTCGGAAACTCCCGTATTAGAGCCCCCTATGTAAACCCAGAGGGGACCCAGAGGCTGCCTTTAGTCTCCTTAGGAATTATTCTTCATTTTTGTTCATATGAAACCCAAGAGAATAATAAGAATACTATGTCTACTATGGTTCTAAGGGGAAGTCAGAAAGGTCCTGTTTAAAAACCAATCAATTTGAAGGGGCCCCCACCCTGTAGTAGTGGTATAACGGAATATAATAGAGCCCTAGTATAATCCTTATAGTCACTATTACAGGGTGGGGGCCGCTTCTAACCAATCAACCAAGGAGCTCCACAAGCAGGGACACCTCCCGGACGTGGCGCTTCGGATGTTCTTGAAGAAGGCCTCAGACAGCGAATGGGGGAACTTTAAACTTTTTTGGGCCTTACATGTTAGCTGTTTCTTAGAAAGTTTGAACTTTGGGGGGACCGGTTGTTGAAGAAGAGAGAGGCAGCTTTTGAAGATCCCTCTGAGCCGTCTGAGGCCTGAGCTCTGATTCGGCTGCAATATCTAATAGTAACAACCCAGAGACTCCAATATCCCTTAATTAAGGAATACTCCTTAAATCATATTAGGGATCCTACTATAATTTAAGGTATATTCCTTAATTAAGGGGTAATGGAGTCTCTGGGAAGACGAAGCCAGGGAAGCCTTGCGCCAGGTGCTTCAAGCTCGAAGTGGTTCCGGGACTCTCCTTTGCCTTCTTGGCTGCCAGCTGCCGTTCCTGTACTTACAGCTCCTTTCACAGTTGGTACACTTTCTAACGATGGTGATGGCTGTTGATTGTGGTATTGCCACAGGGGCGACTCTGATCTGCCACGACATGGGAAGCCCGATTCTGAAGTTTGTCCAAATGCTCATGGTGACCTATTTCTACAATGGCTGCCTGGAAATCGGCAGGAGCTTTGCAAACCCTTGCAAGCAAGACTTCTCCGACTTCCCCCGCCACGCCTACCACTTCAGCCTTCGCAATGAGGCTGAGTTCTTCCACAGCATCGCAGAGAAGCCACCCCTGGCTGGCATCCGGCTCCTGGGCGAGGCAGCCTCTCGCACGTAGAGACCTCCTCAATTGTTTGCCCTTGTCGGCAATTGCTTCCCTGCGAAGCTTTCGGGCGGCGTTTTGGTTCGGGTCTGCCTGCCTTACCTCCCGAAGATGGGAAATACCTAGTCTTCGACCAGAGCGGCGCATGAAAGTTCTGCCGCTTGAGGAATGCTTCTGCCAACAAACGAAGTAAATACCGAATCTATCTATAGGATAATGTAAGAAACTATGCTATCTTATTTCATATGCTACAGTATAAAGCAATACAGATTAATATATGTGTATATAGTTGGATTCCAGGCCTTGACACTGGTCGGACAGACTCGAGGCTCGAAAGCTCAGCCTCTGGCTTAAGCGGTTCGCCAGGGAAATCATACTATACTAGCACTCAAGAGTTTAAGCGGTTCGCCGGAGGGTCTCTTATATTATGTTTTCGCATATGGTCTTATCTTATAGGACGGCACATGAATTGTTTAAATAGCATGAGATTTGGCCTTGAACGTATCTTGGTTTGTTGGTGCCTAAATGGTTTAGCATTTCGCCGCAGCCCTCCAGAAGCATGATGACATGCTTTCGGTTTCGTGTCTTCAGGATTTTTCCAGTGCTTGCCATTTCCAACCACCACGGCCTGCTCAAGCCCTAAGCCACGAAGTCACGCGAAACCCGACAATCCGTAAACCAAGGCACACTGCATTCTCTCCGTATGGGGCTTTCAGATAACAAGAGACCCCGCGGGTGCTGCTGCGGATTTTGCGGCAGGAGCTGACGGGAACGGCTTCCTGCAGAGACGGCTTTCTCCTCTCCAAATGCTCGCCGGGCGCAAGCATCCCAATGACTCGGATGTCTCTTGGCTGGGTTGCGGGTCGAGCTTCGGGTATCGAGTTCGAGGTCTTGTGGTTGTGAGTCTTTGCTGGTTGCAGTTGTGGGGCATCGGGCGACTTCCTGCTAGGTCCCTGGAAGCTATCCCCAAAAAATCTTATGGTTGTGAGGGTTCTGGAGCCAATCCCCAGGAGATCGTCTACACCCCAGCCTACTCAACACACACCTACCTCATTGTCGCAGTCCAGGCGATTTCGGGCTTTTCTGAAGCCCATTAGACACCGAAGCCCGAACCGCGACATCCAGAGTCAGAGTGCTTGTTTTGACGTTTTTCAAAAAGCAAAGTAGGAGGTCGATCTTGTAACAAACTTTTTTATTCTGTATAAGATAACGTACTATATCACAACATAGCATAGTACAATATCTAGTATGTTATTTTGTACACTACTATGCTATACTATACTATACTGTACTAAAGACCTACTGCAATAGAACATGCTCTTACATGCTTCGAATGGGGTGTATTGTCGGTATTATGGTACATCGTAGTATACTATAATTTCACTGATTCTACGGAGCACGAAGGAGACCCAAAGAGCTGCTGAAACTGGAAACTTGGAGTCTTGGTGCCGGCTATGTTTGCATTCAGGGCATGAGCACGGTGAGTTTCCAACTTTTTAATGGCAGTTGATGTACCACCTTCAAGGTCCGCGTTCTGGACGGCTATACCCATGTTCCTCACTGGTGCAGCTCGGCCTAAAACAATTATTTTTCTCTAGCTGCACGGCCTGGGAGTTGGATTCGGCTCGGCGGTCGGGCTTCTTGCTCTTCACCGAGAAAGCTGATGTAGAAGCCTGGATAAGTACCTATAATAGTATCTCTAAACAGTCCCTGGTGTAAAACATTCTAGAACCCCTATTCTAATCATGAAAGCCCGGATGTCTTTCAATTGGAAAGCCAGTGGCTGCCGTGTTCTAAGGTTAGGGTCCGTCAATACCAAAAAGCCTATGACATGGAAGCAGAAACCCTACTATAGGGGCCTTAATAATTACCTGTACTATATTGTATTCTACCTGTTACTTCCCTTTGATTACACCCACCATCCCCAATCCTTGGCCCTAAACTAAAGTCCCACACCCATCACAGGTCCCAATCTGTAAACACATCCCGAGCCCTTAAACGAATATAGGGGCCTTAATTGGAATAGGGCTTTGGGGCCCCTTATTCTACAATCATAATAAGGAACATCCTAAACAATAAAGTCGAGACTCAATCTCAACAACTCCATCAACTCCCAAACTCTGAACTTATTTCTCATTTTAACACAAACAGTCTAGTATTCCCACTTTATCATGAACGCCTCTACTTCCTCAGTTCTTTACGATCCCGAAACCCTAAACCCCCAAAACCGCTTGGAGGCTGGTGAGATCCTGGTGAACCCGGTTGTATACCAGTACGTCTTTGAACAGGCGACTCATGGGCCAAAGAAGCAGGGTTCCCCAAGGGCTCAGATTTAAATTTATGGTGGTAGGACTTTGGAACTCAGGGTCTTGGTTCAATACCTTCAGGGTTCAGGATTTAAGATCCAGGGGTTTGGGGGCTCAGGTTTTGGGGTCCGCGCGTGCAGGGCTTCGGCTTATCGCAGGCCTTGCTTTCTTACGCGGGTGTCATAGCTGAAGCTAGATAGTCGCATAAAGGCGCCCCCTTCCAGTGTGGCTTGTATGCTTCCGAACAAGCTTGTCGATCCCCAGAGCCATGGATTCGTGGCTAGGCGCGGGGATCCTGAGCAGAACTCTCTTTCTCTGCCCTGTGCACTTTCTTTCCTCGTTCCTAGGAAACAAGACATCGCTCAGACCGATCATCCCCATCCGCTGACAGGCCCCTGCACCGCTGCGCTCTTTGGTCCAGGCACCGGACTATGGGGCACGTTACGGGGAGGTTTTGTGAGACCTTTACAAGGATGTCTTAAAAAGAGGGGATCCGGCTTAGTCTTGGTGTCTTGAGAGAAAGGAGCCGACCAGATAGAGTTGTGTTTGCGGTTGAGGCTTCCTTATCTGGAGGTTGGGGTCTCTTTATTGGGTTGCGGGTTGCAGTCTGAGGAATCAAGGTTTTACGGTTGTGGGTGAAGACATTAGTGGAGGGGAGATTGTTTGAGGGCTTCGTAATCAAGGCAGGTTTATATCGTACGTCGAAAACCCTCGGCGCCATCCAAAGTTTTCAGAAATGTGTTCGACAGCGTCTCGACTTCCCCGCCCTCGAGTTCTTCGGCTGCCTCGTGATTCTGGGTTGGCTGAGACAGTCCGTCACCTGGAAAGAAGGGCAGCAGCCCTTCATTCCTCTCACAACCTCTGCAGCTTCATCTCGTCAACGGTCTTTGCGAAGAAGGGGCGTAAACAATTACTAATACTATTTTAGGGGTTCCTTACTATAAGTTTCAGTAAAATATGTTACAAAACAATTTTCTAATTATCAGGACCCCCATATTACGCAGGTTCGATTCGGAAACCATTGGCAGAGAACGTAACACAACGGACCTGGACACTGCAGCCTGCACGACCAAGCTGTTGGCTCTGGAAGATGAAGATGTTCCGAGGTAATACTAGGGAGACCCCCGAAAGGGGACCCTTCTTAACCCTACCTCTAACTCTCTCTTACACGAGACCTTATTGAGAGGGGCTATCCGCAAGGGTCCCCAAATCCTAACTCCCAGATGTGTCGTGGAATCGTTGGCAAGAACTGATCGCCACGCGCCTTTGCATCAGATCTGCTTTCCCTACGGATGATGAGAATTCAGCAGCATGTGAAGTGTATTTGTTCAGTCTTTCGTTTCAATGCTGTGAGCCCTAAGCTACCCTACACCCCCAAAGCTAAGTATCCTAGTCCCTATATATATATATATATATATATATATATGTATGTAATCCCCAATAACAGGCTCCATAAACCCCTGAATATAAAGACCCCGGAAGTGTTTGTCTCGAGGCCTTGAATCTGGTTGCTGCCGGAATCCCTGCTGCAGACAGCTCTCACGACTTTGGTTTTAAGATGAATGTGGGAGTTTCCCAAGAAGAGGGTACCTTATTTTCTGGGGGCTTATAATAAGGATCCTACTGTTTAGGACACCATATTAGGGTCCCCTATTTTCGGAAACTCCCACGTAGTGCTACGGGTTGAGGGCTAAGCCGCAAGCATTCAGCTATGGAATCAAACTGCAGACCCGAACCTTCAAACCTCCATGCCTGAACCCTAATCTACGTAATCAAGGGAAGGTTCTGTCAATATAGACACTTCGCATGTTCGTGAAAGCAGTGGGACTGTAGTTTGTCATCGTGCCCCCGCCTCCTTTTTCCTTAGTGTAGAGGAACCTGATTAAGAAACCTTGTTGTCGAAATTAGGGTCCCTTTTTGAGTACCCATAGGTGCCGCACTTTTTTAGGGACCCCAAAATGGACCATAATTTTGAAAACCACCCACGTGAATGTTGCAAGCAGCACAAAGATTTGAACTCCGGAGAGGCAACTCTAAAGTCTCAACCCTTAAATCCCTAACGAACGTTCATCTCGTCCGCGCTTGCTACATTAAGACCCTGCCTACCTAAATGCCAAAAGGCTGCAAACCCCCATTCCCAAACCCGAAGCTCTTTAGGGCTTTGGAGATTCGGGTCTTTGGGTGCTGTTGGTAGGTTTAGATTTTTCAGGGCTTATTCGAGTTCGGGGCTCCGGAGGAGTATTCGCAAATCGGTTTTTGGTCCCTTTGATACAGAAGTTGCGTCTCAAATAGATGTAGACCCCACGCGCCCAAACCACAATCTAAAATCTTCTGCCGAAGTGGGTGGTTGTCAAAATTATGGTCTCTTTTTGGGTCCTTAATATGATACGGCACCTAATATGTAGGGTACCCCAAAATGGGCCACAATTTTGACAACCACCCAAGTCTGTCTTCAGATATGTGAGAATTCAGCCCAGCCGGGATCGATGTAGGGTCTCATCCAGCACACCAAAAAACCCCAAACCCACCTTTCAGGCCCTAAACCCCTAAACCCCGTAAATCCTTAACCCTAAGAATCCTGAATCCTAAACCCTGAAAACCTGCACCCTAAACCCTAAAATCCTGAAACCATATCCCTAAAACCTGCACCCTAAACCCACTACACATTTAAAACAACCTAAACCCGCCGAGCTCAGGATCCATTTCGAATGCCATCACTGCGGCCCTAAGTCCGCTACTTGTGGCGCATAGGATAGAAGCTGCCCCCACCCTGTAATAGTGCCTATAAGGATTATATCAGGGCCCTATTATACTCCTATTATACCACTATTACAGGGTGGGGGCCCCTTCTAACGCATAGGGTTGGTTCAGGGGTTTAGGGTCCAGGGGTCTGGTTCTAGGGATTCTAGAGTTTTAGGGTTCAGGGGTGCAGGGGTTTCGAGGTTCAGGTGCACCTTCTACGATTTTTTCTGGACTCTAGAAGAGTGAATTTGCGAAAATTACTGGTACCTGATCTTGGGGTCCGTATAGTAAGGATCCTGCTATTGAGGGTGCTATATTAGGCTTCCCCATTTTCGGACTTTTCAAGAAGCGGATTAGGGTTTAGGTTTCCGTGTTCAGGGTATACGGTATACCGATACACCCTTTAGCGCCTGCAGCTGCTGCGGACCTGATCGGGGATTTACTTAAGGCTGTGTTGTCAATCGGTGCTGGCCTGGTTCCATTATTGGCGTCCGTTTAAATCTGGAGGAACTGGATCAGCAACGACCTCCTGTGTACCATGTGGGTAGTTGTCAAAATTAGGGTCCCTTTTTGGGTCCCTATTATAATAAGGCACCTAGAAATTTAGGGTACCCAAGAAGGGGCCGCAATTTTGACAACCACCCATATGGGTGGTTGTCAAATTAGGGTACCTTTTTGGGTACCCTAAATAATAGGTGCCGTATTATAATAGGGACCAAAAAAAGGCCCATAATTTTGACAACCACCCACCCGTATGTCGAAGTGGCGCCAGGTGCTCCTCGTGATGATTGTAGGAAGCTCTCGGATTTCAGTGTATGCGTTAGAAGGGCCCCCAACCTGTAATAGTGGTACAATAGGAATATAGTAGGGCCCTGATATAATCCTTATAGGCACTATTACAGGGTGGGGGCAGCTTCTAATGTATGCCTATGATGTGAAGGGGTCTGTACATCGCGGACACATCGTTCTTTACAATCTCTTGCGGTTCTGAAATCTATCAGTTGCTCACTATCTGCTGGGGCCTCGATGTTACCATCTTTGGATCCGAAGTCTTGCTTTCCCCAAGGCATCAAGGGCTCCTAAACGCTACATCCTCGTCCGGATTCGAGCCTTTCGTCGTGATTCGGCTATGCAAGGCTTGTTCCGGAGAATCTCAACGACGGGCACTTGGTGCAGCTTGGGCCAAACCTGAACTGCAATGGCGTTTTGATCTTCGTGGTGTCATATATTTCTATAAATATATATATATATATATGCATATGTATACATACACATATCGACATACATACATACAATAGTACATACACCCTCACACTGAAGAATAGAGGTATGGCAGTTGAAGGTATAGCCTAACTCGTAAAGCCTTAGACCGTGAGGTCTAGGGTTTACTGGCGCATCTACGCTTTGGGGCCAAGGGCTTGAAGAGTTTGGCATCGGGAGCTTAGGTTTTAGGGTATCGAGTTTGGTGTTTTCAGGGTAAGGGAGCATCAAGTGCTTTCCGGCTCGATAGGATGCACGTATACCTAGAAGATCAACACTGAACAACACTCAACCCCGCTGTAGCCCAAAATCAATGAGATCCCGAATCGAAGCACCCCGCCTCCAAAAGAGCAATAAACACGGATGCCTGATGTTACGAAGCCCCTGCGTCTGTTTGCGGCGAGGTCATCTCCCTAAATCTGAAATTTGCGAGATCGGTTTCCTCCAAAGACCTCACAAATGGCTGATCCAGGTCTGGGGATGCCCTTGAAGTTATCTAGAAGCAGGACTAGTCAAGAAAGCTAGTTCAGAGGGCGCCATACTCTCAAAGCAAGTACCCAAGCAGAAAAATCCTGTCGAGGCTTTGGTACAGTGTTGCGGAGTTGTTGTATTGGTGTGGGGTATTCCGTGGTCGTTGTACTCAGGCTACTACCTTGTGGAGTTTATGTTAGCGCTCATCTCAGGTATTTCTACTACATCAACTGCATCGTCGCGTTAGTCGCGCTCCTCCTCTTCTTGTCTTTGAAGCTTCGACGCATCAGTTTGGCCACTGCTTGAGGAGTTCTGTGGGGTTTAGGAGGTTAAGAGTTACATCATGTTCTGGGTTCCCCAAACCTCAGCGGCCCGGGTAGCACAAAGGGTTGTCTCAGGATTTGGGGGTATGAGTACCGAAGCTTTAGGATTAAGAAAACTTCCGGCCCAAATCAAAACACAGAGACGAAGAGAAGGCGATCTGCCGATGTGCAAGCATGGAGACATGGTTTCGGCTTTGGGGAAATCATTTTTTCACGGTTCTTGAGTCGGCCGGCTTTGCCATCACAGCTCAATCCCAGGCCCCGTAAACGGGCAGCCAGAATCATTACGATACCCTAGGATGCCCGGTAGTTCCCTTATTCCCGTTTTGTAGTCCTAGGTTCCTTATAAAGTTACCTGATACCAAAAAGGAAGCCCTTTCTATTCCTAGGTTACTGGGCATCCTAGTACCAGTCCTCAGGGGGGCCCTCATGATCTCAGTTTACAGGGCCCCCGTAAAACCCATGAAATGTAGTAAGGCGCCTACATGAGCTTGAGAGGTTAGGAGGTTGAAGTTTTACGGTTCAGGACTTGGGGAGTTTGGGTCTCGGATTGCGAGTTGTAAGATCCAGCATATATTCTCCCACAACATGAAACGCTGAACCCGGCACCCGAAAAGGCCTTAGCTTCAACCCTGACATTGGTACGCTGCCTCTCTCCGGATGCTCATGTGGCTGAATGCTGCTTGAAAGGCCGTCGGACCTTTCAAGTCAGGGTGGTTGAGAAATTAAGAAGTAGGCTTCAGGGACAGTAATAACAAGACTGATCATACTGACAATAGTAACAGCAACAAGAAAATCAAGCGCATAAAATGTACACTAATCACCATAATTATACTCACACTCGCAATCATAATAGCATCAATGACAATAACCTATTCTGGCAGCACGAGCGCACAGAAGTGCTGTGCACGGAAACTGCGTCCAATTCCAACATATCTGGGTGTCTGGCCATCCTGAGACGGCTTAGCACAGCCGCAACGCGAACCGCTGAGGGCCCGCCTCAGATTATGGCCTGGGGCCAGATGTTGGATGTGCCGTCAGACAGCCATGCCGTCGCCGCACGCGACGTGGCCGGGTTGCGACCCCTGTCAACGACTTCCGGCAGATGTCTACAGTCGACCCTGGAAGACGACCTCGCACTGGCATGTAAGAGACTCAAGACCATCGTGGCAGACATGGCTGCAGCAGACGCACATCGTCGAGAGTCTGCTCACGGCAGCACTGCCGGAAGCTCCTTGGATAGCATACGTAGCGAAGTGGAAGGAGCATCATTTGTTCCCTCCACGGGTGTAGTGCCGAAGGGACATCATGATCGGCGAAGGTCGCAGTCTCCGCGTTGAAATAGGCCACTTAAGAAAATGCAGCCTGGCGACTTTGTGGCGCAAGCAATCGCGAAGGACATCTGCTGTTGCAGTAACAGGCCAGGAGGCGTGCGACAACCGGTATCGGCCATAGCGACAGGCGCGGCTCCTGGGTGGCGCCCTCGTGGCGCGGGTGGTGTGCAGTTTGAAACTGAAGCGGCTTGTACCAGGCCCCAGTTCCCAGGGTCACTGGCGGTGGCGGTACAAAACCCCGAATACACATGAAGAAGCGGCTTCTAATCGAGAGCTGTGATCTGTTGCAAACCTTAAGCCTTAAACCCTAATCTTAGGGGTACTTAGAAATACTTTTTTAATTTTTTTGTTAATATAATCCCTCAGAAACAGCTAAAATTATAATTTTCGCCAGGGTTCTAAGCTCAGTAGAGTAATGTCAAGCCGACGTCCCCCCCAGGAAGGAGTCGACTGCTGCACCGCCAGCTCAGCGGGTGGGGAGCCCCAGGTTCTTGGGGCTTTTAGGATTTAGAGTTTAGGGATTAAGGGCTGAGGGTTTAGAGTTTAGGGATGAAAAGTTGAGGGTTTAGAGTTTAGGGATCAAAAGTTGAGGGTTTAGAGTTTAGGGATTAAGGGTTGAGGGTTTTGAGTTTAGGGATGAAAAGTTGAGGGTTTAGAGTTTAGGGATTGGGTTGAGGGTTTAGGGTGTGTATTGGGTGTAGAGTTTAGGGATGTAGGGGTTCACGGGTTTTGGGGTTTAACTTAGGAATTGGGGTGTTTGATGGTATAGGGTGTAGAGTTTACAGTCACATGTTCCACCAGTTTCTGGCTTGGGCTCTGACATGCCGCCATGATTGGATGATCTTTCGCAGCCTGTTTGTTGGATTGAAGTTGCGCGCTCGTAAAGTGTGTCGAGCTTGCTTTGGCACTGCCATGTCGGTGGGCCGGCACGAGCGAGCTCATTTCAGACAACCAGAAAACAACCACAAGGTAGGGAGGGGCCTTGTATTGATTAGACTTGTGAAGATTAGTTGGGGTCTTAAGGCGTAACATAGTAGAGTATTCAACTGTAAGGAACCCCCAAGGAGTACGATTTTAGTTGCCGAAATATCGACCCACGCATTCAGCACATCAAGTCGACCCCCAAAAAACAAGCGCCGTACTCCGAGACCGCGAATTGGTAGACTCGAAAACCTCCACACACCAGAAGCAGAAGCCCTCAAACCCGGAGCCCAAACCCGAAACCCTAAACACTAAGACCTTAAAGATCCTACAGCCCAAACCCTCAGGAAGGAAGCGTCCGCGCCAGCCTGCTGGCGAGCTCTGATCGTTCGGCATCACTGGTCGCCGTCCCGGCATCTTGGTTGCGATTCGTTCCTGTAGGGTCCCGGAAAAGCACATAAGCAAAAATTAGGATAGGGATATCCCATATAAAGTCCCTGAAACTGAAGCCCAATAAGGTACGGATATCCCTATAAAATGCTTATGCTTATGTGCTTTTGGCGGTCCCCATCCCGGAGCTTGAGAAAGTTTTGGAGTTCCGCAGGGTTTTATTAAAGTTGCGGTAGAGTCTTCTAAGGGTCTTCTGGGACGGTTATTCAGTGGTATACGGTACACGATTTGCCTGTTTTGGGTTCTTGGGGTCTGGGTTGCGATCATCTTACAGCTAACCTCAAGAGTATATCATTTCTCCCTAGGGATCAATGAAAAACCGCGGCTTGCTATCAGCATCATTGTGGTTCGATACCATCTTTCGTCTGACATGCCCTTATTGCCGTCATCTGTACTGGACTCAGGACGCCAAACCCTGGACCTTGAAAGCTTAATCCCAGAACCTAAAGTTCAGGCCGCAGATGTGTATGTCCCTGCCCCTGCTGCAAGGATGACACGCTTGACTCCGCAGGTGCATGGCCCCTGCAGCAAGGAAGACAGTCAGGCACGTACAGAAGACGTTTTTTAAATCGAGAAGTGTACCAAGTTAGATCTTATTCGCTTTCGCTTCTGCTGCTAAAACAGTTGGCTGGCCCTCGTACTCGAGGGTTATGAGCCCAAGCCTTCGTGTGCCCTGTTGCCATGGACACTCTTGCTTCTAGAAGGAGAAAGTCGAGCTCTGTGCCTCCTGGTGGGCTTAGTGGCGGTGCTACGGCAGCTGACACACCTGTCCCACTTGAATCAGGAGATGAGCTTGAGCCTTCGTACGAGGACCAAGATGCAGCGGGAGCAGCCAACAGTCAGACTGGGATTGATGGTGAGGCCCCAGCCTCTTCGAAGCCTCTACCAAATCCTTTTTGGTCTGAAAAGGCTACAGCAGAATTTCAGTTGAACCAGTCCCGACCGCGCGACTTACCTAGCACTACTGAGAGAGATGATGATGTGGACGTGCATCCACCGTATGACTTCTCTGAGCCAGCCATGGCATCTTCTGGGCAAAATGCTGGGAAACTTGATGATAGAAGTGAGTCAAGACTCTTGCACCGGGGTCTCGGAGCGAGCTCTCCGGGATCCAGTGGCAAGGCGTCGATCCTGGAGCGTGGTGAGACGACTACGAAAGTGGAAGTCAGGAGCTATGCCCTTCAGGTGACGGAATCCCCGACGGGACCAACACAGCCGGACCATCAAGGAGCTCAGTACTTCATGATTGGTTCGGATGGGGGTGACACTCCGTTTCGCGAGCAGGAGTCTACAAAGGTTAGGAGTTTGGATGGGGAGATGTTCTCGCAAAGAGCTTCTACTGCAGGCAGAGCTTCTGACGTCAGGGACCCTAGCCAGGCTACCGTTGCAGCGCTCCTGCAACGGGTCAAGGACCTTGAAGATGCGCTAGTGGCGGAAAGAAACTCAGGAGCTTCGGTGTCAATGAAGTCCGCTGCTGGTCAGAATACGGGAACCTCAGTGTCGATGAAGTCGGCGGTAGGTGGTGCTGGTAGAGCTGTAGGAGTAGATGCTGAAAATGTGGATGGAAACCCGTCCGTTGTACAGACAAGTTTCTGCGATCCCCCAGGGTTAACAAGTGTGAGTAATGAACACAATGATAATAGTGTGGGTGGTCTTGGAAAATGGGTGTATGTTGATGGTGGTTACCGGCAGCTTGCCCTCAATGCACAGGGAGTTTGGACTTTACTTCCTAGCGTGCTAAATCAACCACCTCCTCCTCCTGTTCAGCCCCAAGCACCTCAATCTTCGGCAAGTCTCCCAGGGCCTTCCTGGATTCGGGGGCCAGCGCTTCCTGTTGAAGGGCACGGTTGGACTTGCCCCGCACAGCAGCTTCACCAAGTGCAGCAGAGTGTGCCGGAGCCGGTACAAGGAGGATCAGGCTTCTTTACGCCGCCGCAGATTCCTGAAGACCTTAGTGGGTTGCCTAAGGGTTTAGTTGAGTTTGTAGGCTTAGGTGGCCCTCCGCAGTACCGACCAGCTTCGATGTCACATCATGTTGAGCAAGCGGCTCCAGCAATGCAATGCACTCAGGGTTATAGTGGGTTAGTTGGTCCTCCACTCCACCACGTAGCTCCGATCCCTACGCCCCATCCTGTTGAGCAGTCGTTTCCAGGAATGCAATGCACTCAGGGTTTTGGCATTGGTTCGGGTGGTTCATTTCTGCCCCAGGTACCTTCGATGCCTTATCCGCAGTATCCTGTTGAGCAGTCGGTTCCAGGATTGTATAGCACTCAGGGCTATGATAGGGATTCGAATTATCTGGTGTCACATCAGACAGCCTTCCCGCGTCATCATGATGAGCAGTCGGTTGTGCCTAATACCTCCTCAAGCCCGGTACCACCCCCGCCTCCTAGTGGTTTAGGACCTGACTTTGGGGTGAGACAAGAGATAGGGTTTAGGGTAGATCGCACGCCAGGTGGTACTCCGGTGCCTCCGTTGCCTCCACCTTTAACCCCAACTCCAACGTCTGAAATCCGCCGTCAGGAGCTTCGGTACTCGCCTCAATGGCAGCGCTGGCATGATCTTCCACAGCTCTCGGAGCTGAGAACTGATGAGGCACCGATTGCAGTGGGCGATTGGATAACATTAGTGGGTCCTATAGTTGGGGACATTAGTACTGGAGCGGGTCTTTGGTGGGTCAAGGTTAAGGATAGGGCTGAAGCTTTCTATGCACAGTGGCTTAATGCTACCCCGCTACACCGAGCACAAATTGAAGTAACCTTAGGATCTGAGCTTTCCCAGCCGCAGTATGCCCGGCTTGAGCAACGAGTAACATCGATGCTGTTGGCCTCGCTTCCACAGAACTTGAGACAGGACATCCTAGCTTCTAGGGTTCTCAATTCGGTGAATGTTTTGTATAGGGTGATGGTTGCAGGGCAGCCAGGAGGAACTGCTGAGCGCGCGACACTGTTGAACTTCTTGACTCAGCCAGGGACTGCACAGAACCCGGCGGAAGCATTGGAGAAATTGAGGAAGTACTCAAGATGGAGATCGCGTGCGGAGCAGCTCAAGGTTTCCCTCCCCGATCCTTCACTCCTGCTCAGGGCTGTTGAGAGCATCGTGTCTGGAATCGTGAGTTCGAGCACTTATAGGGAGTTGGCTTTCAGGCTTAGTGTGCTGAAGCTTGAGCTCTCTTTAGATCACGTGCCAACACATGAGAAGGTTGAAAAGTTCAGGAGGCAGGTTCATGCCGAGATGGAGCTGCTCGCGGTGAGCGCTCAGGCGCTCTCTCAGGAAGAGAAGAGACAGCGGGTAAGGAGAGCCAAGGCCACTGAGGAGGAAGGAAAGGAGGAGAAGCCAGAACACAGGAAAGGAAAGGGCGCGAACAATACAGGAGGCAAGGATGCAGGTAAAGGTAAAGGACTTAAAGGCAAGCCTTCTGATGCCCAGCCTGAAAGCAATCGCCGAGTCTGTCAGTTTTGGGGTTCCGCAAAGGGGTGTAACGCCGGACGGTCATGCCAATACAATCACGATCTTAGTGTTGTTGAGGATGGTAGTGGTAGGTGCTTTGAGTGTTCATCCACTGAGCACTGGAGGAATGCGTGCCCAGTGCTAGGGAGAGGCCCACCCACTGCCGCTGGCAGCGCTGACCATAAGGCGGGTGTAGAGGCCTCAGCTAAGGCTGAACCTAAGCGGGGTCCCCGGAAGAGAGTTCGCAAGGTTGGTGGAGTTGAGGTTCCTGAGGGTTCGGAAGCTCAGGCCTCGCAGTCTGAGGGCGCACCAGCTGCAGCGACAGGGCCCTCAAATGATTTGGTGAAGGAAGCCATTGATGCCATTAAGTCTTTGAGGATATCCAAGCTGTGTGCTGTTAAAGCCGAAGAATCTAGAGACGCCGTTTTGGGTTTGTTGGACGGTGGTGCCACAACCTCACTTCGACAAGCCATTAGTCTGCAAGAATGGGAAGCTGCCGCCCCAGTGGTAGTGCATTTAGCTTCAGGGGAAACAAACAATCTTCGGATCGCCAGCACAGGCGTCCTGCTAGCAGAGCCAGCGTCGTTGAGTCAGCAGAAAGCTGCTCCGATTGTTGCTTTACATCAGCTTGTGAGCCTAGGGTATCAGGTTCGTTGGACCTCAGGAGGCTTTGTGTTGCGAGATCCAGAAGGCTCTAAGGTGCCAGTTGTTCTGGTGGCAGGTTGCCCGGAGGTTTCGTCAAAGCTTGCCTTGGATATGATATCTAAGATAGAAAAGCTGAGTGGGGTCGCTGTGAAGGCTTATGCGTGTAATGGGCACCTTAGCCAAGACGTACCCCTCACAAGTCTAGCCACGGCGCTGTTGGCAGGAAAGGGCCCGCATCCCGATCGTTGGACGTGGCTCACCGAACTAGTGGGTCTTCAAAGTAGCTCTCTTCTTTCGCAGGTGCTCGATGAGCCGAGGATGGAAGCCGTTGGCATACAGCCACGTTTCAACCGTCGCACTCGCCGCACCTTAAGCCAGTGTGAAGGGATAGCTGTTGTGATTGGAGATCCTAAAGCCTACGTAGGAACCGTGCCTTCAAAATGGGGAACGATCCGCCTAGATCACAGGGAGGTGAGGGATGAAGGAATTCACGCATTCCTGTTTGAGCTTGCGCGGATAGGCCTTATCAGGCAAGTGGTGTGCACTGATCTTCCAAGTCTTTTTCCCGCTATGTGTAACGGTTGCCAATCGCCTGAAGCCAACGCGGCTAAGGATGCACTGGTACTGCTTAGAATCCTGCATTTGTGTGGTCAAGCCGATTGTGGCCGAAAGGCTGCGGGTTTTACAATCCCACCGTTGTTCCTGTGCGAAAGTGACAACGATCCGCAGGTCGGGGCTTTGGTCAGATCATCACCGTGGCATAGTGTTAGTCATGGCTTGGTTAAGTCACTGATGTTCCACCAGCAGCAATGCCGGGAGTATGATGGAGTAGGACGGGCGGTATGCCTGAAAGTGGCTAAGCTTGCGAAAAACCGTGAGAAAACATCCACCCCAAAAGGGAAGATTGATGCATCCTTTGAGCGTCACGTCGCCAACGGCCACTTGCCATTCCGACGAGATTGCGCCACCTGCTTGAGAGGTAGATTGAAGTCTAGACCTCACCGTAGGATTAAGGTTCCTGACTCTTTTGTGTTAGGCTGTGATCTCTCCGGTCCGTATGCTAATGGCAATCATGAAAGGCTTAAGAAGGTTAGATACTGCTTGCATGCAGTGCTTACCGTTCCGGTGTTGGCAACAGACATCCTCAAGCAGGAATATGATTACGAGCCGTCGGACCCGGGTGAGGGGGAAAAGCATGATGCCTCTACTTTGCAGGTTGAGCCCTTCGGAGAGGATGATGCTGAGTTGAGCGTTAGTGTGATGAAGCCTTCGCCCCCAAATGTGCATGAGGTCCCGGGTGCTTGGGAGTTTCCTGAAGAGGGTTTCGTCGAAGATGAGCCTCCTAAAGGGGCTGGTGATGGCGACGCCATGACAGGTGATGAAGGTGGTGATGGCGATGATGGTGTGACAACCGGTGAAGTTCCTTTGAAGGAGGTGCATATGCATGAGGTGCCTTACTTAGTCATGCTGCCAGATAAAAAGGCCAAGACCGTCACCAATGCCTTGAAAGAAGTTCTAGCGGACATCGCTTATTGGGGGCTCCCGGTACGCAGAGTCCATACTGACAAAGGAGCAGAGTTCACGAATGCACAGTTTCGCCAGCTCCTAGCGGATCATCAGGTTCGTCGTACAACAACGGTTGGCTCGG
Organism: Symbiodinium sp. CCMP2592; assembly: GCA_905221615.1. Classification (NCBI taxonomy): domain Eukaryota; class Dinophyceae; order Suessiales; family Symbiodiniaceae; genus Symbiodinium; species Symbiodinium sp. CCMP2592. The sequence continues at coordinate 1,200,630 of CAJNDT010003112.1, read as the reverse complement.
ACTTTAAGGCTAATGGGCGCACTGAAGCCCACATAGGGCGTGTCAAGGGGCTCACTCGCGCATTGCTTGCGGCGGCGTCTGCTGATGATGCGGATTGGGCTTTTGCTATGCGGCACGCTGTCTTCAGTATGAGGTCGCAGGTCTTTACAGTCTTGGGTTTTCCCCAGCGCGAACCGATTCCGTTCTACACCAAGGTTTGGGTAAGAAAGAAGGAATGGACTTTGCACTTGTGGGCGCCAAAGTGTATAGAGGCCCGCGTTATGGCTCCCTCTGAGTCCGCTCCAGGTGGTTACGTAGTGCGCCTTCAACCGAGCCACCCTTCCGATCTTTGGGATGGTCTCCAGGGTTACTTTGAAACCACGGCGTTGATTCAAGGGGTAAGGGCTCAGGAACCTGTCTTTGAGGCATCCGGTGAGGTTTCGGTGATCCCACCTAGCGAGGTGCGCAAAGGGGTGCCGGTGACTGAGGAATCAAGGAAGACTCCCGCCTCTTCTGGGCCGCCTGGTCCATCGTCTCGTTTGCGTCGTAAAACTCCTGACCCCTTGTGCATTGACCTCCCGCACGCTGTGCGAGCCCTTGCTGATTCTCTCGAGGCTCTCTCTGAGGACTTGTTGCGTCGGGGATTGTATGATAATGCATCGTGGTCTCAGGTGCTGCGCCTCTTGCCCCATAAGTCAATCCGCAGGGGTTTTATGTCAGCCCTGGGGCCTGGGACTCAGTATCGTAGCTTTGGGATGTTCACGCACGGGGGAGTGCTTGGTGTGACGACGGCTAGTCGTCAGCTTCCGCACACGCAAAGGTACCTTTTGGCAGTGCTACAGCACTATCACCCTCAGGCTACATTCACTTCTTTTGTAGCGTCGGTGAATTGCAGCGCCCCCATCCACCGTGACTACTTCAATGCTCCGGATAGCTTGAACTATGTTGTTGGCGGAGCCGAGCATTTGCGTGGCGGGCTTTGGATCGAGGTTAGTTCAGAGTTTGCTAGCACTGCCGCTCCAGGGGTTTTGCAATTTCGAGAGGTTGCTCCGCGTCGGTGGCTGCCGGGAATGATGTGGGATACGGTTGGTGCCTCGTTCTCGTTCTCACCGCACTGCTTTCATGCCGGTGACTCGTGGTCTGGCGACAAATACCTCCTTGTTGCGTTCACTCTCAAACGATGTGTGAAGGCTCCTCTCCCGGTTGTGGCGGAGCTGACTTGCGCCGGCTTTCCGTTGCCTTCTTGCTGCCCTGCGTCTGACGCAGGGGGGGGAGCCCACAGTAATCTTTCGCCTTCTTGTTCCAAACAGGGGCTTGCAACTCAAAATCAAAATCGACCGCATGAGCTGAGTGCGTTGATTGATACTTCTCCTCCTGCCCAAGAGTCTTCCTCCGGTGTCGGGCTCTTGGTTGATGAGGTTGAGGCGGAGTCTGATTTCAGCGAAGAGGCTTATGGTTTGGATGCGGCCTGCAGTGCTGAGTCGAAGTTATGGTTTGAGGCTGCTGAAGCTGCGTCCTCCCTTCAGGTTGAGGCTCGGAGCTTAAGCCCTTGCCATGATCATGAGACCCCTCCCGATGACCCCCTTGAGTCCTTTGTACTGATAGACGGTCCGGTAGAGACCTGTGTCTTGCAGGGGATCGAAGAGCTTAATAGGGCTAGGGTTAATCTTCGCAGCTTGCAGGCAGCTAGTGGTTCAAGTAGTGCTGTCAGTGAGGTCCTCGAGGCGCGCTCTGAAGGCATAGAAAACTTCCTTGCCTATTATCAGGTGCTGTCGGGCCCGGGGGAGTCCAAGTGCCCCTTAGCAGTCAAAGAGCTTCGTCTTAGAGGACTGGGGGAGTCACCCTCTGCTTCTGATGCCCATGCTCCGGACCATGAGCCACCACCGTTGCAAACGAAAACTGTGAGCCTCGATCAGGTCAAACGCGAACTTCCTTTGTGGAAGCCAGCGATAAGTGCCGAATATGACAGCCTCCGTGTAAAAGGAGTGCTAAGGCCGATTTCGGAACAACAAATTGCGGAATGGCTTGCCCAGGGACGTGCGGTGCTGCGTCTGCCCTCAAAAGGAGTCTTCACTCGCAAGGCGGTGTCAGGCTTAAGGAAGGCTAGGTGCGTCGCATGTGGAAATCACGGGCCTTCAGCTGGTGGCTCCGCGTATGAACATCGTATGCTCACATATGCCGGTGGAATCGACGCGAGCGCACTAAGATTGTCGTTGGCTTTCATATCCCAGCACCCCGACTGGGATGTCTGGGTGACAGACGTCAAAACAGCTTTCTTAAACGCGAAGTTGTCCGATGGTGTTGATAGCAGTCTGGTCGAGTCAGGGACCGAGGAGCTGATCGTCCTTGATCCGCCCCGTATCTTTCAGCTTGCCGGAGTAGTCAGCAGAGCTGAGCGGTGGTTGGTTGAAGGTGCTCTGTACGGCCTTGACCGGTCTCCTAAATGTTGGTCGAAACTTAGGGACCGCACGTTAAAGACTGTTCGCGTTAAGATTGGAGATATTGAAATAAGCCTGAGACAGCTAGTTTCTGAGCCAAATGCATGGCTACTGACGGCATCGTCAGGAGGCATTGTCGGCCTTCTGGTCGTATATGTCGATGACCTCATGATTGGAGGTGTTGCAAAGTATGCATCCGCAGTCCTCGCTGAAATTCGCAACATCTGGCAGTGCTCGGAGCCGGACCAGCTTAGCTCTAAGAATCCTGTGCGCTTTTGTGGTGTTGAAATAGAGAGACAAGGCCGTGCGCTCTTAGTCCACCAAGCATCGTATATAGAAGATGTTGTAAAGCGCTACGAAGAGAGTCTTGGGGCTCCACTGGTAGAGACTTCGTGCCCGTTTGTAAAGGTTCAGGACCCAGAAGAGCCAGAACCTTCTTCCCCTGTTGCTTTGAGAAAGGCCCAGGCACTTGCGGGTGAGCTTCTTTGGGTGTCTGGAAAGACAAGAGTAGACATTGTCTATGGGGTTGCGAGGGTAACATCATTGGTGAGTCGATGTCCGGAGCTTGCTTTCAAGCTCGGTCTGCATATCCTTTGCTATCTTAAAGGCACCAAGCGGGTCGCTCTGAAGTACCAGTGCGCCGCAGATCAGCCTCCCCATGGCATGCATAATGAGCGTCGCGTCACGGCTCTTCCTTACCTGCTTGAATCTTTCACTGATGCTAGTTTCGCTCCAGCTGGTGACAGAAGCTTTGAAGCTGGCCTGGTTCAGGTCGGTCGCAATCTAGTCTTCTGGGGTGCAGGTAAGCAGCCCTTCACAGCTCTCTCTACTGCTGAGTGTGAGCTGTTAGGGGTTCTTGAGGGTGTAGCGTTGACGGAGTCCCTTGAAGGGCTGGTGCATGAGCTTCACCCAGAGGTTCAGCAGTTTCCAGCGTGTCAGGCTTTCTGCGATAACCTTGCATCCATCTCAATCGCTTCTTTTGAAAGTGGCAATTGGCGCACGCGCCACCTGCGGGTTCGGTCTCAAGCCCTCCGGGAAAGGCTCCAGTCTGGAAAGTGGCACCTGTCGCACTTAAAAGGAGAACACATGCTGGCAGATATTGCCACGAAAGTGCTGCCTTGGACTCGTGTCAGAGACCTCTTGCTTTTGTGCGGGTACGATGTGCCAAAGGTTAAGGCCCCTGTTGCGAAACTAAACCTTTTGAGGCAGGCGTTGGCGCTGCTTGTTGTCGGTTCGCTGCCTGTTCAGGCTCAGGGCAAGGGAGGAGTTGAAGGATCGACGCAGGATGACTGGAGCAGCTGGTGGCTTTCAATAGTTCCGGTTCTTGTGGTTGCAATAGGGATTTTTCTGCTTTGTGCTGTGGGAAGGTTCTTTAGCACACGACGCACTGAGCCAGTCGAAGATGGCCTTGAGCAGCCAGAGCTTGAACCCATTCCGCTTTCCGAGCAAATCCCGCAGCCTATAGTCATTGCTGACTACGATGATGGACTGCGTTGCCGTGGCAGAGGTGCCAGGCCAAGGCGAGTTAGCACTGGTGCAGGCCCAGACGTGCAGTTTTCTCCGTGGGCCCTCCTGCCTGGAGCACCAGAGCAACGTAGCCCCACGGTTGAACCTCCCCCGCTGCGAAGGAACACCAACCGGATTGAAATTCCTAACTTTTTTGATCTTGGGGACCCTAATAGCTGGGAAAACTTCATTGATCGCGTGTTAAGAAGCAGCCTGGTTGTTGACATGCAAGGAACTGTCGCACTCGAGCTTCCACCCGAGGCCCCGAGAAATCATCCTGTAGTAGTTGTTCCTGAGGCCCTTCCCTACGAGCCGGAACCTCAATCCCCGCGTAGTGATGCAGAGTCTTCTTCGATACAGTCTGGTCGGTCAGCTGAGTATTATGACCGCGGAGCGCGGCGAGATTTCGAGCTGTATATGGCAACGAGATCAGACTCCAGCTCGTCATCTGGAACTCCTCCGCACTGGGTTCAAGGGGTTGGGATAGTTCCTGCTGCTGAGTATAGGGCTAGGTATGACCCTACTTACCCCCACCGTGACCAGATCAATAGGCATGGAATCGATGTAGTCCCTGGACCCGAACAGCTGTACCGCCAGTATGAAGAGATGCGTGAGGCAGGTCTCTATCCTGACTTGCCAACTCTAACACCCTGGGCTGCAGGTACCAATGAGGCTGCTAGCTCCTCTGATGCTGTGGTGAGGTATGTTGATGACGTTGCGGTCTTAAGATCAACAAGATTTCCTCCGCTTGCGACTGACAGTGAGATTGAAGAGGCTGATGAAGAAATAAATCATGCTATCGCTTCAGCTGCAGCGTTTCTGATTAGGAATGGCATTGAAGTGCCACTTGAACAGTTGTCAGATGCTCAACAACATATCTTTTACACGAACGAGGGCTTTCGCCTCGAGCGCATGCACCAGGATGGAGTCCCTGAGGTGGATTGAAGTAAGGTGCTCTAGGCGTGGTTTTTAGGGGTCGTTTTGTCATACGTCCTTAAAGGTGTGGCTTGTGGGTCTTAGTTTGTTAGGCGTGCCAGTCTCGCGGATATCTGCTTGAGACATGCTAATCCTTTCTGACCCTTGGAGTACAGTATCGGCTCATCTTTGGATTTTTGACGATTTTCTTAGCTTCCGGTTGTAAGTCCGGTTTGGGTCAGGTTCTCAGGTTGTGTAGCTTGCAGATTGGTGAAGAGCCGTGCTTCTGCAAAACCGTGCAGGGGATTACATGTCCCATCTTTTGCAAGCACTGTGAAGCCTTGCGCCGTTTGTTGTGCAACCACAGTCCTTTTCCTCAGAAACTGAGGAGCGTCTTGAGCCTTACTTGGGCTACACTCCTTTGCACTCCTCCACTTGGACTTCTCTCCACCCTTTTCCGAGGGCCCTTTGGACTTCAGCTGCTTAAGTGTGGTTGGGTTGTTGGGGTTTGGTGGTGTTTTGGCGAACGCCAAAAGGGGGAGCGCAGATGTGTATGTCCCTGCCCCTGCTGCAAGGATGACACGCTTGACTCCGCAGGTGCATGGCCCCTGCAGCAAGGAAGACAGTCAGGCACGTACAGAAGACGTTTTTTAAATCGAGAAGTGTACCAAGTTAGATCTTATTCGCTTTCGCTTCTGCTGCTAAAACAGTTGGCTGGCCCTCGTACTCGAGCAGGCCTTACTGTCTGCACCAATTGTTCTGATTCCAAAGATTACGATATCAGGTCGGGGTGCAGCGTTCTGTTCAGGGTAGTGTTGTGGTTCGGACTTAAAGTGTAGGGATATAGAGTTTAGGCTTTAGAGTTTAGGGGTTTAGACTTACGGTTGGGCTTGGCGTATAGGGTCTACGGGTTGAGGTTTATCGCTTGGAGTCTTGTTTGTTCGCTTCAGGGCCTTGCAATCTCCAGCAAAACGGCTCTCAGCACAATGCGGGGCTTGGTTTCTTTGGAACGACGAAACCCGACCACCAACTGAGAAGCTCTCGCACTGAAATCGTTGTGCATCAGCACAATTGCTCCTCATGTAGAGGACTGAATAATCAACGAGAATATCCCCTCCTCGCAGTCCCTATATTCCAACCTGTGCCGCGACCTTATTCGAATCATTATCTTCGTTATGATCAGTGCCAAGCCCCCTCAGTTCCATTTTCGGAGTTTGGATTGCCGGGCTGTGCCGGCACTGTCACTTGTGATTGCCGTGCCGGCTTAGAATTCTGGGTTTGAGGATGTTGAGTTTTGGGTTTAGGGTTTAGGGGTTCAGAGTTTTGGGTTTGGGGTTTGGCTGTCTTTTCAAAAAACCTGCTCTGCCGAGAAGCCCTCACTGAGTCTAAGCACCCAACCCGTAAACCCAAGTCTTAACCCCAGCAACTTCCCTGACGAATTGCAGACGGCGCAAGGCACCTAGAACCTGCACCTCTCAACCAAACCTAAAGGTGCCCGCCTGAAGATAGCACACAGATCAGAATTTGAGGGTGAAAGTCAGACCCTGTCACAATTACACAAACCCTCCTCCATGGCATGGCTCGAACATCATTCCAGGGTTTGGGTTTTTCGGGCCATGTTATCAGTTGCACGTTATCAGTTGCACAGAGTAGCTTTCTCGTTCAGGGCCTAGAGTATCCACTACGTACAGATTATACACAATGACACGATAGAGGCTGAAGTGATGCTAACATAGCAGCCCAGATCAAGGAACGGCAGCAAGACAATGTCAATTTACAGCGCAGACGAGCACTTCGTGCACCTGTAGCCTCTTTGTAGCACCTAAACCCCGAATCCTACACCCTGAGCATGAATTGCTAGACCCTCATCCCCGAACCCTACACGCGCTACACGTCTCCACCGCTGCGATATTGAGCTTATTCAGTGTAGGTCCAGCCCCTGCAACCTCCCTCAAGGATCTAATTGGGGCGTAAAGTTGAGGATTTTAGATGTAGGGTTTAAGCTTTAGGGCCTTTAGTGTTTAGGGTGTAGGAGCACAACATGCTACTGTATCGCTTATCTCCTCATGCTCAATCTCTGTGTAGACTCATTTCTGGGGCTGTGGGGCCGAGGTTATGGGTGTTAAGTCTCGGGCCATGAGATGTTAGGGCTAAGGCTTTGCTTGGACCATACTCCGTGGGACTGGGCTTCAGGTGCTATTCTGAAACTCATGAGCAGAGCATGGGTTTAAGTCACTGTAATCTAGAAGCCCGAATAGTGGGAATATTCCCGAAGGCTGCAACAATAGTCGAACCCCAGAGCCTCTTGGGGAACCTTTCAGACGCCTAGAGTATGATAGGGGCCGGGATGTACATCGGGAAATTCTCAAGTCGCAACGGTTTAGCCGGAAGGTCCCAGAGAGGAGGAGTGCCTAACGACCACTTTAACCTACCATCGTATCACTTCTGTCTTGTGGTGTGGATGGAATAGAGCAGGTGATTGAAGCTTACGGAATCGTATGAACAGCCTGGTTCATTGCAACCTACTAACGATATGGAGCCCTGGAAAGTGAATCCTCGGCGAAAAGGCTTGGGAGTCATGATGTTGGCTTCTTTATCCGGGTTCATATCCCTTAAAGCTCACTATGCCTAAGGAGCCAAAAGGAAGGATTCCGGATCGAGACCCCAGAACAAGAGGAACACACGCAAAGGCATACCTTGCATCCGTAGCCTGACCCCTTCTGATACTATAGTATGTTGTACTACAGTCTATTATACTATAATATACTTCATTTTATTAGATTATACTATACTATAGTATACTTTACTATATTAAATTACTGTTCTACTATATTGTATTGTATTATGTATCTCGGCCTTAGAGCCTTGTAGCCCGGAAAGATACGGCGGCACCCCAAGCTCGAAACTCCTGAGCTCGATCCGATCCGGTGGGAATGCCCATGTTCTCCCCTCGGTTCCCAGGCATCCAGGGTGGTCTCTCTGATCGCAAACTAGGCCGCTGTGGCAGAAATGGCGCCGACTTTCGCAGGTGTGAGCGATGTTAGCCTTTCATTGGGGTCAAGGGCTTGAAGTCGTGGGCGACACCCTAAACCCTGAAAGCATGTCGGAGGTATGGGTGTTCCTTGTCTTCGGCTTGAGTCGTCGGAGCTTATCTACGAGCCTGCTGCTTCCTTGTATACGGATCTGCAACAAATACATGGTTTGCGTATCTTCTGGCGGAAATGGAGCTATGATTCCGCATGCCCCGCCCAGCCGACAAAGCGAACACAATTTGCCTCAGCCTGCAAACTGGACTGTTTGGGTCAGGCGGCTGGGGCATCTCATGTTCAGCAGCACGAGTTGCCCGTGAGTTTTGCTGAGGGTGCTGTTTGTAAGCTGTTTGGGCGAAAAGGTGTTTCAGCCGATGCCTTTGAATGTGGCCGATCCGGGTGGGCGCATGGGTTGAAACCAAGACTGCACCGGATGATCCTCACTGCCAGGGGGTGTACTGCTGCGCGTTGTGCAGGGACGAGAGAAGCACACCGCGGCTGATGCTGATGATTTCTCTAGCTTGCTTCACGAGCTTACATGGCCGTGAGGGTTCCGTGTGCTGTTCAGTATCATGCACAGGTCGGCAGCTGCGTGCCGTAAAGTGCATGCTGCTCGGTGTGTCCGGGAGTGAAATGTGCCCCCGCTGATGCCGATGATGCTCGCTACTTTGGGTTCTGCCTGACACTTCGCGCTGCGGCTGATGCTGGAGGTGGCGTCTGGCCTGACTGAGGTTTCGAATGTGATCAGCAAACAATGCTCGCTGTGGAAAGGTGACCTAAAGCGACTACTTTTCGTTGCACGTCCGACGAACAACACCATTTGCAAATAAATCCATATTTTGGGAATCTCTGAACCATCTCCTTCTTATGCTTCAGAGGTTTCTACAAACCCCATTCCTGCAGCTTGAAGTGCTGACAACTTCTCCAACACCGAACCTTTCCCAAGGCTGCGATCGAGAACCACTGAGCTCTGACTGAGCTCGGCTTCATGGCTACAGGGCTACTTGGGCCCTTTTCCACTAGCTATCCGTGCGGTACGGAACCCAAGAGGCCTGCTTCCTGTAATACTTTGACCAGGATCGTATCACTACGAAACAAGATAACCCGAAAACATGCATGGCAACCCGCGTTTCAGGTAGCAGGTTACCGTCCCTTTCTGCCCATGGGATACTTGTTGGGCTTCGAGGGGAGCGAGCTAGATCCCCAAACCCCACGACCCGATGGCACCCGGACTCCCGAATCCCGAACTCGCGCGAGAGAAGTGGCAAAAGGTGCATCGAAGGCATGTACAATGTGCCGCCATGTACCCGATAACTCGATCTGGGGTTGTCGCATCTTCGCAGGCTACCAGATATAGTGTAGTGTTAAGATCTAACTGGAGCCCTGAAAGGGGCCACAGAGGCAGCTAGAGCCTAAAACTTAGAGACTGGGGATGAAATCGTTTTTGGGATTCTGCTTAACCTAGGTTAGTCTTTGGTTCCCCATGACAGACGATAAGTAGGTTCAGTAGAGGCAAGGGCAAGGGTTGAAGACTTCAACAGAATCGCTTCTGAGAGTCAGGATTTCCATACCCCTAAACCCCACAGCCCTAAACCCCTAAACCCCCAAACCCTAAACCCCCAAGACCCTAAACCCCCAAACCCTAAACCCCCAAACCCTGCTATCCTAGAGGGCAGAGTGCAAGAGGACTAGAAGCCTTCGGGTCTGAGCTTCTCCTGCGGGTGTGCCGTATGGATCGGGGTATAGGGTTTAGGATTTATATGGGAGTTTCCGAAGATAGGGCACCCTAATGTAGTACCCCTAAATAATAGGATCCTTATTAAAAGGTCCCCAAAAAAGGTACCCCTAATTTTCGGAAACTCCCCATATAGGTTTTAGGGTTTAGAGGGTTTTCGTGGGGTTTGAATGTACGCCGATGCGAGTTATGCGAGAAGTGCAGTGATGTGTCTGACTTCGATTGTCCTTAACGTAAGCCCCAGAAAGGTTTCGGGCTCCCGCACCAAGGCTGATAAGCTTTACAGTAAAAGCCAGAAAGTTGGAATATGGTTATCCTAAACCCTTTGTGGTAAATTATAAGGTATCCTACCCTGAAACCATATTCCAACTTTCTGGCTTCTACTATAGTTGGATTTGCGGAAACATGATTGCGTCGTAGATCATGAAGCCGGGAAACCTAGCACTCCTGAGTCAGCGACGATACCTTCCAGTCAACACGTTGAGGGACTGTCTAAATCCTTGTCCGAAAAAACCTATAGTGCATGTATAGGACACTAGCAAAAGATTAAGATACACAGTGAAAGGATCTTGTAAAATCCATACAAAAGCATGACAATACCCTTCTCTGAGCAGGCCCCGAGCCTGACCCTTTGGAATCTCTCCTTTTCGCGACCTCCGTTGGCGTACCGTGTGGAGCCCGAGCTGGGCTAGGAGTGCGGTTTGGATTCGGGAGTCGGGCTCGGATTTAGCATGGTTTCCGGACTAGAGAAAAGGCCCAGGAGTTCTTCATCGGGGAGTCCGCTTAATGCGCTTGAGGCCTATTTGGAGCCTTTGAGATATGGCCTCCACACTCATAGGCTTTAAACCCAGAGTTCTAGAAACCTACGCGCTTGAACTTCCGCAGCGCTCTTTCAATTGATTAACCTAGTAGCAGCACTTTTGGAGATAAATTTACCCACTATAAAACCGAAAGTGTAAACTTTTTGGGGCTTAGGAACTCAGCAACTAACAATTCAGCTGGATATGGATCCCATCAAAATCATCATGGCCAGGTGGGTTGGTGTAGTGGCTTCGCTGTAACTATAGACTGTAGAGTGACTGCAAGGGAATATTACCACAACTATACAATTTTTCAGACCCTACATTATTGGCGAAATGAAATTTAGAATTTGGAGCCGGGTTCCATGCGCAAGGTCCCTAAGTTCTGAGCCCTAAACGGCTTATAGAAACAGAATGTCCGCGAATCCTAACCCCTTAGCCGTACCCCAACATCTGAATCTCAGAGTGGCAAACGCTAAGCCCGAAAAATGTCCCTCATCAGACTCAGCAGCCTTGGTTTTGAGGCCTTGATGACTACCTATACCATTTTGGTGGTTCCTTACTTTCATTATGGTATAGTATACCCCAAAGCCCTACGCTAATCAAGGCCCCTATATAAGAGCCTAGCTCTGTGTACCCTCGACGTCGACCCTGGCTCCTTAGATGCACAGTTTTGAGACAAAGATACCAAAAGCCCTTTGCCGTGGATAAGGAAAAGGCACCAAGACCCTAACAAGAAGCATTAAGACTACGCCCCAAAGCCTTAAAATCCCAGAATGATAACAATCTCAAGAGCCCTAAAACCCCAAGTCAAGTCCCTGAAGCCTCCGTAATCCTAAGCCTTAACCTAGAAGGTCCGGAGTTAGCAGCTCCGTCCGTGCCATCCGACAGGCCTTCGGGAAACGTGAGAGCGTACTATAAGGGGCCTAAATTATGACCAACGCTTTTTGGGGATTCCTTACTACATTTATGGTATAATGGGCCGCAAAACCCTATTCTAGTAATTAAGGCCCCTATATTCGCCTTGTGAACCCTGAGCTAGGTTTGAGTCTATTAACTGCGGCTTGAGGGTTGTGTGGTTCTGGGTTTAGGGTTGTAGCTGTTTAGGGCGTCAAGGTTTTTGGGTTTAGGAGTTGCGGCTTCAGGGTGAAGGGTTGCGGGATCAGGTATCAGGGTCTTGGATTGGATCGCCTATGGGGGTAGTTAGGGCTTGAAGATTAAAGCTGTCGGCGGTTTAGGATGGTGGTTTTAGGCTTGCGAAATGCGCTCAGATGCTCTGCTCCTCAGCTAAACGGTTTTCCCCATGAGAACTATCTTGAGTTATGTATTAAGCTCTAAACTCGTGATACTTAGAATAGGGTTGTGAATCTGTTATGCTTTGCTCATGACGAAGAGCCTAAGGAATACTAATTGCAAGCAAGCCATGCCACGATGCATCTCCGAACCCTAAAGCCTACTTCATATCCTAAAGCCTGCAATCCCAGATCCTAGACTCCTACACCCCGAAAGCACGAGCCCGAAGCTTCAAAAGCCCGAATCCTGGACCCGAAGCCCTCTAGGATCTAGATGTTTTGAATCCTCGGAACCCAGGGTGGAACCCTGATAGGAACCCTTGAAGAAATCTTGCAGGGGAGCCCTTGACGAAAACCCTTAGATCAACCCTTAGAGGAACCTTCGAAAAGGAACCACTAAAGGAGCACTTGAAGGAACCTTTGAAAGGAACCCTTAAACTCCAAAGGGGACCAATTAAAAGAGCCCATAAAAGAAAAGCAAAAGCGAAAATTAATAGAAACCTATAGAAGTATTTGGAGGATCATGGGACTTAGTAAGTAGGGCTATAAGTACCCTAATTATAACCCTAGTTACTAAGTCCCCTGATCCTCTAAGTAACCCTCTAGGGAGGGGTTCCTGAAAGGAACCCTCAACCCTGCTATGAGGCTCGGGCCTCGCGGCTCGCCGCGGCACAGCGGAAGTTTCCTGCGGCACATCTTCTGCTCTTGTGTCCGGAAGCCCGTTGAGGGTTTGGGGGTTTAGGGGAGTTTAGGGTTTAGGCTTCGCGGCTTGGAGTTTAGCCATATGCGGGTGTTAGGGATTCGGGGTTTAGTGTTTGGGGCGTAGGGCTTAGGGTTTAGAGGCTTTTGGGCTACAGGTGAGGCTTCGGTGCTAAGGCTCAAGACTAAGCGTGAGGGTTCTTTTGGTTCAGTGTTTGGGGTTTAGGGTGTGTCGCTTCAGCATGCTCGCTGCTAGTACAATGTAACTTCGAGCTTAGCGTGTTTCAGAAAGTATTTTGTAGGGTTGCTCATCGGTGCTTTAGAGTAGCTTATCGGTTTTGTGTTAAATGTTTAAACGCTTTGAACATGTAAAGGGTTGTTTTAATTGTTTCAGTCTGGGGTCGAGGAGCTTTGCACTCTGGGTCTTGGATTCAACGATTTGATGATTCTGACGTGGCGCTTTTCAGCAGATCCGACCCTAAACCCTAAACCATAAACCCAAACCTAAAGCTCAAGCAAACGCGGCTTGTAGAGGAGGCGTAACCAGCGATGATTCCGCTTTCCTTGGCTCCGGCGTAGCAGAAGTGAGATTTAAGGCAGAGGCTTGCGAAATCATGCGATTCAGGGGCAGGTGTCTGCAAGACAAGGATGGATTCAACCACCCATTCACCCCAACATCCCACCCCAACAGTTTCTTGTTCAAGGTTACGCCTGCGTTTTAGGACAGATGACCCGCCCGCGTCTACGGTTTAGGGTTTCGAAATTTAGATTCGAAATCCCTTTTTCGGTTAGGTTCAGGATGTAAGGCATCTTAGCATCGCGGCCAAGATAGTAGGACTCAGTAGAACGCTTATTGGTATAAGGACCCTAGTACCCCCATGCCCGACCCAAAACCTAAATCGCAAACCTCAACCCTGCGCCCGAAATCCTCAACTCCACACCCTGTCCTAAACCCTGAGCCCTAAACCCTAAGTCCCAGCTCTCCTGGCCTGATGGCCTTGACGTGTGCCCATTACCTGGCAGGCATCAAAAAGGAGCTAAAAAAATAAGCCCTAGACCCTAAGCCCTGGAATTCCCAGGCGTCTTCGGCACCTGCTCTCTGTCGATCTTTCTCCTGCTGGGAGCCGGGCTTGCTGGTTTCGAGGCGCTGTGTGGAGGAGCTGCGGATTCAGAGAGATTTTCACGGTTTTCGGTTTAGGGTTTAAGGTTATTCGGTTGGTTTATGGGTTCGGGGTTTTGTGATTCTGGGAGTTCGGGTTGAGAGGTTTCGATTGGGTTGTCTTGGCTTGTTTCAGTAGGGTTTGTTAGGCTTCTGCAGGATGTAATCTAGGGGGCTTTAGAGTTTCGGGGCTTCTGATACGGTGGTGCTTAAAGTTCGTGGACGACACCCATGGCGCTCTGAAAGCATCGAAAGCACGGCGGCGCCGACTTCGGGCTGAAAGAGTCGGCGCAGAGGATGGGAAGTTTCCGAAAATAGGGGACCCTAGTATAGTCTAGAAGGGGCCCCCACCCTGTAATAGTGGTATAATAGGAATAGAATCGGCCCCGAATATAATCCTTATAGTCACTATTACAGGGTGGGGGCAGCTTCTAAAGTATAGTACCCTGAATAGTAGGATCCTGAGTATTAGGACCCCAAAAAGAAAGTCTTCGTCCCTGACGGTTGTCATGTTTCCTCGGAACGGGCCGTCATGGCTGCGATGCCGTGACTCAGATGCATCATTACTGGGGCCAGTTTACGGTTTAGGGTTTAGGTGGAGAACTGGAGCAAGGTGGCGCGAGGGCCACAGGGGCTCTGCACAGCAAGTATGCGTTGCGCACGACGCAGAACTTTGAGATCGCCGTCGTTTCTTACGACCCGACAAGGGATGCCAGGCTTACCGCTCGAGCTCGGTCGCGATGGAGTGGGCTGATGTACCAGTCACGATATGAGAGAAGTCCGCCGGACCCCAAACCCTGAACCTCAAACCTTGAACCAACCGAACACTGTAAGGTACCCTAAAGCCTCTGGCCCTTCATCCAGGATTACTCCAAGAGGCTCTCGTTACAACAACATGCTATAATCTGCACTCAACACCGTGTTCTGATCATTCGGGCCTCTATGCTACACCCTATATACCCGAAGGCCTAAGACCTGAGACCCCAACCCATCAGGCGTTCGAAGCAAGCAAGCCTGGTCATCTGCAGCAACCCGAGCAGTCGCGTCTTCGAGTTCAGGGATTGAGGGTTTGGGTGCTCACGAAGTTTAGGGCTTTAGGGTTTGATCGTTTGGAGTTGTAAAGTTTTGGGGTGCGTTTTGGGTTTGAGGGTCTGGGAGTGGGGGTGGTTTAGACTTCATGTCTTATGCCGCTTCGGATTGATCAAGCTTCACAGCGTAGGGGTTTCGAAGATTCTTTAGGGCTGAGTACTGGGGCTTCATACGATATCACATTCTAACATTTACTACATCTTCGGTTTTATTCTTTGCTTCGCAGGATCCTGCTTTTGGGAGCGGGGGTGGGAGAGGAGTCTGCAGCTCCGGAGCTCAAGGTCACAAGCTTTGGGTCGGGTCTCGGTGCGTACATAAAGCATACAGATTAAGTAAAGTGTAGGATGCTTGGGCATTATAATGGGTACGATAATATAGCTCTCGACAGCATCATAGGGTGCTTCGGGTTCTCTAAAGGTTCCTTCTTAGGGCTTCATCTAGGCTTAGGGTTGCAGATCTCAGGGTTTCGGGCTCGGGGCTTCAGGGTAAGGCTTATGTGCAGCAAAGTTGAAGGCCCGGTTTTTTGCGGGCTTGGGTGTTGTTAGGGTTTGCGGTTTAAGGCCCAGGGTTTAGGTTTAGGAGTTGGGGTCCCGGGGTTTACCACCCGGGGTTTGGAGTGAGTTGGGGGTTGCAGTGCCCATAGGAATCCGAAAGCATCAAAGGAGGCTTGAATGTTCGCCTGACTGAGACCCCTATTTAGCACGACGGAGCGTGAACAAGAACTGAAAACAAAAGAACCAAGTCAAAATTCGAGCTCTTCACGACTCTCAGTCATGTACTGCAGCGCGCCGCCATCCGCGCCGGCGTACACTGCTTGTGTGGCTCCTTTAGCCGTGGTTTGACATGTCAAAAACTTGAGATTGAGGACGACCACTACTTGTGTCGCCTCGTCGTTTTGAGCCTTCAAGTCGCGGCAGCCCTGAACCCAACATCGATTCTGGCCCCGAGCTGGCTTTACTGTTCACGCTCGTGCTTCAAAGGGAGGATTCCTGGGCTTTGCAAGGTATGTAGAGCAGACCCTACCCAGCTCAAGCTGTGAAAAAAGCCAACTTTAAGCCAGATACCAAAGCCGGAACCTTACTAAATCCCTCGACCCTGCATTCCAGAGCCACTTCAGCGAAGGCCAGACCATGGCGAACATCTTTGGTCAACACCGACAGGAACGTTGGAATGATACGTAAGCCCGAAACCCTGTCTGAATTTTCCAAAGCCTGTTCCCCAACCCATGTTAAGCCCCAGAACCCCAACCTCAGTACCCTAGACCTACACATCCACAAACCCTAAACCCAACGACCCGCAATCCCCAAATCAACAGATCCTTTAAACAAAGAAATACCCCTTTTCGGGCTCTTAGTATCTAACCTCTGAAATCCCGAACACCTTTAGCCTAGACCCATAATGCCTCAAGCCCTACAAGTCGAAGCCGCTACCGCTCTGAGAAACTTTTTGGGGGAACCTATGAAGAAACCATTACAGCAACCTCCGTTTAAGAACAGAAGAGCTCAAAGAAGCGAGGCTCGCTATCCTCGCTCCCTTGTTTGGGCTTCTGGTCTCCGCAGCAGCCTCGGCGTGAAGATCCGCTTGAGGCTTGGATGTTTAGAGTGTCGGGTTTTGGTTGGTGTTCTCGGCTTTAGGATTTGTTTAAGGTCTTAGGTGTAGGGCTGAATGTTTAAAGTGTAGGGGTTTGAGGGTTTAGGGTTTCATGTCCTGCATCCCAAAGCCTATAAACCACGAAAGTGAGGAGGGATGCATGCGAACGGTTACTGGTTTCGCGGGCCCTTCGAACTTTCAGCCTACACCGCAAATCCTTAGGCCCTATCCCCCAAGGCCCCAAACCCTGATCCCTACACTATTACTATTACTAGTACTAAGATTATAAGATTATGATTATTCTTCATGAAATCTTCTATTTCTTCTCATCTTCAATCCCTAAGGCCCTCAAGCCGTTTCGCCTACACGCGACAGAAGCAGTTTCAGCACAAGACATTGCGATGATTTCCAGCAGCACCGCCAGTTTGATGACTCGTCCACCCTAGGGAGCCGTCTTAAACCCAAAAACCCCGAATGATTGAACCTTACACCCAAACTTTGAAGCGCCTATGCTCCTCGAACCCAAGCACCTCAAACCCGAATTCCTGTAACCTAAGAGCCCCAGAGCTCAAACATCAAAACTCTGTAAACCCCCGAACCCGGAACCTCCAAAACCCGTAGAAGACCCTCCCTTGAGATCTCATCCCTTTACCTTAAACGCTTGAAACCACTAACCCCTGAAGCTTAAGCCCCTAAACCCTAAACAGCCTAAACCCCGGATCGAGCCCCGCAACTGCGACTGCGACTGGGCCTGATCCATCGCCCTGACATTTGCCGAAACGCCTGCCGCCGACCACGAGTCATGGGGTAGCCGCAAAGCTGGCCCCGTGGATCGTTGACCCCTTGCTACGCCTTTTTGGTGTAGGTCTTCGTGGGCGACTTTTGCTAGCTAACTCATGGCGTGGACAGCACAACCCACAGAGAGATACGGCACTGCAAGTGTCCACACTTGGGATGGAAGCTGGAACTGCTGCGGAATGAAATCTCCTCCAAGCGCAACCATTTTGGGATGCCGCTTTAGGGTTTAAGAGATAAAGGCTTTGGGATATGCACAGGCCGGCGGGCGAAGGTTAAAGATCTTCACTTAACCCTAAACTTCGCGAAACCGTACTAAACCGGTAAACCCCAAACCCTGAAGCCCAAGACCCTAATCGAATCCTACGCCTGGGCCAAGCGAATCGGCATACATCGCCAGCACGTCTATAAGCCCAATGTCGAATTTCACCAACCCGCACGCTTCGCTCTGAGGTTCAAGCTTTGACAGCTGCCGTCCTCCGGGAGCTTTCCTTGCCAGGAGGCAACACAAGCGTATTATTTAGGGTTCGGGTAGTTACGCACTTTAGCACTTGGTCGGATGACATACAACCCTCAAGAATTCTCAGCTTCACCTTACGCGCATTTCTGTGCAGTTTATGGGTAAGGGCTTTGATGCTATGGGGAATTGGGTCTCAGCCTTAACAGAAGCTTGAATAATTCCTGGCAGAATTCGCTCGCGTTCCTCTTTAGAATTCCAATACAATATACCACCAATCCCAAGTGGAAAGGATGGCCTCAGGTTTTCGTTCTGGTGTTTGTGATGTTTGACGGTTCATGGTCTTGGGCATTTAGAGCTTAGGGTTGTAGGGCTTTGGGGTTCAGGGGTTTGGGGGATAGAGTCTCGCACGGCTTTTGGGGAGGAGGCCGCTGTAGTGGTGAAGCTGTTCAGAATGAACAGGGCTGTGTGGTGAAAGGCTAAGCGCAAAGCCTCCAAGATCCCTTGGCCCCCCTGTGGCAGCTGCATAAACTTTTTAGAATGCCTACCATCAACGTAGCAATAAGCTACGTTGTATTGGCAATGGCCCTTGCTTTGAAAGACAGGACCTCCGATAAAATCGGCAGGCAAACCCAGACTTCGTTCAAGTCGGGCCCTGAATCCCGAACAACGATGTTCCAAGCCCTCGAGAAAGCCATGCAACACAGGCCCCGAAGATAAGCCCTGTAGAGGCCACCCTAGTAGTAGAGTAGGTTTAATAACCTTTTTTGGGTAGTATAGTCCCCCTTTAGTTCCCCATGATCCCCGACAAGTGGCCACTGCTCTGCCAGAAATCCTTCTGGGAGCTCCATCCCTGGTAGGTACAAGAGGTGTAGGGAACAAAAGCCCTTACGATATATTTCATGTGGGTGGTTGTCAAAATTAGGGTCCCTTTTTGGGTCCCTATAAAAATACGGCACCGATTGTTTAGGGTACCCAAAAAGGGACCCGAATTTTGACAACCACCCATGTAAGTATGCAGGGGCCGTAGGCAGCCCTGCCAAACCCTTGTCAAGTCGCGTTACAACACCTATAGAAACACCACTCGCCGCGAGAACTCTTTGTAAACTTGTCAAAAACCTTTGCACAGCTCGGTTCACATCCCGAATCAGAAGTACCGTTCTTCCTCTTCAAACTTCTGCCCGCCCCAGGGAGCAAGTTCTTTCGAGCCCAAGACGTCGTGGAGGAAAGCCTTGCCGGTGGGGAGCCACCAGAGGTTAGGGCTCAAGGTCTTATTACGGTAGGGTTCCTTTAAAGGGTTCCACAAGGAATCTCTAACAAGGCTCTGTACTACAGGGGCCTTAACAACCAGAATAGGTTTTTGGTGCCCGTTCTACTATAACTATAATAAGGGATGCCCCAAAATACTACAGGTAATTATTAAGGCCCCTATATTAGGGTCTTTTAAGAGTTACCCAGAATGCCCTATAAGCTCGGTAGCAGAGCTGTATCAAGCGGTTCAGAAATTCAAAGTTGCGTTTTCGCCAGTGTTGTTGACTGGGATCCTGGGTTCTTGAATGAATGATGGTTTGCAGAAGTACAGAAATGGTTCTTTAACGGCTCTTCTTAAGCAGTCTATCAGGGTTTAGGATTCTTTCCCGCTTTTGGAGCTTCGGGTTTTTTTGTGGGTGAATGAAGGGAATCATCCCGTTTAGGGATTTGCGGTTTTGAGTGGTTTGGGTGTTTAGTATGGGTTTTCAGCCCCAACACCTCCACATCCGAAACTGTTTCAGTTTAGGGCTGCAGAGCAGAAGTAGCCATTATGGCTCAAGTCCAAGCTTCTTGGCTTCTGGGCACCCAGTGCTGGCCTGGTGGTTTGTCGCGCTGCGATGTCCGTCACTGAGCGTCAAATGATGTCACTGGCGGCGACGTTTTTTTCTTGACGTCTTCAGCCGATGGAAAGGAGGAGCTCCCAGAGTCGTTGCGACAAGACCTCGGTCAAACAATGCCTGACGCAGGGACCCTGTGTAACCTTTGTTTTGATCATGTGGATGTGGCGTGGGGTGGATTCGTTGCAACTTGCACGTCCGATGCAACTGAGCTCAGAACGGAGCGTCTGTGTGATTCACGCTTCATTGTCACATGTGCTATCTTCGGCAGCATGTCGCCTAAGGCGGCAAGATACAGTTCATTCTGCAGTGGTTATCTGCGTTCCAAAACTCGCACGTCCTCGCCGGCAGTTCTTCCTGCACGCATCAACGAACCAGAAGGCCCGGTCCGTAGTCGTGGAGTTCGCAGTGGTCATGCATTGGCGATGGAGTCGGATCTTCGCGGCGGACGCAGATGCCACGAGCTTCTGTTCGTGGCCGTCAGCTGTGTGGGTCTTCTACCACGACTGGCTGTTCCCGCACATGTCCCGGCGAACGCCATCGCAGTGGTACGAAACACTAGCTCAGGTTGCGGCAGGGAGCCAGACGGCCAAGGATAAACGATGCCGACGACGCGGTCTTCGATCCGGATGCGCGCTGCTCCGGACTGGATCGCGGGGTGCTTGATCGCACGATTATACGTCCCCATGCTATGTGCAGATCGAGGTGTGGTAGGCCAAACAAGACATTTGAAATGGTTGGGCTTCCTGCCCCGCCCCTCTCTTCCTCATGTTCTCGACAGGAAGTCGCCCACGGGCTAAAATGCATCCGCTCATTGAGCATCTGATCTCGGCCTTCGGCCAACCCACACATGAGCAAGACATCCGGTGGCGTCCAAGGAACGACTGCCACTCGGACGCCATATACCTTGCCCGTGTAGCCATGCAAGCGATAAACCCGGAACCACAAGCCTAGCAGCAACATCCCAGGATTTGGGATTCATCCTTCAACGACCAATGCGTCGTGTGCGAGATGGGCGAGATGAAAGCCCAACGAAAAAGCAGAAGGACATCTCAGCTTCTTGGCGGCATCAGCCCTAAGCCTTAAACCCTAGCCCAAAACCAAAAGCCCGAACTCCTCAAAAATCAGACGAAGGAGCCGGACCGATTCGTCAAGAACGTACCAGTCGCACCGGACCACCATGCCTTTTGCACGTGGGGGACCAAGTCGTTTACGGATCCGGGGCCAGCCGAAATGGACGACATGAAGGGCTACGTTGCTGAGTGCCCGGTCTCCAATAAGATGCCCTTTGAACCGGAGCCGATTGATGAAAGAGAACCGGCGGAATTCTTCGATGATGACCTGGAGCCGCCATATGCGGAGATGCGACCAGTGCGGCCATCAACTTATGACACGGAATTTCGGCCGTGTGGAGTATGCCCGAAGTGTCTAAGAAATGAGGGCAAAAGGAGAAGCTTGAATGCAACTAGTAACGAGACATCCTGAAGCAGAAATGCAAAGCCCCACATGCCAAAACAATAACAAAAGCCAAGGACCACGGAGATCGACCACGTGCCTCTTCCCTGTACGGCGCCAGCCACTTGAGAACGACCGGTGATGACTCCAAGTGGCAGGTGCTGTAAAAGAAGACTGCTGAGCACACTGGCGCAGTATGCATCTGTAGATACTGTCGTTGCTCTAATCATTAACACGCTCTGTGTACCCATGTGGTGCTACTTGCAGGACACAGACTGGCTGCTGGCATTTTGTCGGCTGCCTTCGTTCCTACCCGTCTTGATGTTCCCGCAAAGTTGGTTCCCCGTTGGGAGTTGAAGTTTGCAAAACATGTTCGGAGCCACAACCTGAACTATGCCAAGTTGATTTTTGCCGGTTTCATGGCCTTCCTCCAACAGGATGGTTGTCGACGTCGACCGATTGTCACCTAGACCGCGACCAGGCATCCTCTTTCTTGGACATGGATACGGGGCGCCGGCGGAAAGCCTGGCCATGACTTTGCTCCGGTCCGTCCGAAATCTGCTATGGCCGCAACTCATCACCTCCGCCCTTTTCTTGGCATGGGTCCGCTCGTTTCGGAATGCTTCAAAGCATGGCTACTCCCCAAGCAGTGGCACATGTGCTGCACCAATTTGCTACATGTTGGTGAATGGCTCGCGTCCTGTCGGGACTCCTCGTCCGACCTTGAGAGAGTTGTTCGCGACAGACGCAAAAACTGAAGGAGAAGTCATCTTTTGAGTTTGCGGATCGGTGATGGATGGCCCTTCGACGTTTTCGTGCAGATGGTTGATTGAAAGGTTGACGAGACAAAGCGCGCCATGGGCATTGTTTTGTTTGGGGAAGTGGGAAGCCCTTCAGGGTGATAGCCGCATTGGAACTTTCGCAACACTGACTAGGTGCGAGAAGGGAAGGCTTTCGGTCTCGGCCTTCCTGATGGAGCTTTCAGCTGCGTTGACGAAAGAGGGCTTGGATGTGAGACTGGACTGGCTACCACACCTCAGGGATGTTGAAGCAGACAGCCTTACCAACAAGTCTTCGGAAACTGCTCCCCCCGGCTTCGCCCACGTGGTGCAGGAAATGCTGGATTTGGGCATGGAGCTCTTCTCAGATGCCGGCAGAGGATACAAAGATAAGGTGCTGGGGAAGAAGTCCACGTCAATCGACACCTTGCGTGGCGGAGACCCGGTGTCCAAGTGAAGCGCTTTGAGAGGTTGGGAGTCCAAAATGCCCCATGCTGGGCTGCACATGGCATATTGTACACATGGTTGTTTCGTACTTGTTGTTGCCATTGCTGGTGCTTGTGTGACTGGGCATATTCCATGCCCATGCCACGGCTTTGCCCCCACACCGGTCCGGGCGGAATCAAATCCCTAAACTTTAAAAATGAACCTTCAACCCAAGCCTTACAGAAGGTCTGTGGAACTTCGGGTCACCACTCGGAGGTTCAATTTGCGGCTTCAGCTGGAATCGGTAACTTATCGCCTCAATTTCGTGAAAACTGTACCCGTCGCACCTTGGTTACACAACTGGTGATCCCATTCAGCAACCCCTAGACTACGGAACCGAGCCTTCCCTGGCGTACTGGTAGCCTACTACATCTGCAGCGATGTATCTCGACGGCCTTCGGTCGACCTTTAAGCTATGTCCTCCTGGATGCAACGGAGACTACAGGTTCACAGTGTGATAGATCGTTGGGTCCCAGGTTTTTGCTGCTCACGTTCGGCTTTTCAACCCCTTGTAAACCGAGATACTTTAAAGTCCACGATATTGGCTCAAAATGCAAGCCAAGGATGGTGTTTTGCATGGTGTTTCGTACATTTTCTCGAGCACGAAAGGGGTTGCACCCAGGTCCTGAACCTGAAGCTGATCAAATCTTCTAAGGTTGCCCCCTCAACCCGATAAATGCTGAACTTACAAGGGGGCCCGTTGAACTACTGGTCCCTCCAGGCCTGCTCACTGATCTCCGCCAGCGGAGATCGAACCTGATCGGCTAAGATCAAGACTGTCGGAATTCCGCCTCCCCCGAAGCCCAAATGCCCCTTCCCCTAAGGCCCAAACCCCGGATCTCACCCGTAATCCCTAAGCACGGAACCCTAAACTTAAACTTTGAACATTGGGTTTACATATCCAAGCTTGGTTTTTCTGGACACGACACGGGGTAATTATTGTGTTTCAGAGCTCGAAATCGTGGCAAAGACTTCTAGGTTAAGCGCTTCATGGCCCTTAGTGTCTGGCATCAGTGCATGAGATTGGAATCTTCAAAACAGAAAAAGTGGAAAGCGTAGGGGTGTCTGGCAGAGACAGTTTTCATGTCTGCTGCACGGTATTCATGGGAATCTGCGAAGTTGAAAAAAGGCACGAGGTCCGAGCGGAGTCTTGACACATAGAGGTTGAGATTGTCAAAATTGTCAAACACTAAACTTGAAAGCTTGAAACCTAAACCTTAAACCCAAATCCTCTTCCCCCGAACTTTGAAGCCTTAAACTGTAGTGGTATTGGCGCAAACGTTGGCATGCCACAGTTACCCGACTCTCGAGTAAGCATCAACACGAAACCACTACGGTTCCATTGGTTTCAATTCTCAGATTTTCGAAGCCCCAAGTTTACAAAACCAGGAAGAAATGTATATCATATACCCTACAGTGGGACATTGCGATAATCATGCGAGTTCGGGACCCACAGTTTTCAACGGCGAAACTGTGGCATGCGAAAGATGCGCTAGGTCTGAAGGTAAACAACGTTGCTTGTTTCAGCTCTGTTGATCCTTCAACTGGGTTTTTAACTGAGGCCTCGCCGTTCAGCGAATTAGCCTTGAACTTTGATCTGTGTCTAGCATATTCGGTCGTCTTCATAATTTGAACAAAGGCTTCGGGATGAATATATTGGTGGGACAGAACGGGGACTATACAGGGATGTTGCCTCGTCTAGCTGATATAATGTCGGGTTCGTATGGGGTGTTTAGCTTAGATAAGGGATCTAGGGCTGACATTAGCAACAGAAGCCATACCTTAACCTACCAAAACCTGTTTTTTCGGTAAACTCCGTAGTAGGGCATGGTAGCTTAAGGTACTTCCTCACATCACAGAGTTGTCTTTGATGAAGCCGAAGATCCCGAGTCGCCAAAGTAGTTCACTTACCGTAGAGTTTGAGGCATCCACTGTCACCCCTACCAACACAGCTATTACATAGTATAGTGCAGTCTGGTATAACAAAATAAACTGTAGTACAATATAAATATATATGTATATATCACCGTTTAGGATGAAATAAGAGACGCTAATATAGCATAGCAACATGTAATGCAACGTGGCATATACTATGATACGGTAATTTTTTTGCATCATATTTCAGTACGATATGATACGGCATATATCGTCGAATTTGATACATCAGTCCTTCAGACAGTATAAAGTATGTTTTTCTATGATATGAAAGGATGTAGTTAATGAGCTATAACATATTATCATATCGTAAACCACACTGTGACGTAAAATGACATATTCTAACCGAATCTAACATGATGTAATCAAATGTAAGACAATATATGCAATGTAATCAATGTACTGCAATGTAAAATGTTAGTAAGATAAATGTTAAGTACAGCATAATATATTACACAAAAATGTACTGTGACATGCCTCTTATGTATTATAGTATCATACAACATGAGATACTAGAAAACATGTGATACAACTAAACATACAGTTTGCAATATGCAGCATATAATGTAAAAACATCGGAAAAACAATATACTGTGTCGTTTTGCAATGAGACCGCATGATCCGTTATATTCCGAACCTTAAGCCCTCAGCCTTTAACTCCAATAACCCCTTAACCCCACAAGCCGAACCCTGATCCTCTAAGCCCTAAGCCGTGATCCCCTAAAGCCGAAACCCTGAGCTCAAAGACGCTTCTTGGCTTCAATGCTCGAGTCACAGCTTTGCTGGTGTTGAGCCTGCCTCGTTGGGGTTTCAGGGTGTGGAGGCTTAGGGTTGGGACTTATGTTTTTTTTGCGTTAAGAATTCAGGCCCCAAGCCTGACGAGCCATGTCTAGTTCTTTGGAGACCTCATGCTCGCGATAGACACAGGTTTCGAGACGGTTTGCGTCCCGTGACACCAGTACATCAGATGGCCTGTAAAGTTTAGGCATACTCCCAGACTCTTAGCTGAGTTGGCCGTGCGTCTAAAGTCGTCAGACCTGAACCATGAAGTTACAAACCGTAGTCAATGGTCATAGTCATGGTAACGATGGTTAAGCACTACTACGCTGAAGACCATGAAGGGATAGCCGTTAATTAGCAACAAACAAAAAGCAAAGCCAGAACCGAAAAAACAGTTGCAATCAAGTGCATAAAAAGTGCTGCCAATTGCCACGACGAGCTGCCAAAGTGGCGCATGGCGTGGAGTGCAAGCAGCTCCGTAAATGACTCGCCGAGACTGGCGAGTTCCACGAACTCGCCCCCAAGGCGGGCGAAGTTGGATGGGGTTTTCGGGTTTTGCTGCGGGGGTTAGAGGGTTTAGGGGGACAGGCTCCAGGTTTTAGAGAGGTTTCAGATGTAGTAAGGCCGTGCCGGTCAGGGTTTCGGGGGCAGGGGAATTACGGCTGTAAATTCTTGGGTTTAGGGATGTGGGAAACGAAGAAAGCGAGGATGATGCCATGGCCTCTATAAGCGTCCTGAGCTAAGAACCACTTCCTGTTAAGCTTGTGGGCAAGACCAAGTCCATATTGACTTCACTTCACTTCGCTGCTCAAACTTCGATATCCTGTGCAATACAGTCGGTCTCAAAGTCGTCGTCGTCCCTAAACCCTAAACCCTAAACCCTTCATCCCAAGCCGTCAGGCAGCCCCGGAACCGCGGCCGCTCAGCTAAAGCCCAACGCGTGAATCCTACAGCCTCAGCCTGAAACCTATGCAAGCCAAAAGTCCCAAAAATGGGGGGGGGTGGGGGGGGGGGTTCCTTATTAGAACCATAGTATACTGGGCCCCATTTTGGCTCAAGCTCGCGGCCGAGAACGAGCCTGGGGTTTGAAAAGCCACTGCCGTTGAGGTTCTGTTTCCAAGAAACATCATCATGGGCGACAGTGTGCTGGCCATCATCTCAGGCGCCAACGAAAGAAAGGCCAGTTCGGCCAGAGCAGAAGAGGCTCTCTCGACAGAGCTCAGAACGTTGATCGACCGCGCCAGGCTGGTGGCGTCGTTTGAGTCGATAATGGAGGCCACGCATGAGGATGTGGCCTCGCTTCGTCAGGAGGGAGGGGAATCACTTGCTGATTCAGTGCCCAGCCTGCCGGGCACCTCGACCCTCATGCCAACACTCGTGCTCGTCCCGCTGGATGAACTGAGACAGGAGTTGATCGGCAACGGCCTCTACGAGATCGTCAGCACCTTCATGAAGGCAAGGGAGTCCATCGCGGCCGGCGGCACCGTTGACGAGGCGCTCATGGGAATGAAGATCGCCAGCAAGGCTGACCTATCCGCTGTTTACGGTCGCGCATTCCTGGACGGGTCGGAAACTGCGCTCTACTTCACGCCCGAAGAGCTCGAGGCTGCTAGAAGGGCAAGGGCCGCTGCAGCCGGCGCCGGGGCCGCTGCCGGCGCCGCTCGCCCAGCGGACGACGTGATGGTTCTCTCATCACTAAGAGAAGGCCAGAGGCGAGTGGCTCTGCCTTTCATCGACTTCTCGGGCGAGACAGCAGCCTCGGCAAAGGTCGCGGTCGACCTGCCCGTACTCATCGCTTCCTTCTTTCTCGAAGGGGGCGCCCAGGGTGATGGTGAAGACGCGACTCTCCTGGGCCGGTACTTCACTGCTCAAATGGCGGCCACTTGGAGAACTTCGGACCCCGTGCGGAGGTCTTTCAGGGCCACTGGGGCAGGTCAAGTGGCTGTCAGTCGCCTTGAGAAGAAGCAAACGGGGGCAGAAATTCGAGAGGCTGTGGTGCAGATCAAGATCAAGGATGGGACCTTGGGCAGGAAGCTCCAGTCCCTAATGTCCCAAGCACTCACCCACGGGCTGAATGCCGATGAGTTTGGCACGTTCGTCTCGATGACCGACGAGGAATGGGACACCATAGGCATAGCCCCCGCCATTTCTATTGCCGGGAGCGCAGTCATCGTCCACGCAGGCGAAGCTGAGCAGTTGTTCGAGGCACTCCTAGCCCTCCTCCCCGACGCGAGGTCACAGAGTGAGGCGAAACGAACGGTCATCCGGGCAATAGCAGGCGTCGACGTCTCCGCTGCAGGGGCGCAGGCACAGGAGCCGGGCGGAGGTGCCGCGCCAGCAGACACAGCGAGTGTTGCTGCCACTGCTGTAAAGGCGGCCGTTGCGAAAGCGCCTGGGGCCCTGAAGCACATCTACTCAATGCTCCCCACAAAGCCACGGCTGATCATATTCGCGGGCTCGAGCGGCGACGCAAGCATTACCGACTACGAGCAAATCAACGAGAAGTTGAAAAGTTCGGGCAGCTTGGCGGACGTCGTCATCAACGCCCTCGAGCCTCGGTCCGCGACGGCCTCCGCTGCACTGGCAACCATCATGGCCTCTGTACTCGTGCAGGGTGCTGACAGCGGCGTTGGCTCGTCGGGCAAGTCGACAATCGTGCCCAGCGCCCACTTCTCCAAGTTCTTGGCGTCTGCAGTCGCAATCAGGGACCCTGACGTGGCGACCTCCGTTGAGCTGGACATCGTCGATGCCATTGACCTCGCCATTGCTAGAGAGGCAGCCGGTATTGACCCCATGTCTGGGGCGGGTGACCGCTGCTTCCTTGCTGCCGCCTCGCTGGCAGGGGCGCTTTTCAGCAAGCAGGGCCTCGCCGCATTGATTGTCGCCGGGGCAGGGGGGAAGAAAAAACGCAAGGACGCCGTGTCCGACGTAAAAATCATCCTCGACAGTGCAAAGAAAGCGGACACCGAGAGGCACGCTCGCTCCGAAGGTGGCGGTGGTGCCGCGGCCGGCGCAGCCACCCGCGTGCAATCGCGATACTCGGAGTCCACGGCGTCGGCATCGCCCGGGGTGCGGCCGAAGATGCCCGCGACGTCAAGGTCTGGTCGCCCGCGCCCGGTGCCACGAAGGCCATCGATTGATGAAGCAGACGAGGGCGAGGGCGGCCAGGAGGTCATCTTCACGGACACAGCAAGGGCAATCAGAGACCCATATGCCGACACTGAGGCATACATCACTGCGGCCGTTCAGCACCTCGACGCCCCACTCTTGCAGCTCTCGCGCGATGCCTTCAAGGCCAGCGGGGAGGAACGCATAGCCTCGGTGGGGAAATACTACAGGGTGCGGTCACTGCTACTCGCACTCGTCACCGTGGCCCACTCGGAGGAGGTCAACCTCGAGACCCTCGATCGGTACGTCAAAGCCGGGAGCCCTCATCACTGCGAAGAAGGTGGAGGACAAATTCACCCGCAACGCCATCCTGTCAGAGGCGTGCTCGGGGATGGTCGACATGGACGCATCGTCCGCTGCCTTTGCTGCGTCCGCGGAAGGCCTGGCCTGGGCTCAGAGGGTGGCCGAGATCGACGCCGCGATCGCCACTGCTGATCAATCGCAGGTCGCAGCCATGGCGGAGGCCCAGGCGGATATCGCAAGGAACGATGCCACCATAAGGGAGGAGCTGTCGAGGGTGATTGCCCAAGCTCGCGAGCGGGTAGGCCGGTGAGGAGTCGGAGCTCAGCATCATTGTGAAACGCGAAGAGCTGCGAGCGGCAGAGGCCATGAGGCAGAGAAGGACGCAGCACGAAGACGTCATCAACGAGCTCAGGGCAAGGGCCAATGCTGGCAGGCGAGCAAGAGAAGAGCTGATGGAGGAGCGTGCGGAGGCGGTGCGCACAAATGTCGCGGTAGGCGTCACGCCCCAGACGATCGCGGGAGCTATCGCCGAAGACGCCGTGGAGTCCGAGGTGTTCACTCTGAACCGCATGGTCAGAGGAGTCGTGGCGGGGCCAAACTCTGCGGCGTTCCTCAAAGTGACCACTGAGTCGACAGAAGCCATGATAGTGGGCTTGGTCCGCTCCCACATCATCACGTCGGGATGGGGCTACACGTCGGCGGAGCTCACGAACGGTGTTGTGGTTATGGCGGCCTGGTCGCTGGACATCTTCAACTCGATCAGCGGCGAAACCCCTCCCGTGATCAAAAACCACTCAGCCATGCTGGGGGTCTACCGAAACGTCGCGGGAACTGAGACCGCGTTCGCACAGCATGCCATTGACGGTGGCATCAAGGCAACGCACAGGGTCGACCCAGGGGGCACTGAAACCGCAAAGGGATGGGGAGGCCCTTTGCAGAGTCGCTACCACGCCGAAGTCATCCCGGCAATGACTGCAATAGGCGCCATGCTCGCCACCTACCACGGCACCAGGGCGCTCACCTTGATGGATGGCCCTCTCTACGTACTTGCAGTCCTAGCTAGGGGGTCAGGGTGCGAGCATACTGCGCGCATACTGGCTAGGATGACCGCGACGAACGGTGCATTTGTGCACGCGAAGGCCGGCGCAATGGTGTTGAAGGGCATGGCCTCCATACTACCGGACTGCCCATTCAAGAGCAAGTCGGAAGCAGCGGTGAAAAGAGCGGAGGCGGCGTATGTCGAGGCTTACGACAACAGGTACTCTCGGTCACCTGTGGGGCACTTCATGTCAGGGACTGGCTCAACGAACGCGGAGCTCAAGCTTGTCGCGGGCGAATCCATGTCTGTCTGCATCGTTGCCCTGAAGTCCCAACGTTCCCCTCTCCTGAGACGATACATCGAAGCGCCCAGCGCCGACACGTTTGTCGAGTCGCATGCGACGTCCATTGTCATTGAGGCTAACCTCGTCCAGGCCTTGTCGATTGGCATTTCGCAGGCCTCGAGGCAGCTCGCAACTCAGGCCGTGCTCAAAGGCCTCAGGGTCTCGGATCAGCTGGTGCAACAGCGCACCATATAGCCAAGACCCCAGTGCCTTAGAATCATTGCCCCATGGGGAAAAGGCACGTCTGCCGGCTACGGGACAGCAAGTTTTTCATGCGGAGCTTCATCAAGTTGGCTGGCTTTCATATATTCAAGTCATGAGACTCGGAATCTCGAGGAGGATTCGGAGTTGGAGATCCTCTTCCAGATGAGCCGCTTCGGAGGAATCCTGCATGGTGTCAGGGAGGGCTTTTCCCCAAGTGACATGAACTTCGTCACCGAAACCATGAGGACTTGCAGAGCGTTCACAGCAGTTGGAGCAGAAGGTGCCATAAAGAGAAAGCACTTCTACCGCAAACTGCACAACTTAATTATGGCAGTGGGGATGGTTGATGTGCTTCCTCGGGAGGTTGGTGGCCCAGGCCACAATCTCCTCCTCGAGGCACTCATGGACGAGCCAGAGGACACCGAACTGCAATGGTGGTGGTTGGTGCTGGAAACGCTGCTTTCGGGGACCAAACAAAATCGTAGCGGTTCCACACGAGCTAGCGGAGTGTCATGCTCTGCTCGCCGGATGCGACTACACGTTGCAGTCAGGTGGAAGCTGCATGGATTTGGGCAGTCGGAAGCTGTCTGCCGCCCGGACTGGCGGCATGAAGGACGCTTGAAGTTGGCGTCTACGAATGGTGGCTACTTGTGATTTGTCCGCCCGTGCATTGTGGCAGTCATATACATTGCCACTTTGCCTACAATCGGCGGCTCTACCGGAGTTGAGATGCGCTGCAGCTCCTTTTGAACTGATTGCGTGTGTTGCCCAGCATGCGCGTCTGTATATACGCAGTCACTGTACATGGCGCGTGCGTTGGAGCGGGCGTGGCTTATTTAAATCAGCCATGTGGGGTTTTTGTCTTGTAGTTTGCCTTCCCCGACCCCTGGAGGAATAGGCTCAGGACTTTGAATGTTTAGTAGCCGGTTTCTGCGGGTTCCGCTGCATTTAGTAGAACCCGTCTTCCTGTCCTTTTGCTGTTTGCGCTTAAGTCTTAGTTGAGACCTGGAAGCCAGTCAATAACTGCTGTCTGTGGTCACTTGCAGTCCGCTTGTTTTCCTGAAAGAAGCTCGACAGAGACAGCTTTTCCGGCGCTGGTTCCATCTCTCTCGAGGCCTTTCAGAGCAGATTTCTGCGCCGTGTGCTGTAAGCACGTGAGCGCATACTGCGTTTGAATTCATTTGTGCAATAGGCGCGTCCGCACTGGACCCATAGCCTCACGAAGAAGAAGAAGGGCCCCAAAACACTAGTCTAACTTTTGAAGCCCCTGGAGCCCTGAATCCCAGAGCCCGAAGCCTCGAACCTCCCCCGAAACCGAAAAAAATACTAGACCTAGAAGTAGAGGAGGTGACCTTGAACCTTTTTGGGGTAGTATAGTCCCTATATAATCCCCATATACCCCAAAAAGTTTAACCCTCAGGTCCCCATGATACCCGACAAGTAGGCAGACCTCTGAGTCCGTCAGGTCTTCTAGCCGCCCGGCCTACAGTCGGAATGACAGTTCCACAGAGTCCCGGCAAGCAATGAAAAGCAGACGAGTGCTTGGGGGTTTAGGGTTTGGGGCGTAGGGTACGCCTGTTCGGTTTGGATCCTATGCGGGTAGCATACAGCATATTACGGGGCTCATCGGGTAAGGATCTTGCTGCTGGTATTGCAGTTGGCATTCACGCTTCGTCAGGCCTGCTCAGCCTGTAATTTTAAGCTTGCCGTTGATGTGACTCTTGATGCCTTTGCTGACAGTGTTGCCCGTTTTTCTTGTGAACATCGGAGGTTGTTTGGAGCTTAGGACAATCCAGGCAAACGTCAATCGCGAAACAATACGTCAAACACTCAAGTCACTGCAGTTTGCCACCCCATCAACCCAAAACCGCATCGCATTTACTCCAAGCCCGAAACGCAATACCCTGGCCCCAAACCGAGCACCCTGCTGACACGCACCACTGCACAGCGTGCTCGTAGAGCTATATCTGCCTTAACTGGTGGATTGATTTGGAGTCCTAAACCTCAAAGCTATCAAAAGCACTGGACGCCAAACCCAACTCTCAAATGCCAAGCCCGTAAAAACTTTGCTCGTGGATGCCAAACTCTAAAGTGACAATCTAGAGGTCGAAACCCCAAATAGTCCATACGACTATACCTGCCCAAAACCCCGTTCTACACCATCGCACTATCAGGATCAAAATTTAAATGTTACAAACTTTACCTGCGATGCGTAGCAAAATGTAGATGTTTTTTGACCTCAACTCCACATTCTTCAGGAAGCACACGGCATTCGTCGTCTCGAGTTAACTCGCACAGGCTTTCGCCCGCATGACCCCGAGACCCTATGAAGATTATGAAGACCCCGATATTGAACCATAAAGCGCCGAAGCCACTTATGGAACTTCAAAATTCTCATAGAGCCCTGATGAAAACCCTTGTACAACTCTTCAAAGCCCTGTAACACCCGTCCAAACCCCAAAAAAAGCCCGTAAGCCACAGGTGAGGGGCCTTCTCCGATGCGATGAGGACGCGGAGATTCAGGGCAGTGATGAAGCCTTAGGGCTTTGTATTTTGGTTTTAGGACTCTGGGTGCAGCTCTCATCTCGCTCCACTTCGACTCGACTGGCGATCGTCACCGGGGTCGGCTTGTGTTGTGCCGAACTCAACTGGCTACTCCGGGGCCCCCACCCTTCGCGCCAGAAACATGCCAGCTGATCTCCTTTCCTCGGGGTCGACTTCGACTTTAAAGTTGTCTGCGCACTGCAAGTTACGGGACATACTGCTGATGGACAAAATCCTGCGTGACCCTAAGGACTCTAAACTATGGGAACTATGGTAAATTCCTTATGATGGGTCATGCAGGATTTTGTCCGTCAAGCGTAGTGAATATGTTCTCACTCTAGGGCAAACGTCCAAGCTCTAAGGCACATGCAAGTCCAACGATGCCACCAGCATGGATGACACTGGAGATCGGAGCTTCCTCTTCAGAAACCCAGACAAGACTCGGAGGAAGTAGAGCACGGATTCGGAGTTTGGTATCAGGCCCCGCGGTCAGCGCAGCTATCACCAGTACCTCTTTCGTATCCCCATGGTAGGGTTTCTGGCATAGGACTCCAGGGTTTTCGCGTGCGGGAATTGGCCGCCACGTATAGGCCCTGGCGCAGGCGTTCGGCACGAGGTTGAGGCCGTTACAAAGGCTTGGGTTAAAGATTGCGAATTCAGGATTTAGGGCTCCCTTCATCATTCTTTAAGGGTTTCTTTAGAGTCCGGGGGGCTGTGGGAGTGCACTTTCTTGAAGTTGTCTGCTTTTGTATTTGTTGCTACCTTGGTTTATGCTGGAATTATGTTGGGATAATCATATATATATATATATAAGTATATATTGCTGCATACAACCCAACAGAAACTCACTCGTGCTCGCATTCATGTTATGGCTAGTTAGTTTGCTGGCCATGTGTCCAGTCTAAGGGTCAAGCGACCAGAGACACGACCCTGGGAAATGGATCGGTCTATAGGAAAAGTACCTGTTGCCGATCTTCCCGACTCGGGCGAACGGAAAGTATAAGACTCTTCCGGCACCCTGCAATATCTAATACCAAGACTATTCTTAGTATTGTGCATTATTTCAAGTTTAGAGTTTCGTACATATCGTTTGCATCATCTTCTTTGCTTCATTAGTTCTATCGGGCTAATATCACATAAGTCTATTACTTTTAAATGTATCATAAGCTACATTTACATTCATACTTATATATATATATATATGTATATGTATGTATTTGTATATGAATACAAACTATATATATGAAGAATAAAGATATACGGTTAAATGTATATACATATGTTTATACATATATGTATATATCCATATACAAGTACGGATATATATGTATATACCCTCATATGTATGTGTGACAATTGTGCATAATAGAGAGCTCGGCATATGTATATAAATACACACACACACACATATATATATATATATATACATATACATCTTTTTTTATATAAAGTGCCTTACATTAATTGATAAATGTTGACTTTTCATTATTCTTACAGAGTTACATACACATATCTGTGTGTGGAGCATGCCTCTAGATGTAAAACTTCTTGATCTATAAATGACATTTTATTTGGTTATATTCCTATTATTATCACTAACCATGCCTTTTGCATTAATACTCTTATCAATACATTTTAAGATAATAACCAAATATTCAATCCAAATATAGACAACAATAGCACTAGATATACGAAACTTTTCAATACACACCAAGCCGATAGTCTATAGATTGCCAGCAACAGTTGCGTTGTAAAGTGGCGCATACATGTATTTATCATAGTTTAATTATAGTCATATTCAGAAGAATAATCGAAATATAAGAAGCATATTGGATTACCAACAACAAATGCGTTGTAAAGTGGCACACACACATGTATTTATCATATTTTAGTTGTAGTCATATTCAGATGACTAATCGAAATATAGAAAGCATATTGATATGTGGACAAGCTAAATATATACATCAGTGAACAATCCTCTAACAAGAACGAAGTATAATTTATGATAGAAGCATAATATGTTTTTTAAGCTTATAAAACTGTTGGCCAATATAATATATAGATATGCACCCATTTAAGAAAGCCTAGGTCTTCCAAATAATTGACTTGATATAGAGACTTATATACAATAAGATAACATATAATCAAGATTATTAAAA
Organism: Symbiodinium sp. CCMP2592; assembly: GCA_905221615.1. NCBI lineage: Eukaryota > Dinophyceae > Suessiales > Symbiodiniaceae > Symbiodinium > Symbiodinium sp. CCMP2592. The sequence goes on along the minus strand of CAJNDT010003112.1, from coordinate 1,166,144 downwards.
TAGACAATAACGAACCAGTATCGGAATAACGAACATGAAACTAAAGACAAAACTTCTATTGGTATCCAATTACAATATCTAAAAAATTAGCAAATAATTTTCTTATACAATAACGTTATCATAAACAAATAAATAATTATACAAACAAATCAAATAAGCTAGATTCATTAATTATGCCTTCAGTTTTTACTTACGAAAGAAAACAACGTTTCGCATAGAACAGTACTAGTATTTTATTTTTTATATCAACACAGTTTACACATGCATTTCAATAACAAGTACTCATACATATTCACGTATATATATATATATATATACCTGTATATATACACATGCATACATACATATTTCCCACGCGCACGTATCTACACACATCCAAGTTTTCTTGTATACTATGAAGAGCCTATGTGAGATTAAAGTAAGATTAAATAACTATATCAGTTTACAACAATATAATCACCAGTACTATACACTTCATCTTTGTTTTGTTGGCAAAATAATCACAAAAAGTATCGACGAATCGGTATCTACCTAGATATATCAGAGACCCATTTAATAGTCCTCGTATTAACACTAAAAATGGTAGTTGCTGTAAAACAAACGGAGTTCGACAGATCATTGATCGCTATATCACGCAGACGCCCAGTAGCCTACGAGAATGACGAAGGCATAAATAATGAATCTAGCTTATTTCATTTGTTTGTATAATTATTTATTTGTTTATCATAACGTTATTGTATAAGAAAACTATTTGCTAAATTCAACTATTGTCATTGGATACTAATAGAAGCTTTATCTTTAATTTCATTTTCGTTATTCCGATACTGGTTCGTTATTGTTGAGCAGGGATACCAAAATAACAATCCAGATAGAATTCTGTAGTGTTTGCTTGCGTGTGAATGGCATGGAGTCTGCACTCAAGGTGAGGCCGCTGTAGTTTTGATGCGCCTCGCATACCCACAAATCTTCTCATCATCCTGAGAACAAAAAGTGCTGATGTGCAAGTTTGGTATCTCGCACTGCTATCTAGTCGTATTTGTTGGCCATGCTACGTTGTGTCCCTGGGAGTGAGCGCTTGCCGTGCTTCACGCGCGAGTCTTTCGAAAAAATCAAAAAAAACAAAAAAACCATAAAAACCAAAAAAACCATAAAAACCAAAAAAAACAAAAAAAACAATTATCAGAGACTCCTGGACTGAGGTGTCCATGGCCGGAGAGTGTCAGATCTTTGTTTTTTTTTGGGGTTTTTTTGGTTTTATTGTTTTTTTGTTTTTTTTTGGTTTTTATGGTTTTTTTTGGTTTTTATGGTTTTTTTGGTTCTTATGGTTTTTTTTGTTTTTATGGTTTGTTGGTTTTTTTTTGAAAGACGCGCGCGTAAATCACGGCAGGGGCGCACTCCCAGGGTCCCCCGTTCTGTTTCTTTAAGGGTTCTCGAATTTGGCATGTCGAGCTTGTTTGAGGCTGAAAAGTTTGGAGCTTGAGCGTGCAGGTTGAGGATGGCTGGTTAGAGCTTGTTGTAAGGCGCCAAATCCATGCAGGACAGTGCAAGTTCTTCGGCGCCCTTTTCCCCTCCAGACAGGCAGCCACGGGGGTGCCAAGGACGAAGTGGCATTCGTGCGCATCATACGCCGAGTGAACTCCTGCCCGACCTACTAAATATGGGGCAACGAAAGAGCAAAGTCCAAACCGAGGAACCCTAAACCCCGGTGTCCACACTTAAATCCTCAACCCCCTAAATCCTACCAGACTGGAGCATCCAAAAGAGCAAATAAGACTAAGCTGAGAGTCAGAGGCTTAGAAGCTTCTGCTCTGGGGAGCTCCGTATACAAGTGGCCGTATCGACGACATGCACCTTGTGCCCGAAAGATGCACATGTCCCTGATAAACCCTAATCCCTGAACCCTCTGCCGCAGAATCAATCTTGTTCACAGATCTCGGACCCTGAACCCCACCCGAGACTACGTAACGGGCTTAGGATCATAGGCAGTTATACCGGACTTAGGATGGGGCGCAAAAAAGCCCCGGAGTGCAAGCCGTGAGGTCGATAGATCTCCAGGTTCCCGGGACGTCTGGTCGTACCGCTTTACCTTGTATTAGAGTAGGTAACCTTTGACCTTTTTTGGGTAGTATAGTCCCTATATAATCCTTATATAACCGAAAAGGTTAACCTTTAGTTCCCCATGATACCCGACAAGTAGACTTACTCTGTTCAGTTCGGAGTCAGTTTAACATGGCTGACTGCGAAGAACAAAGGCTACGCCTCCCCAGTGCATTCGGATCCTGTGCAAAAGTTGCAAAACGCTGTGGAAAGAGCTTTCTGAAGCCCTCCAAAATTAAGATGTTGAAAATCCCCGTCGTCCCCATGGCAAATTAGTCGAGCGCGATGTTCCCGCCCAGCGGCAGGTCCGCGCCTCGGAGCCTACGACTAGAGGCGCGTGATCGTGTTGGGGGGTTTAGGCCTTTTTCTTTAGCAAAAACTTAATCTTGGGAGGAGTTCAGTATAACCACATGATGTATATTCCACCATTAACCGCAAAGGACATGTAAATTAGGGCAAGAGCGTCGATGCCACGGCTTTCGCTGAACAACCTGCTCTTATCCCAAAATTCCAAAAGGACTAACAAGAAGCAGCAGAACTCAAGTGGTTTACAGTGAAGGTCTTCAGAAGCATAGCTTTGGTGAGAACAGATGCTTGTCGAACAGATGCTTGTCAAGCAAAATCTGATTCAAGTGGCTTGCTTCGAGATTTCGAATTCGCGTTTGAAAGCTTCGTTTTCAGAAGGACTACCGGGCATGACTGATTGCATTTGTGAGGGGTTAAGGGCTGTCATTTTGCGGGTGAGAATTCAGAGCGCTCCTGACATATTACCCTTAAACCCGCAATCCTAACTCTGAGCCTCAAAGTCAAGCCTCACACCCAAATCCCAAAGCCCAGACCTGTAAACTCTCACCCTACGAAGACACCCGAAGCCCCAAGCTCAAGGCCATGAGACTTTAGAAGACCCTCTGAAGCTATTCTGAAGCCCTAAGGCATAAACCCCGAGACCCTTCTGAAACCCCAACAATTCGGCAGGGCAGCCGCGGCTCCCAAACCCCAAATCACGACCTTCACTTGCTCCTCGACTTTGTTGGTTTTGGGAGTTGTTTACCGAGCCTTCTGAGGATTCAGGTGGGATCTGCAACGCGTGCTACAAGGAATCTGTGAAACTTGAAGCTGCAAGGCTCTACAACTACATATATATATATATATATATATATATTCCACATATGTATATATATATGTAAGAGAAACCTTTATGTATAATGTGGCGTTCCTGTTTGGGGTATTTATCTAAACTATCTAAACCCCTCCCGGTTTAGATAGTTTAGATAGTTTGGGTCTTCCCCCGTGCCACCCAAACTATCTAAACTATCTAAACCCCTCCCGGTTTAGATAGTTTAGATAGTTTAGATAGTTTGGATAGTTTAGATAGTTTGGGGGTCTCCCGTTGGTCTGGAGAGAGAGGGGTTTAGATAGTTTAGATAGTTTGGGCCTTCCCCCGTGCCACCCAAACTATCTAAACTATCTAAACTATCTAAACCGGGAGGGGTTTAGACCAGAGCAGCTGGAGCCCCCAAACTATCTAAACTATTTAAACCCCTCCCGGCTTAGATAGTTTAGATAGTTTGGGCCTTCCCCCGTGCCACCCAAACTATCTAAACTATCTAAACCCCTCCCGGTTTAGATAGTTTAGATAGTTTGGATAGTTTAGCTAGTTTGGGGGTCTCCCGTTGGTCTGGAGAGAGAGAGGGGTTTAGATAGTTTAGATAGTTTGGGCCTTCCCCCGTGCCACCCAAACTATCTAAACTATCTAAACCGGGAGGGGTTTAGACCAGGGCAGAGGGAGCCCCCAAACTATCTAAACTATCTAAACTATCCAAACTATCTAAACTATCTAAACTATCTAAACCCCTCCCGGTTTAGATAGTTTAGATAGGTTTGGGGTTCCCCCGTGCCACCCAAAACTATCTAAAAACTACGGGAGGGGTTCGGGGTTTAGACCAGGGCAGCGGGAGCCCCCAAACTATCTAAACTATCTAAACTATCCAAACTATCTAAACTATCTAAACCCCTCCCGGTTTAGATAGTTTAAATAGTTTGGGCCTTCCCCCGTGCCACCCAAACTATCTAAACTATCTAAACCCCTCCCGGTTTAGATAGTTTAGATAGTTTAGATAGCTTGGATAGTTTAGATAGTTTAGATAGTTTGGGGGTCTCCCGTTGGTCTGGAGAGAGAGGGGGGTTTAGATAGTTCAGATAGTTTAGATAGTTTGGGCCTTCCCCCGTGCCACCCAAACTATCTAAACTATCTAAACCGGGAGGGGTTTAGACCAGGGCAGCGGGAGCCCCCAAACTATCTAAACTATCCAAACTATCTAAACTATCTAAACCCCTTCCGTTTCATATAGGTTAGATAGTTTAGATAGTTTGGGCCTTCCCCCGTGCCACCCAAACTATCTAAACTATCTAAACCCCTCCCGGTTTAGATAGTTTAGATAGTTTGAATAGTTTAGATAGTTTAGATAATTTTGGGGTCTCCCGTTGGTCTGGAGAGAGAGGGGTTTAGATGTTTAGATAGTTTGGGCCTTCCCCCGTGCCACCTAAACTGTCTAAACTATCTAAACCGGGAGGGGTTTAGACCAGAGCAGCGGGAACCCCCAAACTATCTAAACTATCCAAACTATCTAAACTATCTAAACCCCTCCCGGTTTAGATAGTTTAGATAGTTTGGATAGTTTAGATAGTTTAGATAGTTTGGGGGTCTCCCGTTGGTCTGGAGAGAGAGGGGTTTAGATAGTTTAGATAGTTTGGGTCTTCCCCCGTGCCACCCAAACTATCTAAACTATCTAAACCGGGCGGGGTTTAGACCAGAGCAGCGGGAGCCCCCAAACTATCTAAACTATCTAAACCCCTCCCGGTTTAGATAGTTTAGATAGTTTGGGCCTTCCCCCGTGCCACCCAAACTATCTAAACTATCTAAACACCTCCCGGTTTAGATAGTTTAGATAGTTTGGATAGTTTAGATAGTTTGGGGGTCTCCCGTTGGTCTGGAGAGAGAGGGGTTTAGATAGTTTAGATAGTTTGGGCCTTCCCCCGTGCCACCCAAACTATCTAAACTATCTAAACCGGAAGGGGTTTAGACCAGAGCAGCGGGAGCCCCCAAACTATCTAAACTATCTAAACTATCCAAACTATCTAAACTATCTAAACCCCCCCCGGTTTAGATAGTTTAGATAGTTTGGGCCTTCCCCCGTGCCACCCAAACTATCTAAACTATCTAAACCCCTCCCGGTTTAGATAGTTTAGATAGTTTGGATAGTTTAGATAGTTTAGATAGTTTGGGGGTCTCCAGTTGGTCTGGAGAGAGAGGGGTTTAGATAGTTTAGATAGTTTAGATAGTTTGGGCCTTCCCCCGTGCCACCCAAACTATCTAAACTATCTAAACCGGGAGGGGTTTAGATAGTTTAGATAGTTTGGATAGTTTAGATAGTTTAGATAGTTTGGGGGTCTCCCGTTGGTCTGGAGAGAGAGGGGGTTAGATAGTTTAGATAGTTTGGGCCTTCCCCCGTGCCACCCAAACTATCTAAACTATCTAAACCGGAAGGGGTGTAGACCAGAGCAGCGGGAGCCCCCAAACTATCTAAACTATCCAAACTATCTAAACTATCTAAACCCCTCCCGGTTTAGATAGTTTCGATAGTTTAGATAGTTTGGGCCTTCCCCCGTGCCACCCAAACTATCTAAACTATCTAAACCCCTCCCGGTTTAGATAGTTTAGATAGTTTAGATAGTTTGGGGGTCTCCCGTTGGTCTGGAGAGAGAGGGGTTTAGATAGTTTAGATAGTTTGGGCCTTCCCCCGTGCCACCCAAACTATCTAAACTATCTAAACCCCTCCCGGTTTAGATAGTTTAGATAGTTTGGATAGTTTAAATAGTTTAGATAGTTTGGGGGTCTCCCGTTGGTCTGGAGAGAGAGGGGTTTAGATAGTTTAGATAGTTTGGGCCTTCCCCCGTGCCACCCAAACTATCTAAACTATCTAAACCGGGAGGGGTTTAGACCAGGGCAGCGGGAGCCCACAAACTATCTAAACTATCCAAACTATCTAAACTATCTAAACCCCTCCCGGTTTTGATAGTTTAGATAGTTTAGATAGTTTGGGCCTTCCCCCGTGCCACCCAAACTATCTAAACTGTCTAAACCCCTCCCGGTTTAGATAGTTTAGATAGTTTAGATAGTTTGGATATTTTAGATAGTTTAGATAGTTTGGGCCCCGTGCCACCCAAACTATCTAAACTATCTAAACCCCTTCCGGTTTAGATAGTTTAGATAGTTTAGATAGTTTGGATAGTTTAGATAGTTTAGATAGTTTGGGGGTCTCCCGTTGGTCTGGAGAGAGAGGGGTTTAGATAGTTTTGATAGTTTGGGCCTTCCCCCGTGCCACCCAAACTATCTAAACTATCTAAACCCCTCCCGGTTTAGATAGTTTAGATAGTTTGGATAGTTTAGATAGTTTAGATAGTTTGGGGGTCTCCCGTTGGTCTGGAGAGAGAGGGGTTTAGATAGTTTAGATAGTTTGGGCCTTCCCCCGTGCCACCCAAACTATCTAGACTATCTAAACCGGAAGGGGTGTAGACCAGAGCAGCGGGAGCCCCCAAACTATCTAAACTATCTAAACTATCCAAACTATCTAAACTATCTAAACCCCTCCCGGTTTAGATAGTTTAGATAGTTTGGGCCTTCCCCCGTGCCACCCAAACTATCTAAACTATCTAAACCCCTCCCGGTTTAGATAGTTTAGATAGTTTAGATAGTTTGGATAGTTTAGATAGTTTAGATAGTTTGGGGGTCTCCCGTTGGTCTGGAGAGAGAGGGGTTAGATAGTTTAGATAGTTTAGATAGTTTGGGCCTTCCCCCGTGCCACCCAAACTATCTAAACTATCTAAACCCCTCCCGGTTTAGATAGTTTAGATAGTTTGGATAGTTTAGATAGTTTAGATAGTTTGGGGGTCTCCCATTGGTCTGGAGAGAGAGGGGTTTAGATAGTTTAGATAGTTTGGGCCTTCCCCCGTGCCTTCCAATTTATCTAAACTATCTAAACCGGGAGGGGTTTAGACCAGAGCAGCGGGAGCCCCCAAACTATCTAAACTATCCGAACTATCTAAACTATCTAAACCCATCCCGGTTTAGATAGTTTAGATAGTTTGGGCCTTCCCCCGTGCCACCCAAACTATCTAAATTATCTAAACCCCTCCCGGTTTAGATAGTTTGTATAGTTTAGATAGTTTAGATAGTTTGGTTGTCTCCAGTTGGTTTGGAGAGAGAGGGGTTTTGATAGTTTAGATAGTTTGGGCCTTCCCCCGTGCCACCCAAACTATCTAAACTATCTAAACCCCTCCTGGTTTAGATAGTTTAGATAGTTTTGTTTTGGGGCTCCCGCTGGCCTGGAGAGAGGGGGGTTTAGATACTTTGGGGCCCGCCCACGTGTCCCCAAACTATCTAAACTATCTAAACCCCTCTCTCCAGACAGGCAGGAGCCCCCAAAACTATCTGAACTATCTAAATTATCTGAACTATCCAAAACTGGAGGGGTTTAGATAGTGTAGATAGTTTGGATAGTTTAGATCGTTTAGATAGTTTGGGGGGCTCCCGCTGGTCTGGAGAGAGATGGGTTTAGATTGTTTAGAGGGGCACCAGGGAGGCCCCGAACTTTCTAACCTATCTAAACTCTCAAACTATCTAAACTATCTAAACTGGGAGGGGTTTAGATAGCTTGGATAATTTAGATAGTTTTGGGGGCTCCCGTTGGTCTGGAGAGCGAGGAAACTATCTAAACTGCCTCGGTTGGATTCCAGCGCATTCCAGCCTCTGAGCCGTCAAACCGCCAAAAAAGTTGAAAACGTTAAAAAACCGTATAAACCAGATAATGCGCAACAGCTTCCCCCAAGCCAGCGATCCCAAAACCTGCACTGTGTTATGCGGTTCATACGGTCTTGTATGGTTCTGGATTCAGATCTAAACGGTGGTACAAAACCGAGCAACTTCTTACATGTTGTGGCTACCAGAGTGCTTCCAAGAGTTTAAGATGTGCATGCACGTGTAGTGGTACATGCCAGTTTGCAGAAGGCTTGTTTTCTTCCTTTCGTTTGCACCCCCACTGTGTCGAACACGATTTTTGGAAGGCGTGCTGTTCCAGTCTGTGTTGGGCACAGCATTTCCCAAGTCCAAACATTGCCAATCGATTGTCACGGCGTGTTTGAATCGCAGCCCTCGACGGAGCTTTCTTCTCGCCGATCAAACCGAAGAGGGCTCTTTTTATTCTCGTTGCAGGAGGCTCTCCTCTTGTTTACGATGATGAAATGGAAAACATATGCGTTGTTCTTCACTCTTGTCAAGAATAAGCAGTGACTTACCAAGAGGTATCGGAGCTCTCTTCAAGCAAGGAAGCTAGCTAACTCGCTTCTCTTACCACGAACAACTTCGGAGAGCTATCTTCTGTTTTAGATCAAGGGGTGGAGGAGTTCCCTTTTTGAAACTTGAAGGGAGGATCAGACTTCTTTGTTTGAAGATTTGGGGGGGCTCCACCATTTCTTCTTGAGCGTAAGCTCTCTTTCATTTTCCGGAGAGGAAAACGAGGCAGCCAGGAGTTCTCTTGTTTGCCGTGCCAAGAGAGGAAAGGGGTCTTTTCTTGCCAACTGGAGGGTAAACGGACCTCTCTTCTTTCTCGTGAAGTTCGAGGGGCTTGTCTGCCATTGTGAGATGGGGCGCTCTTCTTTCTGAATATATTGGAGGGAGCTGCCTTTTTGTCGAGGATGAGGTAGGGAACTCACACGTTGCTTTTTGCTTGTTTGCCAGGAGCGTGCTCTCTTCAGTCTTCTTAAAGTTAGGACAAGGTCTTGCCAAAAGGAGAAGGAGCTCCCTTCTAGGAAACTTTTCCTACAAAAAATGACTTGGAGTGAGCTCTGTTCTTGCTTCAGAGGATGAGGTAGAGGGCTTCTCATTCCGCTTTGAAAAGGGGGCGGGAGGACCAGACTTCCTTTTTCAAGTATGGAGGAGCTCCATCCTTTCTTCTTGATCGGAAGCTATCTCTTCTTGCCGACTGGGTGGTAGACAGAGCTCTCTTCTTTCTCGATCTTGGAGGGCCCTGTCAGTCCATTATTGAAACGGAGATCTCTTGAAATTGGATTGGCAGAAGCTCCCAGTCTCTTCTTGTCGAGGATGATGTAAGAGGGCCACTCTGTTTGGAAGCTAAGGAGGCGCTGCCATCTCTTGCCAGGGGATCTCTTCTTCTAACGAGAGGTAAAGGAGCTCTCTTCTCGCCGATCAAACCGAAGAGGAGCTCTGGTATTCGCGTTAAATTGCAGGGGGCTCTCCTCTTGTTTTCGATGATGAGGTGGAAGGCATGTGCGTTGCTTTTCACTCTTGCCAAGATTAAGCAGTGATTTACCTAGAAGTATTGGAGCTCTGTTCAAGCAAGGAAGCTAGCTAGCTCCCTTTTCCTACCACCAACAAGCAAGAGCTATCTTTTGTTTTAGAGCATGGGGTTGAGGAGTTCTCTTTGTGAAACTTGAAGAAAGGATCAGACTTCTTTGTTTGAAGATTTGGGGGGGTTCCACCATTTCTTCTTGAGCATAAGCTCTCTTCCATTTTCTGAAGAGGATCATTTCCCCTGCCAAAAGAGAAAGGAGGTCTCTAGTTGCCGCCTGGGGGGTAAACTGAGCTTTCTTCTTTCTCGTGAAGCTGAAGGGGCTTGTCTGCCATTTTGAGATGGGGCGCTCTTCTTTCTCAATACATTGGAGGAAGCTCTCTTCCTGTCGAGAAGTTGAAAAGTGAAGTCTGGTCTTCCCCGCCCACTTTCAAAGGGACATGGGAAGGCCTCTACTTCATCCTCTGAAACGAGAACCGAGCTCAATCCAAGTTATTCTTCGTAGGAGAAGAGAGCTTCTTTTTTGGAAGGGAGCTCCTGTACCTCTTGGCAAGACTTCATCCTAATCGTAAGAAGACTGAAGAGACCGCGCTCGTAGTCAATATGGACAGAGCTCCCTCAGTCTTCAATCAAAATCAACGTCTGATTTCCCTACCTCATGGAGGAGGTCCATCCTTTCTTCTTGATCGGAAGCTCCCTTCCATCTTTGAGGACAAAGGGAGATGGTCAAGAGCTCTCGCGCCCGACTAAGGGAGAAAGGAGTCTTCTTCTGGTCCACAGAAAGATATTTCTCGAGAAGTTAGAGGGACCTCTCTTCTGAGTTGTTGGGGTAGAGGACCTGTCAGGGGATCTATTATCTATGTACCAAGTGTTAAAGGAGCCTTCTTCCTTCTCGTGAAATTGGAGGGAACTGTCTTCCTGTTTTCGATGATTAGGGAGAGAGCTCATACATTTTGGGGGGGGCTCTGTCCTCTTTGGCTACGAGTGAGATCTTTTCGCTTTTCTCCCAAGAATGAGAAGCGACGTTCCAAAAGGCAACGGAGCTCTGTTTCTAGAAAGAAGCTCTCTTCTCTTACCACGAACACCTTGGGAGAGCTATCTTCTGGTTTTAGAGCATGGGTTGGAGGAGTTCTCGCTTTGAAGCTTGAGGGGAGAACCAAGCTTGTTTGTTTGAAGGTTTTGGGGGGAGGGGCTTCACCGTTTCTTCTTGAGCTTAAGCTCTCTTCCTTTTTTTGAAGAGGAAGAGGAGATAAAACACAAGCTTTCTTATCTCCCGTGCCTGGAAGAAAGGAGATCTCTTCTTGCCGACTGGGTGGTAGACAGAGCTCTCTTCTTTCTCGATATCGTGGAGGGCCCTGTCAGTCCATTATTGAAATGGAGATCTCTTGAAATTGGATTGGAAGAACTCTTCTTGTCGAGGATGATGTAAGAGGGCCAGTCTGTTTGGAAGCTAAGGAGGCGCTGCCATCTCTTGCCAGTGGATCTCTTCCTCTAACGAGAGGTAAAGGAGCTCTCTTCTCGCCGATCAAACCGAAGAGGGCTCTTTTTATTCTCGTTGCAGGAGGCTCTCCTCTTGTTTACGATGATGAAATGGAAAACATATGCGTTGTTCTTCACTCTTGTCAAGATTAAGCAGTGACTTACCAAGAGGTATCGGAGCTCTCTTCAAGCAAGGAAGCTAGCTAACTCGCTTCTCTCACCACGAACAACTTCGGAGAGCTATCTTCTGTTTTAGATCAAGGGAAACTTGAAGGGAGGATCAGACTTCTTTCATTTTCCGGAGAGGAAAACGAGGCAGCCAGGAGTTCTCTTGTTTGCCGTGCCAAGAGAGGAAAGGGGTCTTTTCTTGCCAACTGGAGGGTAAACGGACCTCTCTTCTTTCTCGTGAAGTTCGAGGGGCTTGTCTGCCATTGTGAGATGGGGCGCTCTTCTTTCTGAATATATTGGAGGGAGCTGCCTTTTTGTCGAGGATGAGGTAGGGAACTCACACGTTGCTTTTTGCTTGTTTGCCAGGAGCGTGCTCTCTTCAGTCTTCTTAAAGTTAGGACAAGGTCTTGCCAACAGGAAAAGGAGCTCCCTTCTAGGAAACTTTTCCTACAAAAAATGACTTGGAGTGAGCTCTGTTCTTGCTTCAGAGGATGAGGTAGAGGGCTTCTCATTCCGCTTTGAAAAGGGGGCGGGAGGACCAGACTTCCTTTTTCAAGTATGGAGGAGCTCCATCCTTTCTTCTTGATCGGAAGCTCCCTTCCATCTTTGAGGACGAAGGGAGATGGTCAAGAGTTCTCGCGCCCGACTAAGAGAGAGAGGAGTCTTCTTCTGGTCCACAGAAAGATAAATCAAGCTCTCTTCTTTCTCGAGAAGTTAGAGGGACCTCTCTTCTGAGTTGTTGGGGTAGAGGACCTGTCAGGGGATCTATTATCTACCAAGTGTTAAAGGAGCCTTCTTCCTTCTCGTGAAATTGGAGGGAACTGTCTTCCTGTTTTCGATGATTAGGGAGAGAACTCATACATTGTCGGGGGGGCTCTGTCCTCTTTGGCTACGAGTGAGATCTTTGTGCTTTTCTTTCAAGAATGAGAAGCAACGTTCCAAAAGGCAATGGCGCTTTCTTTCTAGAAAGAAGCTCTCTTCTCTTACCACGAACAACTTGGGAGAGCTATCTTCTGGTTTTAGAGCATGGGTTGGAGGAGCTCTCGCTTTGAAGCTTGAGGGGAGAACCAAGCTTGTTTGTTTGAAGGTTTTGGGGGGAGGGGCTTCACCGTTTCTTCTTGAGCTCAAGCTCTCTTCCTTTTTTTGAAGAGGAAGAGGAGATAAAATACAAGCTTTCTTACCTCCCTTGCCTGGAAGAAAGGAGATCTCTTCTTGCCGACTGGGTGGTAGACAGAGCTCTCTTATTTCTCGATATCTTGGAGGGCCCTGTCAGTCCAATACTGAAACGGAGATCTCTTGAAGTTGGATTCGAAGAAGCTCCCAGTCTCTTCTTGTCGAGGATGATGTAAGAGGGCCACTCTGTTTGGAAGCTAAGGAGGCGCTGCCATCTCTTGCCAGGGGATCTCTTCTTCTAACGAGAGGTAAAGGAGCTCTCTTCTCGCCGATCAAACCGAAGAGGAGCTCTGGTATTCGCGTTAAATTGCAGGGGGCTCTCCTCTTGTTTTCGATGATGAGGTGGAAGGCATGTGCGTTGCTTTTTCACTCTTGCCAAGATTAAGCAGTGATTTACCTAGAAGTATTGGAGCTCTGTTCAAGCAAGGAAGCTAGGTAGCTCCCTTTTCCTACCACCAACAAGCAAGAGCTATCTTTTGTTTTACAGCATGGGGTTGAGGAGTTCTCTTTGTGAAACTTGAAGAAAGGATCAGACTTCTTTGTTTGAAGATTTGGGGGGGGTTCCACCATTTCTTCTTGAGCATAAGCTCTCTTCCATTTTCTGAAGAGGATCATTTCCCCTGCCAAGAGAGAAAGGAGGTCTCTAGTTGCCGCCTGGGGGGTAAACTGAGCTCTCTTCTTTCTCGTGAAGCTGAAGGGGCTTGTCTGCCATTTTGAGATGGGGCGCTTTTTCTTTCTCAATACATTGGAGGAAGCTCTCTTCCTGTCGAGAAGTTGAAAAGTAAAGTCTGGTCTTCCCCGCCCACTTTCAAAGGGACATGGGAAGCCCTCGAAGCTCTGTTCAAGCAAGGAAGCTAGCTAGCTCCCTTTTCCTGCCACCAACAAGCAAGAGCTATCTTTTGTTTTAGAGCATGGGGTTGAAGAGCTCTCTTTGTGAAACTTGAAGAAAGGATCAGACTCCTTTGTTTGAAGATTTGGGGGGGCTCCACCATTTCTTCTTGAGCATAAGCTCTCTTCCATTTTCAGACGAGGATCATTTCCCCTGCCAAGGGAGAAAGGAGGTCTCTAGTTGTCGCCTGGGGGGTAAACGGAGCTCTCTTCTTTCTCGTGAAGCTGGAGGGGCTTGTCTGCCATTGTGAGATGGGGCGCTCTTCTTTCTCAATACATTGGAGGGAGCTCTCTTCCTGTCGAGGATGAGGTAGGGAACTCAGACGTTGCTTTTGATTGAAGACTGAGGGAGCTCTGTCCATATTGACGACGAGCGTGCTCTCTTCAGTCGAGTCTTCTTATGATTAGGATGAAGTCTTGCCAAGATGTGCAGGAGCTCCCTTCCAAAAAAAGAAGCTCTCTTCTCCTACCTAAAAATAACTTGGAGTGAGCCCTGTTCTTGCTCCAGAGGATGAGGTAGAGGGCTTCTCATTTCCCGTTGAAAGGGTTAAATAGCGGGTAAAGCACCTTGTCTTCCGAGGTGTCCGGTGCGTTCTCGACTGCCTGTGAAAAGCCGAAGGACAGACTTATTCACACCCCTGGTCGTACCCCCAACTGTATCAGGTCTCCAAGGTTTGTGGCCTCTGGTCGATAGAGCAAAGTAGGTAAGGGAAGTCGGCAAAAAGCTTAAAAAAAAGGGGACGCACCTCCCCAACTGGAAACTGAATGCCTTTATGATGAAAGTTGAAAAGCTCTGAAAAAAGCTGTATTTGATGCACGTCTTGTTCATGGTGCGATGTTATTGAAAGCAAGCCTGAACGGCATAAAAGGGGGGTTGGGTGGGCGCGAGGGCTAAGCCTCCTGAGTGAGACCCGATCTTCCGGTCGTGTGGAGACCATGAGCAGTTACCTTTATCGGAACCGTCAACACAGGCGCCTCAGTCTCCTTAGTCATCACATGCTGGCTCGAACTCGGTGCTTGCGGTGCCTCCGAAGTTGTTGCACGTGCCATGCTCATCGACCCTCCGTGGTGGTGTCCCATCAGGCAGCTGTTCCGGTCGTTTGGAGACCATGAGCAGTCAGTGGCGTGGGAACAGTCAACAGAGGCGCCTCAGTCTCCTCAGCCATCACATGCTGGCTCGAACTCGATGCTTGCGGTGCCTCCGAACTTGTGCACATGCCATGCTCATCCACCTTCAGTGGTGCTGTCCCATCAGGCAGCCGTCGATGAGGAACACTAATCATACTGTTGCAGTGTGTAGACGGTGTTTAGTATTTACACAAAGAGCGAGCGACACATTATACATAAAGGTTCCTGCCTCATATATGTAGATATACTTTGCTTTGTAGCGATAATCAAGAACCCGAGGAATAGAAACCAAATTGGTCAGACCCCTATATATGAGACTCTAAAAAGCCCATAAGTGAGTCAGTATCAAACGAATCACTAAGTTTGTACTTCAACAGACAACCAGGTCCACACAAACCTCAGTCTTCGGCAGCAATATATATGACAACATCCATCATACCGAAAGCTTCAACTGACGTAGCAAAGAGTCTGTAGGGGTTAAGGAGGTGAAGGAGCTACAATAGGGAATGTCCTGAACCTGCGACACGAAAGCCGGCGAAAGCGTTCGAAAAGCCCTTCGCTTGGATGTAGTTCTAAGGAGTCAAGTTACACGGCGGTGGCTTGTGGAAGGTAGGGCGAGGGCCGGGTTCAGATGGCTGCAATTGAACCGTAAGCTGCTTGCCAGACCAACTCAGCTCCGGGTGCAAAAGTATTTTCGCGCAGAGGGCGCTCCAGCACTGGGCCCAGCTTTGCTGCGCTGGTCGGAATGGGCGTGCACGACGGATGAATTCATCTCCGCTCCCGCCGTCGATCAACGAACCTAAGATCCATTTCTTCGCCGACTAGACCCACAAGCTCCAAACTTTATCTCTCTTCTTCAACAACCGCGCCCCAAAAAGTTCGCACTTTCTAAGCTAGAGCTATTAGATAAGGCCAAAGAGTTTAAAGTTCCCCCGTTCACTATCTTAAGTTATGAACTCTACAACCCTTCAGTCTTGACCGGGCTCCCTGACTGCCATCTAAAGCTCAAACAGCCGAAAAGCACCGAAAACCGAAGGTACCCAGGTCTATATATGGAGTTTCCAATATCTGTTTGCCTAGTGCCATGAACCGCAGCTGAGTAGGCCACAGGCAAACTCCCACGTTCCCAACCCCCAAAACCATACCTACACTCCCAGAGCCTTGAGCCCTAAGATCTAAACCCATTAAGCCCCACACGTCCTGACAGCCCAGGAATCCTCAGAACCCTCAGACGCCCGGGAAGAGGAGTGCGCTGCTCTCCGGATGAATCCGCGACTTCGCGTCTCACGTGCCTTTGACAGGAAAGTGTTTGGCTTGCGGGTGGTGCTGCAAAGAATTGGCGTTCACTTTCCATGAGGGTTCCACATGGACATGGCTTGTAGTTGTCAAAGTTACAGTGGTTTAGGGTCCTAGGACAGGGATAGGGGTAGAAGTACCGTTCGCTCAGGCTGTAAAGAATTGTACGAAGCTCAACTATACGCTTGCTAATCAGCTAGTTGAAGGGAGGCTTTAGTGTCGTGTTTGAGCCAGTTTCCCTTGGTACAACACGGATCCTTCAAGGGCACTGTTTGGATTCCTAGTATAGTCCTTACTAAAGGTAGGGCGGGCGATGGTGTATGAGTATAGGCGGATGCTCGAACAATACGTGCGTGGCCTTTGCCTGTGTTTCAGCGGTATTCGATGTTCGTATTTCATAGGTGCTTTTTTGGACTTGTCGTAGCATGCGAATTTTAGGATTCAATTATGAATCTGCTAGCGGAAATGTTGTGTGACGGACTCTAAGCTGCTTACTTAGCTTATCGTCGCAAATCTAAACCTTCACAGGCGGGCCTTGCTGCAGAACCCACTCATTTTACAGCCGCGTACATTGCTGCTAGATCAGATCAATCATGTGTTTCCATTAAAATAGGGCATTAACAATTAGAATAGGGTGAGGGGGCCCATTATACCATGAATATCAGGACCCCCCCCCTCCCAAATCATAGAGGTAATTATTAAAGCCCCTATAGTACCGTTGCGCCACGGCACCTGTGACGTGATGCAATGAGCGCTGAAAAGCCGGATTGGGCTGCGAGGCCCTCGCCGTGTGGCAGACGTCAGCCGTCACCTGCTCATGCTGTCGGAGTCAGGGAACGCAGAAAGCAGAAACTGCAAGTGCCTTAGATGCTCCCATTTATTATCTATGATTATGCACTACATCAGACGATAGTATGCTATACTGTACTATACTATATGTTAAGCTAGAAGCCTTAGAGCATCAAGCGAAAGAGCAAGCCTACGGCTAGGAACCTGAAATTTCTGACATGACCCAACACTGTACTATCCTAAGCATGGGGTTATGAATCCCATACACTCTGACACTTACGCCCCAAACCTTCACACCTAAACTCCAAAGCCATAACCAACAAGGAAGCCCAACAGGAAAAACTCCGAAGTTGGGTCCAAGCAGTACAGTACTCATGATTATGTAGAATGAAAACACGGAAGACGACGGTCTTATAAACCACCCAAAGGAAAAGAACCCTCCGTCGGGTCGCCATCTCCGTGTCAGTGTCCCGCTCTGAGGGAAGAAGAAAAAATGCCTGCGACGAAGGTGAACCCTTAAATCCCCTCCGATAGAGAAACTGCCTGCGCCAAAGGCGAACCCCTAAACCCTACGTTAACCCTGAATAACCTACCTTTTTAAGGTTCCTTATGATGATTTCCTTAAAAAAGTCCTGACAAAGGTAGGTTATTCCAGGTTAATTCAGGTAAGCCATAAGCCCAAGGGGGAGGCCGCTGGGACTGGATTTCAGGATCCTGAAAGGATCAAATCTCGTCGGGATGACGGAAGTCCTGACTTAGTACTCAGTTTGAGGGTCCCAATGACGGTAAGGCTCTTACAAGCAGGTGCGAACGCCAACACCGAAGAGAGCTCGCGACATACGGACGTTTTGGGGTTCGGCCTCCGCTGGGTAAGTTCTATACCCGAGATCTTGGCTGGAAGTGGGGTTCTGGCATCCCTGACCCTAAAGGGTCCATGTACTCATATAGTATATACATTGGCCTTAATGTAGTCCCTCTATAAGGTAAAAGCCAGAAAGTTGGAATATGATTATCCTTACCCTTCTATGGTAAATTATAAGGTATCCTACCCTGAAACCATATTCCAACTTTCTGGAGTTACCTTTAGGTACATTGATTGGGGGGGCACTTAGGACGCTTCCGGAGCTGCTGAGCCCACATCCTCAAGCCGACCCTCAAGCTTCAGTTACATATCCGTCATGCTTATCCAAATCCTAGCCTACAAGGGCACATCCATGTGTGTACCATACTGTATATATATATATATATATATATGTATACACATATATATATATATGTATGCATGTATGTATGTATGTATGTATGTATGTAGATGTGTGTGTGTTTGTGACATGCATGTATGTATGTGCGCATGCATGCAGGGCTGGATGGATGAACGTCGCTGTCCATGTCTTTCATCAGCCAGAGGTTTCGCAGCTATCCGATTCCCAACCGACCTCTTAAGCCTGTCCCCAACCCCGAATCCTGAACACTCAAATGTTAAACTCGAAGCTCACACGCTGGACAAGACCGAGCTGCTAGGAATTCCAGCGTCTTCTTCACCAGCGCAGGACAACTCTGCAACTCCCGAAGGCTCGCTTGCAAAACCTGATTCTTGGCTGCCGAGTTCAGAAGGTAGAAGCAACTCAAATTTCGAGCTTTACTGCACTTTAAGCCATATAGCTGTTCAAATTCCAGAGGCTAAGGACTGCAATACCGTAGGTGTGCCAGGCCTTGCATGAAGTTACGATATGTTCTAGGGCTCTACGCGAGCTTAGCCCTTGTGCCGGACCACCAAGAAATCTTGTGTCTTCCGTCCAGCCAGAATAGCAAGGGTTCTCTTCGGGAATTGTCCTGCGAGCATTGTAAACAAAAGCCATGTCTCTTAAGCCAGTGGGATCTCAGGAAGCATGCATGTGCAAGTGGTTCGCACTGTTTTATGATCGAGGTATGAAGGATTCCGCGCTTCAAGGCCGTGTCTTCGATAGCTTGTGCAAAACCCGTGCACTGCTCCGTGCACTTACGGCACAGTTGCTGTCTATTCCGGAGCTGCTCCCAACCAGAAGTACTGTCAGTACTGTCACCACCATTAATGTCAACCCCATGTCACGACAGATCCGTCATCGAGTATGGCAGCAAAGGCGCCCAGACAGGCACTTATCTGCTGGACATTCTTCAGCTGAGACTGCACAGCGCTACTGTCACCACCATTAGCAGCACTTCCCCAGGTCACAACCGATCCATCATCCAGAATGGCAGCAAAAGCACTTCCAGTAGCTTGGATCTGCTGCACATTCTTCAGCTGATCCTGGACAGCACCACTGTCACCACCATTAGCAGCATTTCCCCAGGTCACCACGGATCTATCGGCAAGAATGGCAGCAAAAGCAGAAGCACACGCTTGGATCTGCTGCACATTCTTCAGCTGAGTCTGCACAGTACTGCTGTCGGCACCGAATTCAGCACGTCCCCAGGTCACGACCGATCCATCATCCAGAATGGCAGCAAAAGCACTTCCAGCAGCTTGGATCTGCTGCACATTCTTCAGCTGATCCTGGACAGCACCACTGTCACCACCATTAGCAGCATTTCCCCAGGTCACAACCGATCCATCATCCAGAATGGCAGCAAAAGCACTTCCAGTAGCTTGGATCTGCTGCACATGCTTCAGTTGAGACTGCACAGCGCTACTGTCACCACCATAAGCAGCATTTCCCCAGGTCACGACGGATCCGTCGGCAAGAATGGCAGCAAAAGCAGAAGCACACGCTTGGATCTGCTGCACATTCTTCAGCTGAGTCTGCACAGTACTGCTGTCGGCAACGAGTTCGGCACGACCCCAGGTCACGACCGATCCATCATCCAGAATGGCAGCAAAAGCGCCGCAACGACAGGCACTTATCTGCTGGACATTCTTCAGCCGAGACTGCACAGCGCTACTGTCACCACCATTAGCAGCACTTCCCCAGGTCACGACGGATCCGTCGGCAAGAATGGCAGCGAAAGCGTCGTCAGCTGCTTGAATCCGCTGCACATTCTTCAGTTGAGGCTGCACAGCACTGCTCTCGGCACCATAGTCATCATGACCCCAAGTCACGACGGATCCGTTGTCGAGAATGGCAGCAAAAGCGCGATGAGACGCCTGGATCTGCTGCGCATGCTTGAGCCGACCCTGCACAGCCCGACTGTCACCACCATAGCTACGAAAACCCCGGGTCACGACCACTCCGTCGTTCAGAATGGCAGCAAAAGCTGCGCTAGAGGCTTGAACTTGAACAGTGTTGCTGCGCAATAAGGTCAGGGAGTCGCCAGTCTGCACCCTAGCTTTCTTGATCAGCGCACATCCTTCCAGGACGCATCCAGATGAGTCCAGGAGGCGCCCTGTCCCGACCCCGAGTGCAACCTGTGCCCGTCGTTTCAACGCTCCAACTGTCTCATCCAACGCTGCTTGCACAGTGGCTTTCCTGCCACTGATCAGTCCCACTTCCACGTCAATCGACATGCCGACAATATCCAACCTATAAACCCTAAACCCTCACCTTTTTACGATCTAGGTCACCTAGGTATTGGAATGGAAGCGCGGATTTAAACGCTTTGCTGGGCAGTGCTGGGTGTTGGGAGCTTCGACCACTCGGGCGGCCCTTCTTTGATGCTTGCTTTCACACGTAAAGAAAGCTTTACCTGGGATCATGGCGAGAACCCCAGTCCATCGAGAGCTTCGTGGTTTAGGCTGCAGGGTTTATGGTGTAGGGTATAGGTGTGCGATAGCTGCAGATTTGCGAAAACCATGCCGTGAGCCTTAATGCGGATGTGTGTTCGAACGATTCGAAAGCTGATGAAGCCATTGACCCCCCGAGGGCCCCTGTCCTTGTACCATGTGGGCTTTAAGGGCTTGTCTGGATATATAGATGGCACTGTTGTGTTCTGAATGAGGGGGCCTATAGGCTTTCAGAAGTGTAAACTTTCAGTTCTATAGGGGATATCACTATCCCAAAACACCCTCAGCCATTAAGTCTAGGGTTAGCCTAGTCTTCAACTAAACCGAGGGACCGGGTGGGGGGGCTCAAGCTCGGGTTGCAGGTGGCCATGGTCCGGGTTGGAGGCCGTACAGGTTTCTATACTGATCTTAGAACCCTAGCAAAAAAATTAATTTTAGCTGTTTCTTAGAGATTATAATAACCGAAAATCAAAAAATCAAAGTACCCTTGAGGTTGCAGGCTTAGCTGGAGGTTTTCGTAATTGCAGGGCTTCCTTCTTGGTTAAGAAGAAGAAGATGGTGATGACAGTATCAAGGGCGATGGTGATGGTGATGATGATTATGATTAATCCGAAATCCGAAACCCTAAGGCCAACATCCAAAACCCCGCAAAACCTTAGACCCTGAATCTTTCAGGCAACGAAAACCCAGATCCGGAATCCTGCACCTGGTTACCCTCAGATAGCACTTCCGGCCATCCCTGGCCCTAGACCCTCAACCCTAAAACCCCTAAACCCTAAAACCGCTAAACCCTAAAACCCCTAAACTTTGACCCTAAACCCGAGAAACCCTAAAAACCCTAAAACCTAAACCCTAAACCCTAAAACCCCCAAAACCCCTAAACCCTAAAAGCCCTCGACTCTCCGGCCTAAGCCCCGGACCCTTAAGCCAGCTTAAGCTAACTCTTATAAGTCTTAGGATGTTATCAGGTATAGGAGTCGTTGCAGAATTACATGGTGATGCATTACGTCGATTGCATTGCAAGACACTACAACAGATCATATCTCAAGACATCGCACTGCAATATCTTGGACTAGACTACATGACATCCATGCCTACATGCCAAAATGGATGTGCAAGCGTACATACGGGCAGATAGACAGAACGATTCGTCTGCGGGTCCGGATCCTGCACAAATATCTGAAACTTTTGCCCCAGAAGCCGCCAACAAGCCTCTCATTCCATAATCCACGGAGCGGTAACCGGAGGTTTTCTCTCCACCCTGCATCCCGAGCTGATTCTCCTATAAACCCTAAACCCTAAACCCTAAACCCTATACTA
Organism: Symbiodinium sp. CCMP2592; assembly: GCA_905221615.1. NCBI lineage: Eukaryota > Dinophyceae > Suessiales > Symbiodiniaceae > Symbiodinium > Symbiodinium sp. CCMP2592. The sequence goes on along the minus strand of CAJNDT010003112.1, from coordinate 1,144,742 downwards.
TAAGACCCTGAACTCCAATCATTCCCAAGGAGCGGGGGTTCCCAGCTCCTGAATTGTCCGGAGTTGGTGCTGCAGCTGTCGGTCCTGTTCAGTTGATTTTGCGGCTGAAGACACCGTGAACCCCTACCGACAACCCAAAACTGGTAAAACTAGGTCTGCTTTAGATTCAACATGTCAGTTCCCGGCTGATTAGGGTTTAAGGTGTAGCATTTCGCCAGACCAGATCACAGTGGACGGGGGATTTATACGAGACCCCGGGATCAGAAACTGGTAGCCCCTCTGACAAAACCACTATGGGCTACCACTGGATCTTGAAATCATTGGGTTCAGCTTTTCATTAGATCCTTGCCGTGCTGTAGGTTTGTCTCCCGATAATTTAAGCTCCGAGATATACCCTCAATATATAAACACGAAAAATCCCTATCGCATACTTCTCTACTTCAGGTGTTGTGCCTCCACGCCAGTATCGCCATCCAACTTGATGACTGCCCGCTTGGTCACATCGCCATCGCCCAGCCAACGAAACAGGAGCTCGACGTCATGCTCCCTCGACACCTTTGGGTTTATAGTGGTTCAGGGTTTAAGAAGACTTTTGAGGTGTAGAGTGCAGGGCTTTCGAAGGTTCAGCGTCTTCATGAGGGTTTAAACTTTAGGGCGATTTAAGGCTTGACCCCTTCTCTCCTGCCGTCCAGTCAGTAGAGGGTATTCCTGCTGGACGATGAGGTTTGGCGGCATCTGCAAGAGCTCCAGTCCGAAAGCTTGCCGGTGGCCGGCCCGGAATGCATTGAAGAGCTGCTGGCCACCCTGGAAGGTCACAGCAGTACCTTGTTTTTGCCAAGTTGCCAAAGGAAATTAAAGATTTCTACGGCTTAGGATTTCAGGGTTGTGGAGCTTTGGGATTTCAGGATTTAGCGATTGGGTTTGGGGTGTTGCAAAAAAAAAGGGCTCAGCATTTGGCGTGCTGGACTGTCAAGGTGCTGTGTTCCACGGGTGCATCCAAGGCCATGGCGTTGACACTCTTCAAGATCTTGCGGACAAATGGGATCAAGTCGTCTTGGCCGGATCCTGTGAGGCTGGGTGTTCCAAGGCTTAACATCTGTGGGGTTTGCATGGCTGCTGCTGCTGCTGCTGCTGTTGCGGCGGCTGCGACTGAACCGCCACCGCGACCGCCACTGCTATTACAACTGCCACCAGTATCACTACCACTGGCTGTACCACTACCGCTACCACTCGCACTACCAGTATCCTTGTCATTATATCTACAACGGCAATGACCGCGACTAACCATCATCACCAGTATCACAACTCCTAGCAACGGCTACCATCACCACCACCACCACCACCACCACCACCACCACCACCACCACCACCACCACCACCACCACCACCGCCACCACCAAATTTCTACCCATGTTTGAAACGAACAGAACCCTTAAAGACCAACGGACGTCATGCCTAAACGACCCTAAACCGTTTTCTTTCTTCTCCCAGCATCCTTCCATGCCCAAGAAAGAAAGAAACCTTGGTCCGCGCAGCAGCTGCCGCAGCTTTAGCGCCACGTCTTGCAAGCCCCCACCATTTGTGATCGGCAAGACATACCTGGCAACACCCCGTTCACGGAGTCACTTAATCCAAGACAAAAGGAAGTCCTGACGGAATGCGACGCTTCCGAGGTGCAAACCGAAACCAAGCCTGATCGGCCGCAAACCCCGAAACACAGCAAACACCCTCGGCATACCCAAGTAACAAATATCTAAGTATATAAGGCTCCTTATAGTTCTTCAAACACGAACCGAAACCCCTGAACTTCAGCCCCTAAGCCATGAACCCAGGGGTTTATGGTGCCGTGCTCCGCCTGCTTCGGAGAATGTGCAGCAGGTCTTCGTCCGCGTTTGGCTCGGACCGCAGGGTCACCTGCATCGAAGATCTGTGCACTGTATGCAGATTGGCTTTTGGGCTTGTTGTAGGGTTTAGAGGTCTAGTGCTTGGGGTCTATAGGGTTTAAGGTTTAGGGTTTAGGGTTTAGTCTACTGAGGCTACTGTTGGATGCAACTCATGCATGTGCTGCATGTATTGGATCCAAGGTACGTAGCCCAGGTACTATATTTAATGTATGTAAGTAAGTATAGTCTTTGCGTATGTGCATACCCATGAATATGCGTATGAAAAACTAGACAAAAAGTGTGTGTGTGTGTATGTGTGTATGTATATATATATATATAAATGCAATATGTAAGCGTACGTATGTATCCATGCATGCATGCATGCATGCAAGTATGTATGTCTGCATGTGTGTAGGGCTGCATTTCTGGCCAGACGTCTGGATGTTTCCGATGGAAGGATGGATGGATGGACGGATGGATGGACGGAGGGATGGATGGCTGGATGGATGAATGGATGGATGGAAGCATAGATGCATGCGGGTGATCTTGGAATGGCTACAGGGGACGTGGCACATGGACTGCGCTAGGTGTTCCTTCACAATTTGGTGACTCACGTACATACACTACATTTTAAGGATGAAGCGTGAGCTTCGTATGCATAACAGGAATGAACATACATGCAGAGGTGAACCCCAACACCCTAAACCAAGAACCCTTGAAGCCAAAAGCCTGTTATCTCCACCCCGGCGGCACCAAACAGCAACAAAAACACAACCACCCTAAACCCTAAATCGCGAAACCTGAACCTAAACACTGCCACATCGATCCCCAAATCGTAAACTCCAAAAGCGCGCCTGAAGCTGATGTTGCTTCAGCTTCTGGACCACCTGCACTCTGGGAGTGAAGACCCTAACCCCCTAAAACCTTAAACCCGCAAACCCTAAGCCCTTCAAACATGTCTGGCACTGTGCTTTTCAGTGTTGCGGGATGACCAAACAAGTCAAACATTCCAAGGGTTTGGTAACGTCTTTGCTGTGCAGTGGATAGACATGAAAAGGCTTTCTAGACCTCAGAAGGTTGGAACCGTATCCATGTACCATCTCCAGCAATGGTACTTCTCCCATGATGTGCCCACTCTTCTCTAAACCCTAAACCCTAAAACCCTAATCCTACAACCCTATACCCTGATTCAAAAAACTCTTGATTGGCGGTTCCCTACCCCAAAACTAAAACCAGCACCCTGAACATCGTTGTAAGACCTTCAGAAAAACTTGAAGTTAACAGTAAATGGAATCAAGCCGCGAAAGCAACATGAACACCTTATAGAACCCTTTCATTCGTTCCCGGATACGGGCCTTCGACTCGTACAGTCACGGACCATCCTAAGAGCAGCAATGTCGGTTCTGAGATCCCACATGAAGCCCTAAAATCTACACTCATAACCCCCTCAACCCCTCAACCTCAACCCTGAAGCCCTCAACCCCTGAACCCTAAACCCTACATTTTCAGATCCTCAAGGAAACGGCCCGCCTGCTCCAGTCTTTGCTCGTTGGACCTCCTAAGCAGTCGCGGGAAGAACAGTCTCTTCCAACAGTGGGAGATATGTACATTTATAAATATACATACATTTGCAAATGCATGTGTAGGTGTATATATGTATACATATATGCCTATGCATAGGCATGTATGTGCTTGTGTGTGTATGAGTTGATGTACATGCTATGCATACTTCTACATATATATGTATATGCATAGTTTCACATGTACACGTACTGTTCATACTACTACTCACCGGACACCGACGCTCCACCAATCCTGATGTGGGGCCCTCGTTTCAATCGTTCACAGTGCAGTGACCAAAACATATAGTCAGGGTTCGATAATAAGCCCACCAAGGCCAATGAAAAAACGTATACAAAGTCCATACCTACTGATAGCGCATACAGACGCACATATGTGTATGTGTATGTATATATACACATGTAAACAGTGCGTGGGCAATGCAAATGAAGTACAAACAAACATGCATGCATACATACATAAACAGTTATATATATATATATACATGTGAGACTACATATACATATTCATAGAAGTACCTATATGGAACGGGCACCCTTGGGGCTTTGGATCGTCCCAGAGGCAAAGACGTGTCGTTGTAGTATCTGGCTGCAACTTCCGAGGTCGCCGGATAGTGCAGAGCACCTGTTTAGGGTGAGGGTTTCGGCTGTGCCAGTGTAGTAAAGGGCCTAAATAGCTTTCACTAGACAAGGGTTTTGGGTGAGTTTTTGTAACTAGATTGCGGAATCTTGGGGAACGACAGTCATGACTAGTTCCTAACCCTAAGATGAGGATTAAGGACTGATATGATTCCTTCATCACACTCCTCTTACTTGAACTCTGAAACCTGAAGCCGTGGATTTCACGATCTACATCCTGTGCATACCTAGAGGTCTAATGTAAGTGTCTGAATACGCAGAACAAGGATGTTCAGTAGGTTTATCAGGCTTCTTCCGGGGTTCTCTATCTCTGATTGACTGACTGACTCGCTCTCTCTGTCCGTCTCCGTCGCTCTCTCTCTCTCTCTCTCTCTCTCTCTCTCTCTCTCTTTCTCGTGCCCTCAAATAAAACACTACGCGTACATATATATATATACACACACACATACGTGCAGGCATATACATACATGTACACACTGTATAGACATGCAAGGGCCTTACCGTAAATGCTCAAAGAGGTTTTTATTGGTGGATCTGACGATCTCACTGTAGTGGGACTGTATGGCCTGGTAACTACCTCGGCGATTGCCCACCTGAGACTTCGGCTCGTTCAACTCTCCGCCCGGGAGTCAAAAACAGCTTCCTGGGACTTTGGGATGTGGCTCCGGGGATGTTGGGGTGTACACTAGGAATCTGTAAATAGCTTCGGTAGCAGGCAGATAGAGCCGCCGCATATTTCCAAAGCTCAAGCCTGTGAAGATAACCACAAGAGGCTCAAGATAGTACCCTGGACATTTTCTGGGTGCCGGGCAATGGTTTTAGAATCAGAGTATCCTCTTTCCCATTATTCAACTCAAGAAGCAGACCCTCGAATCCAACGGTAAATAGGATACCGCTCCACAAATTCGTTTAGCTGGATCATTTCCCCGATACCGTGCATAAATCAAGGGTTATAGAATTATAGAACAGCCAACCACAGAAGTGGCCCGAAACCACATAGTCCAAACTTTGACCCCGAGAATCATCATCTAGCAAGCCCTTTAAGTCCTGAGTAATTATACACCTCATAGGTACATCGACGCAAGAGACTTCTTCAGCTTGTTTTCACAGAAGCCTAAACCTAAACCCCGAAACCCAAAGCCTGAACTTAAGCCGCCCAATTCCCTGATCCCCTATAAACTCTATAAGCCCTAAACCACCATAAAGCCTCATAGCCTCAGCCACAACCTGAGCTTCTGAGGCCGGATCCCTACCAGACCCGGAGACAACCCAGGAAGTAGATCCGTCAAGTGGTCTCCCATGAAGTAATTACCAAGTAGTACAGGGTCCCCAAATCCTGGAGATTCTGCTTTCAAAAATTTGCGCCGGGGGTTTTGTGACCGGACTTTACACCTAAACCTCCGCGGCCGCGGCCAAGCGTCAGCGACTCTTCGACGTCCTGCAGCCGCCATCGCGGCTCATCGCCCAAGCGCAGTGGCACTAGCAGAACATCGTCAGGGCTCGGACCCAGGGATCTGTAGCCTCTGCAGGTGGACAGTCAACACGGTTTAATTAAGTTGTATATAGCTTAAATCATAGTATCAGGCCCCACAGAATTTTGTAGGGCATATTCCTTAATTTCTTCTTAGGAAGAGGTTATTTGATCAAATTAGCTATCTATGTAACCACTAGATAAGGCATGTTACGATTGCTAACTTCGTTCCTTGAGACCCCCGAGCCTCGCAAGTCTCCTCCTAGCAGAGCATACAAGTGAGCTTAGGGGTTTCGGGTTCAGGGGTTTAGGGGTTTAGGGGTTTCGGGGTTTAGGGTGTAGGGGTTTAGGGGTTTAGGGTTTAGGGGTTTAGGGTTTAGGGGTTTAGGGGTTTAGGGTTTAGGGGTTTAGGGCTTTAGGGCTACCCTGTCCCAGAACGCAACCAAAATCCCATTTGACAATCCGGCAGTGGCAAATGGAAAGCCCCTTTAAGCAAGGCCCTATAGACTCTCATAAAAGCCAATAAAGACGCTTATTAAAACAAACATCCAAACCATTCTGGAAAGAGACTTCCATTGAACAACAATTAAGACCTTCATTCACACGAAATGCAAAAGTTGTCCAGAAAGTCTCTCGAAATGAAACGCGTCTGAGCCGAGCATCGAAGGCCGACAACATGACTCAGCCCAGCCCAAGCTTCGGCTGTGCCTGAAACGGTGTCGAGTTTGGGGTCCGAGGGTTTCCTTTGCTCTTCTAGCTCCTTTGCTGTGAGGGTTAGGGGGGTCTTCAGAGTTTAGGGGTATAGGGTTCGAAACTGATGTCGGCCATGTGGCCAGAAAAATTGTTGTCCGGCCATTCATTGTATAGGTATACAGTTGAGACAAGCCACTCTGCTCCTCTGAAAGAAGGCAAGCAGAACATATAGACTTCGGAGATTGCATTAGGCAGAAGCAAGGAGTCATAGCAAAAGGAATGAAGATTTTCCAAGGAGAGTTGGTAAACGCCATAATCCTGAGTTTGAACCGAAAGCCCTGACTTTGGCGGAAGGTCACGCTGAGATTGCAAGGTCAGCTATGTCCAGGATATCCTAAACACTGCAGGCATAAAACCCTGATTCCCTAACCCCGAAACCCTGACAGAACCCTTATGTAAACTTTGGAAGAATCCTTATAGAGGTCAGGTCACTTGGCAAGGTCAGGTTGTTGGGACCCGTCTCGCCCGATGCGTACGCGTAGCCCACGCGGCCCTCGCCTCGTGAACTGAGCATGCTCTCCAGATCCTGCCATTTGTTGGCAAGGGAATGACCCAGAGGCCCCCAAAAGTATGTAGAATAATAGCCTTCTATAGGTATTGGGCTATTATGTCACCTACTTTTGGGGGTTTAGCTACATGGTTCATTATGCGGGTCTAGGGCTTATATGATTTTATATGCAGCCTATGGTTTACGGACATAGGGCTTGGTACGCACATGTGTGTGTGTGTGTGTAGCTAAAGGTAAGCGCAAGATGCAAATCTAACGCCCCTCTAGAAAATCCAAAACCGAGCAGCACATTTCAATCCACAGGTGCAAGTACTTCGTCGCAAGCTTGACCCTGGATTCTAGCACCTTGTCTGGTTACTTTCCCTATATTCTTGAAAAACAAGTTGCTGCAATTCCGGCTCGAGCTACAATTTTTGATGAGTAATTAGAGATAACATGAATCCAACTGCCCCTACGGGTAGCGCAAAGAACGAAAATCCTGACCCCCTGTGCTGAGACTCACCTGTCCTGATCGCTCACACTAGGTGCAATGGCGTGGTTATCGACAAGGACAGCACCTGACGCGGGGGTTCGAGCTTCTGGCATTTAGGGCCTTCAGCTGTCAAGGTTCACGATTTCCACTGCAAAAGCGTCAGGTGGGACAGGTACCTAAACCCGCAAAAGTAGGTAGAATAGTGGCCCAATCAATGTAGCAGGCTATTATTCTACGTACTTGTGGGGTCCAAGTAGGGACTCTTTTTGGACCTGGAGCCCTTGGTAGTTACGCAGTGCTCTCCACTTCAGCTATCAGAATATATGAGGAGATGCGATGCGAACTTTCCAAAACCAGAAACATGTACCTGGACCCCAGATTTATGTAGAATAACAGCCTTTGATGGGTTTTGACGGTATTGAGCCATTATTTTACCTACTTTTGTTTGTTTAGGTATGCAAGTTAATGAAAGTCAGGCGCTGAACAGCCAAGGGGCTTCGCAGCATCTCGCGCATCAAGGTGCCCCGGAACGCCGAGTTGCAAAGTATGGCTATCCTTGCCCAGACCTTCCAAAACCCATTAATTGAGGAATATACCGTAAATTATAGTAGGATCCTTAATATGATTTAAGCTATATATTCCTTAATTAAGAGATTTTGGAAGGTCTGGGTGTGCACGGCTTTTGGGGATGTCGGAGCCAACTTGAGGCTTCGGGAAAGCAACCAAACTTCTGAGTTAGGATTACCCTAAGGCCCCAAGGAAGATCCTCTTTGGGGTTCGTATATAGAATCCTATAAGGTACTCCCAAAAAGAAACTACTTTGGGGCCTACTTGTATGTACGGCTGTGCAAAGCTGCCATGGGTGTTTCGGGCTCGGGGTGACAAGGTCTAAGCACGTACGGGAATGACGATTCGGCATAGGGCCGGCACGAACACTATATGCCAAATAAGCTCTACCCCAAACCCCCAAACAGACAATGATAACAATGTTTTGGGGGTAGACTGCAGTATCACGTACTACTGCAGGGAACCCCAAGGGAAAGTACCTGGACCCCAAAAAATATGTAGAATAATAGCCTTTTATGGGTATTGAGCCATTATTTTGCTTACTTTTGGGGGTTTAGGTATCCTTCAGCTGTAACCCTTCAATCAGCCGCCAAAGAGGCGAATCTGCTCTCCAGCGCGCGTGCTTCGGAGAACCTTCAGCAATCACCCGAAAGACCTACAAAACCTCACGAGGAGCTTTGGGTTTAGAGTTCGGGGCTTCAGAGCTGAGGGTTTAGGCTGTAATTAATTAAGCCCTGAAATTGAAAGAAGCATTTGTTCATGACGCCTCTTGGGATTTGGGTTGGTTTTCTAGCGCCTATACCGGGCCGGGGGCTTGGACGACTTCCCACCTCTGTGCCACAGCAAATCCCCAACGCGGTATGCGTCGTTCTGGTCCATCCTGAGATGAACATACGAAATGAAAATGTTGCTCAGCTCGTCCGGTCTCAAGAACATAGAAAACAACCTGTTTCAAAAAAACGGCCCGGCGTCAGTGCCATTTGATATTTGCCCACGTGCCGGGTGTTGGAGGAGTTGTAGAAGACCTGGGTCTTTCTTCAGTGAACCGCCCAAGGAAAGGACGTATTGGTTAAGCTTAACTATACATTATAATATGTGCAATCCAAACCAATGAGGCCAAACACCATACCACCGAAAAGCCTAGGGACGTGATCTCTGGCGCAGTTGCAAGAACAGATGAGCCGCTGTCCCTTGTCTTCCACAACCTTGGGCAGGAAACCCACTGAACCAAACATCCTTCCAGCAACCCCCAAGCCACAAATAATCCCTCAATCGGCTGTAGGGGCCTAACTTAATAATTAGATAAGGGTTTGGGGGCCCGTTATACTCGTGAACCCTAAACCCTAAACCCTAAACCATAATTATAACAAGGATCCCCGAGTCGGCCCTGAACCTTGCTCGTGAAGACTTCAGTTGAAGTCCCGAAACCTTCAAGGCGAGCCCAAGAGAATACACGAGCCGAGGGTAGAGTGTAGGCGGGGCTGGAGGAACCCAGATCTTTAAACCCTCTCCTAAAGGGTGCATGTTAAATGAACACTATCGAGTGAAGCACCTTCTGCAGTATGAGGGCCTTAACATGCTTGTTTAGCAATTGCTTGGACCCTCACTGAGACTTGTGAGCAGGATAATAACTGAAACCTTATTTCCAAAAAGCCTACCCTAACACCTAAACCCTAAATTCCAAACCCCAGACTCTGAACCCTAAACCCCATCCTAGACCCCTGGTCCTAAACCGTATAAACCCTAAGAGCCCCATAAGCCTTATAAACCCTGCATAAACCTTATATCAACCCTACAATCCCTATATACGCCCGACAAACCCTGTCATATGCAAACCCTACAAACCCTTAATTCGAAGCCCTAAATCCCACACCCTCTAACCCCGTGCTTGAAAGCAGAATGGAGCTCGGGAACTGCATTCTGAAGCCGTTGACCATCAGAGTTCGGAGCCTCACAGCCCCAGCCGGGACTTCAAAAGGGTTTATGGTTTTGGGGTTTAGGGATCCGGGTTTAGGGCATCCGGTTTGGGTTTAGGGTTTATGGGGCTTATGGGTTTGGGGTTTTGCGAAACCGTATCACAGAACTCCGGCTTATGTTTAACGGCCTTGTTTGCTTTGTTGTTAGTGTTTTTGAAGCGCACACATGCCAGGGAAAGTTGCAGACTAACAGCGATGCTCGCTCAGGCCACGTGGAAGTGCGAAATCTCATAGTTGCGATAGGGGCCGTAAGGAATAGTCTTGCACCACTTGTTCCGCAGCAAGTTCTTTATGGTAAGTCAGACTATCCATAGACGCATTATGAAGCCCCTTAAACCTCTACCAAACGTCCCGAGACCCTACCTGAACCCTAAATAACTTGCGCGGTTCAGGTTCCTTTTTACAAACTTCTTTCTATAAATCCTCAAACACGTAAGCCTTTGAGGGTCCAGGTAAACCCGACTCGCCGCCGCCTCATCTTGAACAGACCTCTGGAGTAGGGCAACCTCTTCCATGCCGAAGCCTCTCGGAGTTGGGAAAAGGAGCTGCTTTGCGGGTTTTGGGGATTCGTGGGGTTGGGGTTTATGACTAGACTGAGGGTTCTGCGGCTTCTAGAGATCTTTACAACATTAGGGAGACCTATAAGAAGTCGTATCATTAGCTATTCAGGCTCCTGAATTACACATTGTTCACTTGTCATGGCCTGGGATTTATCGCCGGGTTTCCTCAATCGCACAGCAAATACGGTTGATGATATAAATCCTGCATTAGCTTAAGGACCCTAAACTATGGGAATTATGGTATATTCCTGATTATGGGCAATGCAGGGTTTATATCATCAACAGTATGACTGAACAAGTGTAGCTGTAGCCGAAACTGTAGGTCCGCTATCTCTAGGCGCTTCTCAACATAAATGCCCGAGGAAAGAGGCTGCCAGGACACAAGTTGGGTGACAAGTACTCAAGGAGCCTACCCATACGCCCCAAAGTAGTTCCTTTTTGGGAGTACCAAAGCTCGGAATCGTCAAATCCTATACCTCAAACCCAACGCCCTCACCGTACTTGAAGAGACATGGGTAGATGCAACTATGTATGTATGTATGTATGTATGTATGTATGTATGTATATGTGTGTACATATATATATATATATATATGTGTGTGTGTGTGTGTGTGTGTAGGTGGTTGTCAAAATTAGGGTCCCTTTTTGGGTCCCTGTTAGAATACGGCACCTATTATTTAGGGGTACCCGGAAAAGGAGCCTTAATTTTGTCAGCTACCCATGTGTATGTGTATGTGTGTGTGTGTGTATGTGGATGAAGCACCTGCAGTGGGTCGGTTGTGTTAAATGAAACAGCCATGGCCATTTCGCTCCCAGTCTCCTGATTCCGTAAGTAGTTAGGGACTATCGAGCAACCAATGCATGCTTGGGACAAAGGGCCTGAAGGTGAAGATTACGGCTGAGGCGTTTTGCAAAGTTCCAATCATGTTAAAGCTCCTGAATAGGATTTATGATTTGAGGTCTCGAGGTCTGCTGCTTAACGTAGAGGAATCTGTTGCAGATTATAGGTCAGGCTCTACGAGCTAGTATCATTGTTAGAGCTCTGCTCCCAATTCCTTTCTAGCAGCTCTTCCGGCAAGGCTAGGAAAACAGGTCAGAGCTCACTAGCAGCTATGCTGCCAACCTAACTGAATCCAGTGGTCTTCAACGGTCCAGCCGGGGCATGCTCAAGCGACATCACTACCCAAACACGGAACTCAGGAATCCTTCGACCGGAATGCAAAACATCCAGAAACCGAAACCCACAACACCGGAAATCCTAAAGCCTAAACCATCCTAATGCATACCGAATCCTGCAAAATCAACACAAAAAAAACATGGAAGCCGAGGCCGGGTCTGTCATGTGCTTGTCTATATCCGTCGCGCTGCTGTGAGCACTGAAAGAGAAGTTGCTATCTATGCCTGAGCTGGTCCTGTACAGAAGTACTGTCGCCACCGTACTCAGCATCACCCCAGGTCACGACGGATCCGTCTTCCAGAATGGCAGCAAAAGCACCTGCAGCGGCTTGGATCTGCTGCACATTCTTCAGCTGACTCTGCACGGTGCTGCTGTCGGCACCATCCTCAGCATCACCCCAGGTCACGACGGATCCGTCTTCCAGAATGGCAGCAAAAGCACTTGCAGAGGCTTGGATCTGCTGCACATTCTTCAGCTGACTCTGCACGGTGCTGCTGTCGGCACCATCCTCAGCATTACCCCAGGTCACCACGGATCCGTCTTCCAGAATGGCAGCAAAAGCACCTGCAGAGGCTTGGATCTGCTGCACATTCTTCAGCTGACTCTGCACAGTGCTGCTGTCGGCACAATACTCAGCATTGCCCCAGGTGACGACGGATGCATCGTTAAGAATGGCAGCAAAAGCACCAGCAGCACAGGCTTGGATCTGCTGCACATTCTCCAGCTGACTCTGCACAGTGCTGCTGTCGGCACCATACTCGGCATTTCCCCAGGTCATGACGGATCCGTCTTCCAGAATGGCAGCAAAAGCACTTGCAGCGGCTTGGATCTGCTGCACATTCTTCAGCTGACTCTGCACAGTGCTGCTGTCGGCACCATACTCAGCATTGCCCCAGGTGACGACGCATGCATCAGTAAGAATTGCAGCAAAAGCACTTGCAGAGGCTTGGATCTGCTGCACATCCTTCAGCTGAGCCTGCACCGCACTACTGTCGCCGCCGTGCTCAGCATCACCCCAGGTCACAACGGATCCATCGGCGCGAATGGCAGCAAAAGCCCATGCAGAGGCTTGGATCTGCTGCACATTCTTCAGCTGATCCTGCACAGCACGACTGTCACCGCCGCAAAGAGCGTCACCCCATGTGACGACGGATCCATCGCCAACAATGGCAGCAAAAGCGCCCTCAGAGGCCTGGATCTGCTGCACATCCTTCAGCTGAGCGTGCACAGCACTGCTGTTGCCCCCAGTGTCAGCATGTCCCCAAGTCACGACAGATCCATCGCCAAGAATGGCAGCAAACGCGCCAACAGTGGCTTGAATTCGAATCGTGTTGGTGCGCATAAAGGTGAGGGAGTCACCATTCTGCACCCTGGCTTTTTCTATCGGCACAGTTTCTTTCATGACGCATCCAGATGAGTCCAGCAGCCGCCCTGTCCCGACCCCAAGTGCAACCTCTGCCCGTCGTTTCAAGGTTCCCACCGTCTCACCCAAGGCTGCTTGCACAGTGGCTTTCCTGCCACTGATCAACCCAACTTCCACATGAACCGACATGTTGCGACCCGGCAATACCCGATCCCTCACCTTTGTACGATCAAGATTCGGGAATTGAAAAAAGGATTCAATCTATTGAAACTTTTGCTGGGGACTCCGACCCTTCCATGATGCTTGCCTTCACTAGTGTCCCACGTAAGAATGGATTGAGCATCGCACGAACCCAAGTCCATCAAAAGCTTTACGGGCTTAGGCTGAAAGCTTTAGCGTATAGGCTTTGGTGTAGTGTGCAGATTTGGCAACCTGCAAGTACTTCTGACAATTTTGCGCAAACCCATGCCGTAAGCCTTAACGCTGAATTGTGTTCGAGAGATTTGACAGCTCAGAGGCCAATAAAGCCTAAAGGCGTATGTTAGGGGTTCCTTTGATGGCGATGGTGCTCTCAATAAAGCGTGTATAGGCTTTAGGGTTAACGTGGCGTGGTGTATGGGTTTCGGCAGCTGTATATAGGTTCTGTAGTACAAGGTTTTGGTGGACTTGTACTCCCAACAGTTTGCCGGGACACCACTTAAATCCTCCGCCTTCGAAATCCTACAGTTCATGCATAATATAGGGGCCTTAATAATTAGAATAGGCCCAATATACTAGTTATAATAAGGAACCCCAAAATAGTAGCCAGACGCAGTTCTTCTGAGAGCGTACATCCGGAAACCGGCCTGGATGGGCCCAGTGGGATTGCAGGGTGCCTCATCGTGCAAAGCCCGACACTCTTCCGTTTCGGTTTAAGGCTCCTATATGGGAGTTTCCGAACAGAAGGGGTGCCTTATTTGGGGGTCCTTTTCAATAAGGATCCTACTACTTACAGGGTACTAGATTATGGTGCCCCATTCTTGGCAACACCCGTACAGTTTTTCAGCTGCATTAATCCCTCAAACCCCCACAAGCCAAACAAGCAGATTTCCTAACGCCTGACCCCAGCAGGGTGCGGTGTATTTGTATACTATTATATACATACACGCACACGCACACGCACACGCACACACACACACACACACACGCACACGCACACGCACACGCACACGCACACGCACACGCACACGCACACGCACACGCACACGCACACGCACACGCACACACACACCCACACACACACACACACACACACACACACACGCGCATGTATATAAATATAAATATATAAATATATAAATACATAAATATATAAATATATATATATATATAATACATATAAATGCATATTACACATATATTCTACGTGAATGCAGGCATGCATGCACTACCAAAATATACAACAAACCAATCGGAGAGCTGATGGCCTAGCACCTGAAGCCTGAAACCCAAACCCTCAACCCTCTATCCACAAAGCCCGCCCGCAAACCCTGAAACACTAAACCCTAAACTCCAAAGGGGCAACCAACAAGCTCAAAAGCCCTGAAACGCAACCCAACCTACGGCTCCTGCATTATACTTACTGTCTGTACCCTCAACTGTGCGGAAAAACGGTATGTTCCTAATTGAATAATGCAAGCCCTAAACCCCGCACCCTAAACCTTATAAACCCTGAACTCGGTTCGGCAGTCAAGCGACGCGGCCGCGTTGATGCCCCATCGTTTCTGCCATCTGCACAACCTCCGGCCTTGGCGCGTTTGAAGGCTTCGGCTCGGGCTCGAGGCTTGAAATGTAGGTCTTCAGGCTCAAACCCGCATTAAGGTTCCGCTAATTCGATCCCCCGAAAGTGCGAAGATTTCGAAATGCCGCTCTGCCTGGCTGTGCGCATGGCAGCCTCAGCGCCGTATCCGCAAACCCTAAACCCCGACATTATGCCCCCCCCAGCCCCAAACCCCCAACCTTAAACCCTCAAAACGAAAAAGAGGTCCCTGGTAGCAGCCGGGGGGCCGGTTGCTCATGCAGCAGATCCCAGCCGAAAGTGCCTGAGTTAAGGTAAGACTGCAGTTTACCCATAGGCCCCAAAGTAGTTCCTTTTTGGGAGTACCTTTAGGATTCTATATACGAACCCCCAAAAGGAACTACTTTGGGGCCTTAGGGTAGGGGCCTCGGGGTTTCAGGGGTTTAGGGGTAAAAAAAGTACTGGTAATTACGTAGGCCCCTATGGTACGTCTAGATTTGTGACCCCGAACCATCTCCGCCCAAGTCGGTAACCGCTTAGGTAATCTCTTCTCCGTATTTTGGGCTTGATGATAGGCTTTGTCATGGCAAGGCTCATTTCAGAGTCGCAAGCCACAGCAGAGCCCTCTGCCCTGCCAGCGGCATCGCGCGCCCCTCTGCTGGGCGACATGGAGGCGGCAAAGGCTTCTGAAGAGCCGAACTGCATCGCAGGCCGGTCAGGTATTCGGGCTTTCGGTTTATGGCCTGGATTTGTAGTGCTTCGAGTGCCTATAGGGTCTACGTTGATCATCCTGCCACCCTTTACTGAGTAGCCCGACGGACAGCTACTGCAGCCCCAAAGACGAATTATAGAGATCCGATCAGAGATAATTCCAGGCTTGAAGTTGGTAACGCATGTTACGCATGAAACCGCAAATCCGCACTGTAGGTACGAGCGCAGGAATCTCGAGAAACTGCCACGGGTTGCTTATGCGCTTTGCGAGGTGAGAGCAAGCGGGGCTAAAGTTTTAGGATTGGTCTCGTGCAGACTGCGAACTGCATCACGAGGCAGAAACCCAGGTCACCAACCCTAAACCCTACACCTTAGGTACGGCCCCCATACAGTAAGAGTCTATAATAAGGCTACTATTGAGGTCCTACTATATCTATATACTATGAATATTCTTCAACTATTACTGAGTGGGGGCCGTACCCAACCTACACCTACCGTTTGGTTATTTGGAACCTCGGGCCCAAGAGGTCTTTGGCGATGACATGCAAGCACCGACAGCGCACTGACAGCTCAGACCTGCTCGAAGTCAATGTGTAACTGTCTAGGATAGCTATACCTCTGACCTACAAAGCATAACTGGCCAAGTCCCACGAGTCCTCACGCAATCCTAACCCTAAATTCTACACCCCCGAACCCGAAAACCCTAAACTGCAAAATCCGTGACCCTCTCCCAGACTTTGAGAAATCTCAGCGCTGGACACCCGCATAAGGCCCGGTGGGATCAGAAGACGGCTGATGACCCACAGCAAAGTCCACATCCTCTTTGCCACAGTCACGTTAGGCTTTGGAGATCGCAACTGAACCAGGGTTTGGGAAAAGTGTCTCTCACTTCAGCGGATTTGAACGGGTTAGATTTAGGGACTGAGAGTGTAGAGTCTAGAGACTACCCTGCCTGGGTTTGGAAGTGACGGCAGAGAGACAGGCAAGACTCAAACCAACAATACGCTCGACCCCCTACATCCTACAGTGACGTCGATCCCTGACCGACCCTCTCCGCGTCTTAGAGGAGCACAGGAAGCTCGGGCATCGGGGTCCACACCCACATCCACATCAGGGTTTCTGAAACCCTCGGAGGAACCCTGAATGGTCGCAGCGTGCACTTCTTGGCGGGACATGGCTGCTGCAGAAGCTCAACTTCATTCAATCAGATGCAGACTCGCAGACCTGTTGACTCCATAGCTTGAAGCCGATCCTGCACAGCGCTACAGTCGCCACCTTCGCCAGCAGCACCCCAGGTCACAACCGATCCATCACCCAGAATGGCAGCAAAGGCACCGCCAGTAGCTTGGATCTGCTGCACATTCTTCAGCTGACCCAGGACAGCGTTACAGTCGCCACCTTTGCCAGCAGCACCCCAGGTCACAACCGATCCATCGGCAAGAATGGCTGCAAAGGCACTGCGAGTAGCTTGGATCTGCTGCACAGTCTTCAGCTGAGTCTGCACAGCACTACAGTCGCCACCTTCGTCAGCATCACCCCAGGTCACAACCGATCCATCGGCAAGAATGGCTGCAAAGGCAGAAGCAGAGGCTTGGATCTGCAGCACAGTCTTCAGCTGAGTCTGCACAGCGCTGCTGTCGGCACCATAGTCAACATCACCCCAGGTCACAACCGATCCATCGGCAAGAATGGCTGCAAAGGCAGAAGCAGAGGCTTGGATCTGCTGCACATTCTTCAGCTGACCCTGGACAACGCTCCAGTCGCCACCTTCGCAAATAGCACCCCAGGTCACAACACGTCCATCACCAAGAATGGCAGCAAAGGCACCGCCGGTAGCTTGGATCTGCTGCACATTCTTCAGCTGAGCCAGGACAGCACTACAGTCGCCACCTGCACCAGTGTCGCCCCAGGTCACAACCGATCCATCGGCAAGAATGGCTGCAAAGGCACTGACAGTGGCCTGGATCTGCTGCACATTCTTCAGCTGACCCTGCACAGCACTACTGTCACCACCAAACGCAGCATTCCCCCAGGTGACAACCGATCCATCGGCAATAATGGCAGCGAAAGCACCTGCCCCGGCGGCTTGGATTTGAACCACATTCTTCAGCTGATCTTGCACAGAGCTGCTTTCACCGCCAGAAACGTCACCGCCCCAGGTCACGACCGATCCATCACCAAGAATGGCAGCAAAAGCACCGCAGTGAGAAGCCTGGATCTGTTGCACATTCCTCAACTGACCCTGCACAGCACTACTGTCACCACCAAACACAGCACTCCCCCAGGTGACAACCGATCCGTCGTCAAGAATAGCAGCAAAAGCACCGCAGTAAGAAGCCTGGATCCGTTGCACATTCCCCAACTGACCCTGCACAGCACTAGTGTCGCCGCCCAACTTAGGATGACCCCAGGTCAACACGGATCCATTGCCAAGAATGGCAGCAAAAGCAGCTTGCGTGCGCAGAATTTGAACCCTGTTGACATGCAAGCTCAGCGAGTCACCATGCTGAATCCGGGAAGTTGCGATCTTGGCGCATCCGTCCAAAACGGCTCCGGAGGAGTCCAGCAGGCGTCCTTTGCCGATGCCAAGTGCGATTTGTGCTCTTTGCGCCAACGTCTCGCAGGTTTCATCCAAGCCTGCTTGCACAGTAGCTGTTTTGCCGCTGAGCAGTGAGACTTCCACGGTAATTGACATGGTGTCTGTGGGCTGTGGAATTAACCTTTGGGATTGCAGGCTACTTTGTCGGTTTCATACCAAGATCAATTATGTTTGCATAGAGCCTTCATGAGCCGCCAGGGTTTACTTAGATGGTTTAGATGCTCTTGGATCCAGGGAAGATTCGTTCAGCTACGACTTGACATATTCAAAAACACGCTTGAAACATGCACGACCAAAATCTCTAGCTGAATCCGCCAAGCCCGTCCTCCAGCAGCACCAGAGAGCGTGGGGGCACCACGGCCAACATGTGCGCAAGCCTCTCCCAGCCGGCGAAAAAAGCACTGCCAGTAAGAATGTGACGTATCTTTTGGGTACTGCCCCCATACAGTAACAGTCTATAATAAGGCTACTATTAAGGTCCTAGTATATCTATATTATGAATGTTATCCATACTGTTACTGAGTGGGGGCCGTACCCAACGTATCTTTATTGTGCGGAGGTCTCGGGCGCGTAGCAAATCGGGGTTCGGGTGAACGAAACGTCTCTGTGACATGATTTCAAAAGCTTCCGGCATACTGAGTATAGTATATACTAGTATACTAGTATAGTATATGGATACGAGTATACTAGTATAGTATATGGATACGAGTATACTAGTATAGTATATACTAGTATGCTAATATAGTATATGGTACAGTTTAGTTTCGTCATAATGGGTCGTCGGCTCGGTGCGCAAAGCTCGGCGCCTGCATGCCTCACTCAGCCCGGATTTTCTTAACTGGGGCAAGACCGAAGGCTTGAACCACGAATCCTAGACCCATCAGTCTCTCTGAGGCGATGGATGTGCATCCCACCCTAAAACCTGAAAGTGTAAGCCTGAAGCAAGCCGCTAATCACCGCAGCTTTTGCACCCTTACTTCCCAGACCTTCCAAAACCCCTTAATTATGGAATATACCTTAGATTAAAGTAGGATCCTTAATATGATTTAAGGTATATTCCTTAATTAAGGGGTTTTGGACTGTCTGGGTTCGGATGCGCCGCAGGCCTGTCGTCGGTCATGCTCGGATCTCCCAAATTCAGGACGCAGATGTTATATCCTGGCAGAAATTGCACCGCAAAGCGTAAATCTTAAGCTCGAACAGAGCCTATCAGCCCCAAAAACCCACATTCACTCAGCTAAAGCCATAAAAAAATTGATCCTAAACCCTATAATCACCATGATCCTTTTCTAAGCCCCCTTAGCCCTAGGAGGCCGCCCCTGAGCTCCCCCAAATCTGCTAGGGTACCGGAACCCCCTAAACCTTCTAACTCACTGCTTTAAATTAGGCTTCCAGGCGGCTTCCATTCTGAAACCCCCGTTGTTGCCCTACAGCCTAAACCCTCGCCACCTAAACCCAAAGGTGCTTTAGGGTGTAGACTGTCAAGATCCCATTCTTTACGTCCGTTGCGGGTCCTCGTGAAACCCCATAGAGCCGTACAGGATATATCCAAGAGAAGTCTTTTTAAGACAACAAACCCTTATCACAAGATTACGTAGTAACCTGTGCAGAAGCCGTCAACCCCATCTCGAAAATCCAGAAGCCCCTAAACCATTGCATCGCCAACCCAGAACGTCCGAGAATCGAAGTGTTCGGGTTTAACGACTCGAATACTCTGCTCGAATGTTCAATAATCCGACCCGAAGCCCTAAACCTCAGAAGAAGGATCCCATGTAGGCAAAAAAGCCTCAGCAGTCTACGACTCTTCCCCTCCAACCCTAAACCGTACACCCCAAACCCCAAACCCTATAAACCCTAAACCCCAAATTCTATAAACCCTAGAAACCCCAACTTCTATAAATTCTAAACCCCAAATTCTAGAAACCCTAAACCCCAGAAACCAAAAAAACCCAAGACGGCTGAGCTTCGAACCGAGACGTCCGGCGAGGGCGGAGACGAAAGAGGACCTGAGAGTCTCTATCAAAATCCCTATACTGAGGGATGAAGCTGGTTTGTAACTATACCCTATGTCTCCCTTAAGGGGTCTAGGGCCCTACCTGTACTGAACTTAGAACCCTAGCAAAAAACATAATTTTAGCTGTTTCTTGGGGATTATGATAGCAAAAAATTAAAACCTGTTTCGAAGTACCCCTAAGATACGACCCTTTGAGAAAGAAGAGTCGGGCTCAGGGCTCATAGGGTGTAGAGAGTGTACAAGGTTTAGGGCTCAGGGTTTAGAGTTCATAGGGCTTAGAAGGAAAAGAGGGTGCATAATTTTTAAGGTTCAGGGTTTATAGGGTTTAGGGCTTATAGGGTTTAGGGGTTGAAGGGTCTGGGGTTTCTGGCTCTTTGACCCCCTCTTCCACAAAGAGAGTAAGGTTTAAGGTTTCTAGTGCTTGAAGATTCTTTAAGAAGTAGGGTCCCTAAACCCTAAACCCTAAACCCCATCCGACAGTGTGTCGAGTTGAGCCCTTTCAGGGTCTTTAGGTCTGTTCTGGCTTCATAAGGCCTTTTCCAGCCTTTACGGTTTTGGCTTTGGCTTGATAAGGTGTGTATAAGTCAAGGTTCTAAAGTTCTAAAGACGAAATGAAATGTAGAAGGAGTTTCTACGGGCATGGGGCTCTGCCTAGCTTTCCGATGGAACAGTCCGCCCCCAGTAACAGCCCATGTTCCAACAGCATACTGAAGCGCAAAAGGTGCTAATTGGTAAATTCTTTGGGCCCCGAAAACGACTCGATCGAGCATTTGGCGCCCGGTAAGACCCAGCTTCGTGCTCACGGACCCAAACCACCAAGCCCTAGACGCACTTCCACAACCAGCAGCCCTAAACCCGAGGCTCTGAGTGAATACCCGCATAAATGTTAAGCCCGAGCCCGTGGCATGCACCAGACTGACCGATGCTCCTATCTGAGCCGAAAGCTCCTGCCTGTCTGATTCGTCACCGGCGAGTGCAGGGAAGGCTGCGACGAGGAGCTGGAGGCATGGCCGCTGCCACTGACTTCAGCAGCGCGAGCAGCGAATTCACTGCCCGGCTTCTGCCGGCGTGAATGGACTTCCAGACAGGCCCCTTGGACCCAAATTGGTGCAAACCTGAACTCGAAAGCCTTAAACCCTGAACCCCAACGTCTCCAGTCTCGAACCCTCCGATCTTAAATCTTTCGCGGTCCTGAACCGTGAACCAAGCAAGCCCAATAGAGGCCCGAAGCCCTCCCCGAAGCCCTAAACCCTATAGGGATAATGGAGATGCCTTTATGATTAGAATAAGGCTTTGGGGCTCATTATACTATATCAATTATTAGGAACCCCCAAAAAAACAATAGCACAGGTAACTGTTGATGCCCCTATCTTATGCCCTAAACTCAAGAATCAGACCCGCAACCCTGAAGATCACAGCCTGCCCTGCTCACCAGGGTTAGGCCTTTAATGGGTTTAGGGTTTTAGGGTTTCGGGATTTCGAGGCATAGGGGTTCGGGTAGAGACCCCACAGAATATCCAAATTTTCAGCAATTCCGGAGATAGGGCTCCTCAAGAGAGAGAGGGAGGAAGAGAGCGAGAGAGAGAGCCTCAGTTGAGGGACACTGGAGAGTTCTATTCTGAGGGTTTGGGGCTTGTGGTCTGAGCCATATTCAATTCTGATACCTTCCTTGGCAGTTGCAGGAAAAAAGGGTGGGACTGAATTAAGAACCCTGCGTAAACGGGATCCTTGTTGCAAGGGCTCCTAAAAAATGAGGTATCGCCCCCGAACAACACGACTGAAACCCTTTACGACTCAACCGAACTTCTGTCACTGCAGTAGAAGCCAGAAAGTTGGAATATCATTCTCGTAACCCCTTTAAGGTAAATTATAGGGGATCCTACCATTAATCCATATTCCAACTTTCTGGAGTTCCCTTTACAGAAGTTGAGCCCTGCTGCTTGCCACAGCCCGGAGGTCCATGAAGAAGATAGCCCCGGCGATAAGGAATGCCGCGGTCCAGGTACCTCAGGACATCTTTTCTCTTATGATATGCTTGGAAAAACGATCGCTTGCTATAAGCCTTCAAGCTCGCCGAATTCGTATATGTTTCGGAAATTTTTGGTTTACAAGCTAGTTGCGTTCTAGCTTTAGGCGCCTTGTAGGATGCATTGAAAAATGAAGCAATGTGTCTGCGGGCAGTGTTCAACAAAGCTTTTTGCGCAAGGGCCTTGGCAAGGTGTAGTGTTTAGCATACGTTTTGGCCGTGAGTACCAGCTCTTATTTGGTCTAGGCCTAGGCCTTAGGGCTCAATTAAGGTTTAAGGCTGTTTTGGTGTCTTAATTACAGTCTAATTACAGTATATAGGGTTTAGGGAAACCCACATGGACACCCACATACATCCTGTGGCCCGCGTTCGGAATCCCGAAAACGCTCTAAAAGGCCCAGAACGAAACTGAAACCCTCAACCTGTTAAGGCCATAACCCCACGTGATCAGATCGAAAGATCTCTAATATGGGGAGGCACCCATAATTAGTTAGGTTTGGGGACCGCTTCAAGGGCTGTTCGGTTGATCATTGAACAAAAACCCTACAAATTCGTACGTCTTACGAACTTAACAGCAAAGGTATGCAAACCGTTTAAACAAACCGTGCATGTATCCCATGTAGAACTCACAGTCGGTTGTTCGATCCACAGTCAAGTGACCACTGTTGGCTCGACAGGAAATCGTGGATGTCGCCGAAGACCTCTCATAGAGTCTGCATGGCGTCTTTCTCGGGACTCGCGGACTAGCATCGACAGTTCGTGGGCAAGCATCACTAACTCTTCCTGGGCAGCCCAGCGTCCATGACTCGTGGGGGTCATCAGCAGGCTGCGGGGGGAATCGCCAGCAGTCGGACAAACACCAACACTTCGTGCGCGAGCACTACTCATTGTGGGCAAGCATGGACTAAGGATTCGCAGGCAGGTGCGGATGGAGGCTATGATGCTCACCGTAAACCCAGCAAG
>CAJNDT010003112.1:290000-521603 GCA_905221615.1 Symbiodinium sp. CCMP2592 | reverse complement strand
GGTCAAAGCAGATGAGAAAGTAATGGAGAGAGCTGTTCTTCGTCCCTCTGACCTCCTCCTCTCATTTTACTCATATCAGAAGGGTCTGGAAAGGAGTGAAAGGTAGGGCATGGACTGAAGCGGGGGAATAGGTGAAAGTGGATAAGAAACAATGTTAGACAGCTTGCCGAAGGCGGCCAGCTCGCAGCTTGCCTGCGGCCTGGCCTGCTGAGCCTGGTGGGCTCTCGAGGGGGGGCAGGGGCCTGCTGAGATCCACGGCCAGCACGCCCGGCTTGCTTTGAGGCAGGGCCAGCTGGGGAGCCTGGCCGGGCTGAGTGGGTTGGGTGAGTGAGTGGGGAGAGGGTGGAGAGGAACAGGGAGAAGAGGGTGGGTGGAGAGAGGAGGTAGAGGGAGCGCAAGGAAAAGGTGGGGAGGGGTGGACAAAGGGAGGGGAAGAGGAGGGAGTGGGGAGATGGGTGGAGAGGTAGAGGGAGTGGAGGGTGGGTGCGATCTTTGGATTGTATAGTCTAAGGGTTTTCTACAAAGGGTTCCATATCAGGGATCTGTACAAAGGATCTATAGATTTCTATAAGGAGTATATAAAGACTGTGTATGAGGGCTCCATATAATCGATCTTTCAAAGATTTTTTATAAAGGACTCCATTTGTGGGAAACATAAGCGGTTCCTACAAGTTCTTTATCTCGAGAATCTGTAAAGTTTATATATCTATGAAGCTTTCTATATGGGCTCTATAGACCCCATAAGACAAATTAAAAAGTGATGAAGGTGATAAGAAGATGATAAGAAGATGAGTGGATGGGAGAAAAAGTGATGGGAGGTGAGGAGACATGAGATGGGAAGGGAAGGAATGAGTTATGAGTGGGGGAGGTAGGAGGCAAGTGAGAGGGACAGGGTGGATCATTTACAAACGCCTTTAGGGGGACGCTCCTTGCGATGTGTGATTTTTGGATCTGAGTTCTTACAAAGCCTGACAGGGGCACACCCCGTGCGATCTGTGATTTTTGGATCTGAGTTCTTACAAAATATTAGGGCGACACCCCTTGCGATTTGTGATTTTTGAACTTACTTGTCATGAAAACCTTTAGGGGACACCCCTTAAGATCTGTGGTTTTGGGATT
The DNA here is from genome assembly GCA_905221615.1 of Symbiodinium sp. CCMP2592. Taxonomy (NCBI): domain Eukaryota; class Dinophyceae; order Suessiales; family Symbiodiniaceae; genus Symbiodinium; species Symbiodinium sp. CCMP2592. The sequence goes on along the minus strand of CAJNDT010003112.1, from coordinate 520,484 downwards.
TGAATCTTCACAAAACCTTTAAGGGGGACACCCCTTGCGATTTGTGCCTTTTGCACTTACTTGTCATGAAAACCTTTAGGGGGACACCCCTTAAGATCTGTGGTTTTGGGATCTGAGTTTTCACAAAACCTTAGGGGGATATTTAAGAAGGAGAGAAGGGAGGGTTGGGGGGGGGTGGAGATTCCAGGAGAGAGAAAGGGGAAGAGGAGAGGTAGAGGGAGTGGAGGTGGGGGAGAGTGAGGAAGGTGAGGGGAGGGGGTAGTGGGAGGGATAGGGAGAGGGAGGGAGGGGTATGGGAGGAGGACGAGGGATGAGGAGGAGGAAGATAGTGAAGATGATGAGGTGGATGATAAAGAGGGAGGGGGGGAGTGAGGTGTGTGGTGGGATGGGACGGGGTGGGTGGGCACGGCTGCCTGCTTCCGCACGCCCAGCCTTCCCTGCCCGAGCCGCGACCGAGCAGAAAGCATGTAAATATCGCGCTATAACAAGGGCTAGGGATTTCACACATCTGCTGGCAAAATCTGGCGGAAGTGACCTGTGGTCCAGCAAAACACCTGTAAATACCGCTTGAAAACAAGGACTAGGGATTTCACACATCTGCTGGCAAAATCTGGCGGAAGTGACCTGTGGTCCAGCAAAACATGGCGGAAGTGACCTGTGGTCCAGCAAAACACCTGTAAATACCGCATGAAAACAAGGGCTAGGGCCTATAGGGATTTCACACATCTGCTGGCAAAACCTGGCGGAAGTGACCTGTGGTCCAGCAAAACACCTGTAAATACCGCGTGAAAACAAGGACTAGGGATTTCACACATCTGCTGGCAAAATCTGGCGGAAGTGACCTGTGGTCCAGCAAAACACCTGTAACTACCGCATGAAAACAACGGCTAGGGATTTCACACATCTGCTGGCAAAATCTGGCGGAAGTGATCCGCCACCGAGCAAAAAGCCTGTAAATACCGCATTAAACAAAGGGCCAGGGATTTCACATATCTGGTGGCAAAATCTGGCGGAAGTGAGCAATCGGTACTTCTGTCAGATTTTGCCAACAGATATGTGAAATCCCTGGCCCTTTGTTTAATGCGGTATTTACAGGCTTTTTGCTTGGTGGCGGATCACTTCCGCCAGATTTTGCCCGCAGATGTGTGGGATCCCTGGCCGTTTTTTGAACGCGGATGGGAAGAGACAGCAGGCTCCAAACCGCCGTGTCTCACCCACCACTTCAAGGGCTAGGGATCCCACACATCTGCGGGCAAAATCTGGCGGAAGTGATCCGCCACCGAGCAAAAAGCCTGTAAATACCGCATTAAACAAAGGGCCAGGGATTTCACATATCTGGTGGCAACATCTGGCGGAAGTGAGCAATCGGTACTTCTGTCAGATTTTGCCAACAGATATGTGAAATCCCTGGCCCTTTGTTTAATGCGGTATTTACAGGCTTTTTGCTTGGTGGCGGATCACTTCAGCCAGATTTTGCCCGCAGATGTGTGGGATCCCTGGCCGTTTTTTGAACGCGGATGGGAAGAGACAGCAGGCTCCAAACCGCCGTGTCTCACCCACCGCTTCAAGGGCTAGGGATCCCACACATCTGCGGGCAAAATCTGGCGGAAGTGATCCGCCACCGAGCAAAAAGCCTGTAAATACCGCATTAAACAAAGGGCCAGGGATTTCACATATCTGGTGGCAACATCTGGCGGAAGTGAGCAATCGGTACTTCTGTCAGATTTTGCCAACAGATATGTGAAATCCCTGGCCCTTTGTTTAATGCGGTATTTACAGGCTTTTTGCTTGGTGGCGGATCACTTCCGCCAGATTTTGCCCGCAGATGTGTGGGATCCCTGGCCGTTTTTTGAACGCGGCATTTACAGGCTTTCTGCTCGGTCGCGGCTCGCAGGGATTATACACCCTTGCCCCCACTCCACCCTCCCGCCCCCTTCATACCTCACTACCCACCCCCCTATCTCAGCCCCTTGCCTCGTACCCCATCACCACCCACCACCCACCACCTATTATCCACCACCCGGCACCCCTCACCCGCCACGCCCACCACCCACACCCTCCCCACCAACCACACACCACCCACCACACACCAACCACTACCCAGCACCCGCCACCACTACCCACTACCCACCACCCACCACCTACTCCTCCCCATCCCACCAGCTGCGCCCTGGCCTGCGAGCCCAGCTACCTTTTCGCCCCCCCGCCCAGCCTCAGCCCCAGCCCCTAGGCCCCCTTGGGGGCAGGCGCTGGGGGGGTGGGGGCGGGGGGGCTGGGGCTGGGGGCTAGGACTGGGTGGGGCGGGGCCTTGGGGCTTGGCTCTGGCAGGGGTGCGTGGGGCTGGGGCTGGGGGCTGGGGCTGGGGTCGGAGGCTGGGGGCTGGGGCTGGGGTCGGAGGCTGGGGGGCTGGGGCTGGGGCTGGAGCTGAAGATTTAAATTTTTAAAATTCTTTAAATTCTTTAAATTCTTTAAATTTTGAAATCCGGACGATTTCAGAATTTAAAGAATTTAAAGGATTTACCTCCTTTAATTTTTTTAAATTCTTTAAATTTTTAATTCCGGAAGATTTCAGAATTTAAAGGATTTACCTCCTTTAAATGTTTTAAATTCTTTAAATTTTTAATTCCGGACGATTTCAGAATTTAAAGGATTTACCTCCTTTAAATTTTTTAAATTCTTTAAATTTTTAATTCCGGACGATTTCAGAATTTAAAGAATTTAAAGAATTAAAAAATTTAATTCCGTGGGCTGGGGTCGAAGGCTGGGGGGCTGGGGCTGGAGCTGGAGCTGGACATTTAAATTTTTAAAATTCTTTAAATTCTTTAAATTCTTTTAAATTCTTTAAATTTTTAATTCCGGACGATTTCAAAATTTAAAGAATTTAAAGGATTTACCCCATTTGAATTTTTTAAATTCTTTAAATTTTTAATTCCGGACGATTTCAGAATTTAAAGGATTTACCCCCTTTAAATTTTTTAAATTCTTTAAATTTGTAATTCCGGACGATTTCAGAATTTAAAGAATTTAAAGGATTTAAAAAATTTAATCCCGTGGGCTGGGGTCGAAGGCTGGGGGGCTGGGGCTGGAGCTGGAGCTGGACATTTAAATTTTTAAAATTCTTGAAATTCTTTAAATTTTTAATTCCGGACGATTTCAATATTTAAAGAATTTAAAGGATTTACTTCCTTTAAATTTTTTAAATTCTTTAAATTTTTAATTCCGGACGATTTCAGAATTTAAAGGATTTACTACATTTATTTTTTTTTAAAAATTCTTTAAATTTTTAATTCCGGACGATTTCAGAATTTAAAGGATTTACATCCTTTAAATTTTTTAAATTCTTTAAATTTTTAATTCCGGACGATTTCAGAATTTAAAGAATTTAAAGAATTTAAAAAATTTAATTCCGTGGGCTGGGGTCGGAAGTTGGGGGGCTGGGGCTGGGGCTGGAGCTGAACATTTAAATTTTTAAAATTCTTTAAATTCTTTAAATTCTTTAAATTTTTAAATCGGGACCATTTCAAGATTTAAAGAATTTAAAGGATTTACCCCCTTTAAATTTTTTAAATTCTTTAAATTTTTAATTCCGGACGATTTCAGAATTTAAAGAATTTAAAGGATTTACCTCCTTTAAATTTTTTAAATTCTTTAAATTTTTAATTCCGGACGATTTCAGAATTTAAAGGATTTACCTCCTTTAAATTTTTTAAATTCTTTAAATTTTTAATTCCGGACGATTTCAGAATTTAAAGAATTTAAAGAATTTTAAAAATTTAATTCCGTGGGCTGGGGTCGAAGGCTGGGGGGCTGGGGCTGGAGCTGGAGCTGGACATTTAAATTTTTAAAATTCTTTAAATTCTTTAAATTCTTTAAATTTTTAATTCCGGACGATTTCAGAATTTAAAGAATTTAAAGGATTTACCTCCTTTAAATTTTTTAAATTCTTTAAATTTTTAATTCCGGACGATTTCAGAATTTAAAGGATTTACCTCCTTTAAATTTTTTAAATTCTTTAAATTTTTAATTCCGGACGATTTCAGAATTTAAAGGATTTACTCCCTTTAAATTTTTTAAATTCTTTAAATTTTTAATTGCGTATATACACAGTATATATTAAGACACAGAGCAAGCCCTACGCCAAATAGGACCTAAAGGTCCTACGTACATATATATATATATATACATATGCATAAGTGGGTAGTTGTCAAAATTCTGGTCCCTTTTTGGGTACCCTAAATATTAGGTGCCGTTCTATACTAAGGGCACCAAAAGAGGCACCATAACTTTGACAACCACCCATATCTTGTAGACGTTAGTTATCTGCTGCTGAGCGGGCGGCAGTATCCAAGCTTGGAAGCTTCCGACTGCTCGGTTTGAGGCCTCGAGGCTTCGAACTTCTTTCTGCCCTCGTGGTTCTCCCACAGGAAAGCAAGCAGGATCCGCAGAGCCTTAAGCACGCAAGACATTTCAAGATAGGAGAGTAAAATATGGATAGAATCCCACTGATGCCCGTCAACAAAACCGAAGCACCGCGCCACCCTGAATCCTCAGCACTATCGACAAAAAGCAAAGACAACGCAAAACCCCGAACTTCCCCGATAGCCCAACAGCCCTTGGTAAGGAATGTGCCTTGAGTTGTACAGTGCTTCCTCTTATGGTCTTAGCTCTACTTCTTACCCGAAGTGTCTTGAATGCGCTTCTATGACTCTATGAATGCCACTCCCATTGTCGTCCCTTCAAATCAGGCCCGTATAGTGCCCGTTGAACACCTCGAACAGCGACAAAAACCATGAAACCCCAAAACCACGAACCCTAAACCCTCAACCCTGAAACCCCTAAACTTTACAGCCCCTAAACCCTAAACTAGGCGCGCACGAAGCCCACGACAACATCCTTATAAAGCCTGCTTCAAATCCCAGGGTCTCGATGTCGTTCATGACGATCAAGCCGTCCTTTGAGCCTCCGAGATATGTGGGGTTTCAGGGATGTTTGAAACCAACCACCACCACCACGACCGCCACCGCCGCCGTAACTACTACTACTACTACTGCTACTACTACTACTACTACCACTACCACTACCACTACCACTACCACTACCACAGCCACAGCCACTCGACGACTACTACGACGACGACTGCTACGACTGCTACAACTGCTAGTACGACCACGACGACTACTACTACAATGCTACTACTACTCCTCCTGCTGCCCTTGATGCTGCTGCTGCTGCTGCTGCTGCTGCTGCTGCTGCTGCTCGGCACTACTACCACCACCGCCGAAACCACCACCACCTCCAGCACCACCGCCGCCACCACCACACCACCAGCAGCAGAAATCCAGCTACTACTAAGCATTCCTACGAGGGCCTTAGGTGCACATTGCTTCATACAGTGCACGGCTAAATTTAAAGTCCCAAAGTTGAGAGTCCAGGTTCTCAGGAGTTACGGATTTTTTGGATATTAAGCCTATTGTATATACAGTATAGGGCTCAGGGGCTTTAAAATTTAGGATGTGAAGTTTGTCAGAAGTCTATGCTTTTGGGTTTTGGGCTTTTGGGAATCGCTGCTGGCTTTCGGAACAAGCGCATGCTGCCGGCAGAACAGGGGCCTATAATAATTAGAATAGGGTTCTTGAAAGGGCTCCTTGAAGGGGTCTAAAAGGGGTATACAGTGGGGTTCTATAACATAGGGGTTGGGAAACCCTGGGAATGCTTAAGACTGCAGCATTTCCTGGTGCAAAACCTGTTTGGGTATCTGTTCCCGGAGCCTTCAAAAAGTGGTGCGAAACCTGTTTGGGAAACTGCCCGCCGACTCCTGAAACGCTTCTCCCAAGGCTATGAAAAGTGGTGCGAAACCTGTTTGGGAAATTGCCCAAAAGTGGTGCGAAAGCTGTTTTGGAATCGTTTGGTTGACTCAGTTGGCCTTGATACTTGCCTTGATATCATTGAACTGATGTTTGAAACCTTACCTTCTTCGGGGGCGGGAGGGAAAGAGGGAGGGAGGGACGCAGAGAGGGCACCAAGGAGCAACGAATGGCCTTCCATGCATGCCGGGGACTTTTTGCGGGGACGAAAGCTGGTGCCTAACCCCGGAGCTATCCCCCAGCCGGCTTTCATCAATCCCTTCCCTGGATTGGTTAGCCTCAAGGGTCTCAGCCGAACCGTGGCAAGCGGCCGGTCCCCGACAGTCCCATGACCGTCAGTGCTGAGAATGCTTGTGGCCTGGATGCCGAACAGTTCCGAATCGGTTCCGAACAGTTCCGAACAGTTTTGAATGGTTTCCCGAACAGTTCTCGAACGATTCCTGAAGGATTGCTGCAGGGTGTGCTATATATAGGTGTGCCCAAGACAAGGCCCGCTGCTGGGAATGCTTGTGGCCTGGATGCCGAACAGTTCCGAATCGGTTCCGAACAGTTCCGAACAGTTTTGAATGGTTTCCCGAACAGTTCTCGAACGATTCCTGAAGGATTGCTGCAGGGTGTGCTATATATAGGTGTGCCCAAGACAAGGCCCGCTGCTGGGAATGCTTGTGGCCTGGATGCCGAACAGTTCCGAATCGGTTCCGAACAGTTCCGAACAGTTTTGAATGGTTTCCCGAACAGTTCTCGAACGATTCCTGAAGGATTGCTGCAGGGTGTGCTATATATAGGTGTGCCCAAGACAAGGCCCGCTGCTGGGAATGCTTGTGGCCTGGATGCCGAACAGTTCCGAATCGGTTCCGAACAGTTCCGAACAGTTTTGAATGGTTTCCCGAACAGTTCCCGAACGATTCCTGAAGGATTCCTGCAGGGTGTGCTATATATAGGTGTGCCCAAGACACGGCCCACTAGTGCTGGGAATGCTTATGGCCTGGATGCCGAACAGTTCCGAATCGGTTCCGAACAGTTCCGAACAGTTTTGAATGGTTTCCCGAACAGTTCCCGAACGATTCCTGAAGGATTGCTGCAGGGTGTGCTATATATAGGTGTGCCCAAGACAAGGCCCGCTGCTGGGAATGCTTGTGGCCTGGATGCCGAACAGTTCCGAATCGGTTCCGAGCAGTTTCGAACCAATTCCGTCCTGGGACGGCCAAGTTGTGGGGCGGGTTGGGAGGTGGGGGGCGAGGGGTTGAGGGGGCTTGGGGTCCGGTCTCCGGGGGCGGTTCGGAACTGGTTCGGAACTGCTCGGGAATGGTTCGGAACTGTTCGGAACCGATTCGGAACTGTTCGGCATCCAGGCCACAAGCATTCCCAGCAGCGGGCTTTGTCTTGGGCACACCTATATATAGCACACCCTGCAGCAATCCTTCAGGAATCGTTCGGGAACTGTTCGGGAAACCATTCAAAACTGTTCGGAACTGTTCGGAACCGATTCGGAACTGTTCGGCATCCAGGCCACAAGCATTCCCAGCAGCGGGCCTTGTCTTGGGCACACCTATATATAGCACACCCTGCAGCAATCCTTCAGGAATCGTTCGGGAACTGTTCGGGAAACCATTCAAAACTGTTCGGAACTGTTCGGAACTTCGGAACTTTCGGCATCCAGGCCACAAGCATTCCCAGCAGCGGGCCTTGTCTTGGGCACACCTATATATAGCACACCCTGCAGCAATCCTTCAGGAATCGTTCGAGAACTGTTCGGGAAACCATTCAAAACTGTTCGGAACTGTTCGGAACCGATTCGGAACTGTTCGGCATCCAGGCCACAAGCATTCCCAGCAGCGGGCCTTGTCTTGGGCACACCTATATATAGCACACCCTGCGGCAATCCTTCAGGAATCGTTCGGGAACTGTTCGGAACTGTTCGGAACCGATTCGGAACTGTTCGGCATCCAGGCCACAAGCATTCCCAGCACCAGTGGGCATTGTCTTGGGCACACCTATATTGCGTATACTGTACTACTGTATATAGCACACTTGCAGGAATTCTTCAAGAATCATTCGGGAACTGTTCGGGAAACCGTTTGAAACCGTTCGGAACTGTTCGCGCAGCGCACTCGCAGAACTTCCAAACGGCATTGTTTAGGAAACGAGACGCTAAATTCAGCGCACCTCGACTACATGCTGTGTTTCAAGCACAAAACAAGCCCCCTTGCCCTGATGTTAAACTACACTTCTCATTCATAAACGTGTTCTCAAAAAGCCTCGGAATGCTTCAGACTATATATTACGCACAATTCTACACTAACCTCTCTGACATAGATCTATTCCCGAAAAAGCTTCGGAATGCTTAAGACTATATTTGGGGACTATTTGACACAAACCCTTCCCGACATAGAACTAGTCCCAAATAAGCCTCGGAATGCTTAAGACTACAGCCCTCCAAAACCCCAAACTACTTTTGCACCAGGTTTTGGCTCCCCCGGACCCCACTTCGCTAAATCCTATCTTAAGCATTCCGAGGGCTTCCCAACATAGGGGCCTTAATAATCAGAATAGGGTTCTTTAAAGGGTTCCTTGAAGGAGTCTATAAGGGATATATAGTAGGGTTCTATAACATAGGGGCCTTAATAATTAGAATAGGGTTCTTTAACGGGTTCCTTGAAGGGGTCTATAAGGGATATACAGTAGGGTTCTATAACATAGGGGCCTTAATAATTAGAAATAGAATAGGGTCTGGGGGTATATGATACTATAACTATGATAAGGAGCCGCCGAAATAGTATAGGTAATTAATAATTTAGGCCCCTGCAGTACGGTCAGCAATTCCACGCGGCGTCTTGCAGCTTCCGAACCTGGCTGCGACCAGCACACCTGGACAAGCAACCACAGGAGCTATCGACCAGTGTTCATCTGGTCCTGCACGGTATTGATGTCGCCACCGTCGCCAGAAGTAGCAGCAAAAACCGGTGCAGACGCTTGGATCTGCTGCACAGTATTCAGCTGACCTTGCACGGAACTGCTGTCACCACCTCGGTCAGCGTGTCCCCAGGTCACGACCGAGCCATCGCCAAGAATGGCAGCAAAAGCACGGCCAGAGGCTTGGATGTGCTGCAAATGTTTCAACTGCTGCTGCACAGTACTACTGTCGCCGCCAGAGGCAGGATCTCCCCACGTCACGACGGTTCCGTCGCCAACAATGGCAGCAAACGCACTTTCAGAGGCTTGGATCTGCTGCACATTCTTCAGCTGACCCTGCACAGCTCTACTGTCGCCACCACGCTCAAACTTCCCCCAGGTCACAACGGATCCATCGCCAAGAATGGCAGCAAAAGCGCTGCGAGTGGCTTGGATCTGTTGCACATTCCTCAGCTGACCCTGCACAGCACCACTGTCGCCACCAAAGCTAGCATCACCCCAGGTCACAACAGATCCATCGCCAAGAATGGCAGCAAAAGCGCGGCGAGTGGCTTGGATCTCCTTCACATTCTTCAGCTGGCCTTGCACGGCACTGCTGTCGCCACCACACCCAGCATTACCCCAGGTCAAAACAGATCCATCGCCAAGAACGGCGGCAAACGCATCGCCACGGGCTTGGATCTGCTGCACGTTTTTCAACTGAACCTGCACGGAACTGCTGTCGCCGCCAGAGGCAGCATCACCCCAGGTCACTACCCATCCGTCGTCGAGAATTGCAGCAAAAGCACCATCAGAGGCCTGGATCTGCTGCACAGTCTTTAGCTGACCCTGCACAGCACTGCTGTCGCCACCCCAGTCATCTAGACCCCAGGTCACAACCGATCCGTCGGCAAGGATGGCAGCAAAAGCGTAGGTAGAGGCTTGGATCTGCTGCACATTCTCCAGTTTGCCCTGCACATCACTGCAGTCGCCACCACTGTCAGCAGCGCCCCAGGCCACAACGGATCCATCACCCAGAATGGCAGCAAAAGCGCTGCGAGTGGCTTGGATCTGCTGCACGTTCTTCAGCTGACCCTGCACAGCACTGCTGTCGCCGCCAAACCTAGCATCACCCCAGGTCACAACGGAGCCATCGCCGAGAAGGGCAGCAAAAGCGAAAAAAGTCGACTGGATTTGAACTCCGCTTACATGCAAGGTCAGTGAGTCACCGTTCTGAATATGGGAGCACTTTGTATCTGCCCATCCGTCCAGAACGACTCCCGACGAGTCCAGCAGTCGCCCTTTCCCGACTCCAAGTTCGCTCTGTGCCCGTTGCATCAACATCTCCACGGTTTCGTCCAGGCCTGCTTGCACAGTAGTGGTTTTGCCACTGAGCAATGAAACCTCCAAGGTAATCGTCGACATGCTTGCTGAACCCTGTCGAACCCCTCAAGAAATACGGTTGTCCAGACCTGGGACTCACGGTGTTGGTGCAGGGATTGGGGCGGGGGGGGACTTCGGGCACTGTGTTCATGAAAGTATTACAGATTGAGGTCCCCAGTTCTTGTTAAGGGGTTTACATAATTAAATTACCATAAGTTCTTGTTAAGGGATCCAGAACAGGGATCTATACCAAATAAATATGTTTCCTTTATTATGGTAAAGTGTTTGCTGCCATGCCCCCCCAACACTGCTGAGAAGCAAAAAGCTAGGTGCTCCAATACCTCGTAGCGGGGCTTCGGTTTCTAGGCCTTGCAATCTCCGCCTTAGGGTTAGGAGTTTAAGGTTCAGGTATTGCGGTTTGGGATTTGCGGTTTAGGGTTCAGGGTAATTATAAGGATGTCAATTGAGCTGCAGGGCATGCCCTGAGACCGGCGGCCAGCCTAATTGATAATTAGAATAAGGTTTTGGAGTATCGGTAATTATTGAGGCACCTATGTTATTATTCACGGACATCTGTCGGTCAGAGAAGCGAGTCGAACGAGCCTGGTGGCGCTTGAGGCACCTATATTAAACTCACGCATGTGATCATCATGTTTAGGTCTCAATGCTCACCTGCAATTTCGTGCGACTCTCCAAAACGTGCTCCCGTCAGGGAATGCCGGACAAAGGCCCTCATCACTCCCAGGTGTCGATTTCAAGAGCCGTGTAAAAACGTCTATGGTCAGGGCTCTAAATCAGTGTGAATACATCGATAAATATATATATATATATATACACATATATATATATATATATATATATATATTCATATTTATGTTTATATTTATACAGGCAATGAAGGAAACTCGGAACTACCCCAAGTCGGCACCTCGTGTCATATGCTCTACTAGTCCATGTGGTTCTATCGCCTGTAGAGGTCTATTCAAGACGAACAGCCCTAAACCCCTAAACCCTAAACCCCGTAAACCCTAAAACCCTAAAACCCTAAACCCTAAAACCCCAAAACCCTAAAACCCTAAGCCCTTAGGCACCGGCTGTGGAGTTCAGGGATTAGGGTCTAAGGGCTTGGAGGGCCTTTGTCTCGGGACTTTCGGAGAATGTGACGAACTTTCTCTACAGGGATTTTAAAAAAATACTATTCGGGGGTGGCGGCCTTCATCAATAAGGGCTTGCTGAGCTACATAGGATTAAATAGTGGTCTCGGGCACGGACCACTGCCCCCCAAACCCCAAACCCTAAACCCTAAACTAAACCCGAAACCCGAAACCCCAAACCCTAAACCCTAAACCCTAAACTAAACTAAACCCGAAACCCCAAACCCCAAACCCTAAACCCTAAACTAAACTAAACCCAAAACCCCCCGAGGCCTGACAAGACTTTGTCGCGCCCGAGGCAGCAGGAAAAGATCTGGCTGGTTTGGCCTCGGAGCAGCAGCTTAAAGGGAACCCACCTTCAAACTAATATAGGGGCCTTAATACTGAAAATAGGGTTTTGGGCCATTTTATACTATGGTTACAATAATAAGGAACCACCCAGGATAGTATTGGTGATTATCTAGGCCCCTATACCCAGACCTTCCAAAATCCCTTAATTAAGGAATATACCTTAAATCATATAAAGGATCCTACTATAATTTAAGGTTTGTTGCAGCTTAAAGGGAACTCCAGTAAGTTGGAATATGGATTAATGGTAGGATCCCCTATAATTTACCTTAAAGGGGTTACGATAATGATATTCCAACTTTCTGGCTTCTACTGTAGGCCTTAACAACGATTCCTAAACCCTAAACCCTAATCCCTAGACCAAACCCCTAAAACCCCTAAACCCTGAACCCTTTCAGGGCTTATAAGGGCTCTAGAATAGAAGGGTTTTTCAATCAGGCGTTCTTAAATAGTGCTTTCAATCTGAAGCCCAGGCTGTTCCCAAGGCTTCCGATGCGTGCAAGAAGGGCAGAACCTTATCATATTATGGGTCTTTGTAGGACTTCTGTTGCAACAGACATCAACTGCAGGATTCGTTTGAAAGAATTCTTAAGGGTTCCTTTCACGCTTTAGAGTGCTATAGGATTCTATCATGGGCTCCCCTTTAAGGGAATCCTTCAGGAAAGCCTCAAGGGAGCCTTGCAGTGGGCAGTTCATAGTTGGCCAACTAATATGAGTGGTTGTCAAAATTAGGGCCCCTTTTTAGGTACCCTATTTAGGTGCCGTACTATAATAGGGACCCAAAAAGGGACCACAATTCTGACAACCACCCATATGGTGTAAAGGCTTAGGGCTCAGAGCTGTTAGAATCCATACGACTGTAGGGGTTCGGTTTAAACAAAGCAGACCAAAACAGGATTCGGGTCAAGAGTACAGTATAGGGGCCTGAACCATTAGAACACGTTTTTGCGGTATACCATGCTATATTGTACCCGAACAGTCCCGAAAACACCATTCTATCTCGTTTCGTAGCGTGTAGAACTGTTTGCATAATTGTGCTCAAATTGTGTACTCGCGTCCCCGAATCTTTCGGCTGAGGCCCCCTGCCTTCGAATGTCTGTGCTACCTGGTCTTCACCCATGTTCCAGAGGACCAGGTTGTCCTGGTTTCAGGGTCTAGGGTTAAGGTTTAGGGTTTAGGGTTTAGACCTTCGGATTTCGGAACTGGGTTGCGATTAAGGGTTAAGGGTTTAGGGTTTAAGCTCTACGGGCTCCACACACAGGGATGGCTTTTGGCTTCAGGGCTGGGGTGTAGTAATAGTAATGAGAAAGAAATAGAACTTGGAAACTCGAGCTTCCCCTAAACCCTAAAACCTAGCAGTGCTACAGCTAGCGGCAGCTCAGACGGAAGCGTCCGTCAACAAAGCCTTGCACAACCACAGGGTTTAGGGTTTAGGGCACAGGGTTACCTATCGTTCTGCCGGCTCCAATGTGCCAAAGTCTAGACCATGGCTTCAACCGGTATAGACATAGAGAACATGCACAGTACCTCGGTTTTCGGGCAAAGCCCTCTCTAGGCGTCACAAACAAATGGGGGAATAAACAGTACTGCTACTAACTGTAACAAGACTTTGCTTTACGTCAACAACAGCAACAAGAACAGGTTTCGAAGGGACGACTTAGGCCTTGAGGTTCAGGATCCCCACATCTCCAAAACCCGAACACCTGAGTCACAAACCCTTCAGGGACATGTATGCAGCACGGAACTCGTGAAAAAAACGACTAAACAGGGATACCATGACACACCGACCGCTAGATTTTGCACGACCTGGGTTTCGGGGTTTGACAGGGGATATGCAAAGAGTGTCCGACTTCTTTCCGTAGCCCAGGAGTACACCGCGGCCGCCAGGAACAGCGTCCATGCAGTAGACCTGTTTTTTTCTTTGATTTAAGCATGCGTCTGTTTCTGTCGTTTGGGCCGTCGGAACGTGGAGTTGAGTTCGGATGTACTCTTTCTGGGGTGGGGGTTCAGTCAACAGGCTTAAAGTTGGGTACGGCCCCCATACAGTAACAGTCTATAATAGGGCTACTGTTAAGGTCCTTATATATCTATATTATGAATATTATCCGACTCTTACTGAGTGGGGGCAGTACCCAAGCTTAACGGATCAACACGAAGCCACCTAGAAATGCCATGATCTGTCAAAGGGCAATAACTATTTCGCAGGAGTTCCATTATTGCTGGATGGGTGACTCGGTATGAGTTACTCAGAACCGACAAACACCCGAACCAATACCCTCCCAGGAGCATTCTCTGCCTCATACGAGAGTTTCCTATGTTGAGTACAGGGCTATTGGGTCTGTGCAATAGGGTTACTCATAGCCTACCAGCCTATCATCGTCAAACTGGGCTATTTGGCGCCCAAACAAATCAAGCCCGAATCCAACCGCCATCACAGATCCCAAAATACACCCTGAACCTTAACCCTAAGGGTCCAAGTGGTCCTCATCTTTGGTTGTTGGTACCTCAAAAGGCCCGAAAGTCCTAAAATAAGGAATACTTGGACCCTCTGGGTAGTGGAAGCAGACACTCTCACCGCCATGCGGCTGAAGGTCCCACATTGCACCTGGGAGCGATCATCAAGCCACGGTTCAGGGCTCAACGGTTTAGTTTTTTTGTTTTTTTTAAGGGCCTCTTTCTATTCCCGGTTTAGGGTTTAGGGTTTAGGGGTGTCCGCAGTCAGGGTTTAGGGTGCTGGTGGTCTGACAATGATGCTTCGGGGGGTACTTAAGGTTTCTGTATGGATTTGGCACGATGGCCAAGAGCCTTTTTTTAGGCTGGTCGTAGCCGCACGCGGTTGAGGGTCCGATTCTCTTTATGTTTTTTGTCTTATAACTACAGTAACTACAGTATTATAGTACCTTATAGACCCCTTTCAAGGAACCCTATCTTACAATTATAACAGTTGCACCCACAGCCAGACTCGGAAACCCTGCACCGGTAAGCCCGAAAACTCAGAAAACGCTAAGTGAGCCCTAATAAAACCAATGTATGACTCCCGCCTGAACTCCATCACCCATCAAACCCGTATCAAACTCCGACATGCAAAATGAAACCAGAAGATTACAGACCCTCCCAAGCAGATAACCAGAACACTAAGAACCCGAGCCCCTAAACCCTACCTAAACCCCAAACCCTCAACCCTACCTAAACCCTAAACCCTAAACCCCGCCTGGTAACCCTAAACCCTAAACCCTGCCTAAACCCCAAACCCTACCTAAGCCCTGCGCCCTGAACCCCAAATAAAAACGCGGGCCAGGGGCGTTTTCAAAGGCGCGTCGGTATGGGAGGCGATGTCATACACCAGCAACTTCGCAGGAGGAGCTCTGGGCTTAGTTGGGCTCCGAATATGGGGTCAATACTTAGCGTAATTAGGGCTTGGGATTTATAGGCTCTATAGGGATGCCACATAAGTCTTGATGCTTAGCAGAAATAGGGCTTCGGGGCGTTTAGGGGTTTAGGGTTTAGGGTTTAGGGCAGGGGTATCATTTGTAACCAGGATTTACATTAAAAAGTTTGGGGCGCATAGTTTGTCGAAAAAGCTGGCAGGAACCGAATCGAATAGCAAAGGTATGTTCAGACTGCTATCTTATCCCTCTCGGGTTGGCTAAACCCGAGACACCCCAGCACCAAACCCAAAACATCTCCGAAAGCCCCAAAATCCTCAGCAAACGCAGGCCTGAAGCGCTAGAACTCGAAAGCCTGGGCCCGAAAGCACACTCAGGGACCCTTAATATCATAACATAGGGTTCCTTTAAAGGGGTCCTATCAGGGTTACTATAAGGGATCTATAGTTCTATTCTGGGCTTTTCTTGAGTCCATAATAAGGACCCCTATAGGTATATGTACGTAGGACCTTTAGGGTCTATTTGACGTATGGCTTTGCTTTGTTTATCAATACTATATCAATTCAGGCTTTTCAGATTATAAGGATTTTAAAGATTTCAGATGCTTTTAACATCTTTTATTTTTGAAAACCAAGCTTTTCAGATTTTAAAGATTTTAAACATTTTAAAGGCTTTTGAAATCTTTAAAATCTTTAATTTTTGAAAACCAAGCTTTTCAGATTTTAAAGGTTCTAAAGATTTTAAAGATTTTTAAAATTTTAAATAGGTGTCGGTGGCCTGGAGCCCAGACCTAACGATTTAAAATTTTAAAAATCTTTAAAATCTTTAAAATCTTTAATTTTTGAAAACCAAGCTTTTCAGATTTTAAAGATTTTAAAAGCTTTTAAAATCTTTAAAATCTTTAATTTTTGAAAACCACGCTTTTCAGATTTTAAAGATTTTCAAGGTTTTAAAGATTTTTAAAATTTTAAATAGGTGTCGGTGGCCTGGAGCCCAGACCTAACGATTTAAAATTTTAAAAATCTTGAAAATCTTCAAAATCTTTAATTTTTGAAAACCAAGCTTTTCAGATTTTAAAGATTTTAAAAGCTTCTAAAATCTTTAAAATCTTTAATTTTTGAAAACCAAGCTTTTCAGATTTTAAACATTTTAAAGGCTTTTAAAATCTTTAAAATCTTTAATTTTTGAAAACCAATCTTTTCAGGTTTTAAAGATTTTAAAGATTTTTAAAATTTTAAATCGTTAGGTCTGGGTTCCAGGCCACCGACACCTATTTAAAATTTTAAAAATCTTTAAAATCTTTAAAATCTTTAATTTTTGAAAACCAAGCTTTTCAGATTTTAAAGATTTTATAGATTTTAAAAGCTTTTAAAATCTTTAATTTTTGAAAACCAAGCTTTTCAGATTTTAAAGATTTTAAAGATTTTATAGATTTTTAAAATTTAAACGGGTGTCGGTGTCCTGGAGCCCAGACCTAACGATTTAAAATTTTAAAAATCTTTAAAATCTTTAAAATCTTTAATTTTTGAAAACCAAGCTTTTCAGATTTTAAAGATTTTAAACAGTATAAAGGCTTTTGAAATCTTTAAAATCTTTAATTTTTGAAAACCAAGCTTCTCAGATTTTAAAGGTTTTAAAGATTTTAAAGATTATTAAAATTTTAAATAGGTGTCGGTGGCCTGGAGCCCAGGCCTAACGGTTTAAAATTTTAAAAATCTTTAAAATCTTTAAAATCTTTAAAATCTTTAAAATCTGAAAAGCTTGGTTTTCAAATATTAAAGATTTTAAAGATTTTAAAAGCTTTTAAAATCTTTAATTTTTGAAAACCAAGCTTTTCAGATTTTAAAGATTTTAAAGATTTTTAAAATTTTAAATCGTTAGGTCTGGGTTCCAGGCCACCGACACATATTTAAAGTTTTAAAAATCTTTAAAATCTTTAAAATCTATAATTTTTGAAAACCAAGCTTTTCAGATTTTAAACATTTTAAAGGCTTTTGAAATCTTTAAAATCTTCAATTTTTGAAAACCAAGCTTTTCAGATTTTAAAGATTTTAAAGGCTTTTAAAATCTTTAAAATCTTTAATTTTTGAAAACCAAGCTTTTCAGATTTTAAAGATTTTAAAGATTTTAAAGATTTTTAAAAATTTAAATAGGTGTCGGTGGCCTCCACCCAGCCCCCAGCCTCTAGCTCCAGCCCCCTGACCCAGCCAGCTCCCAGCCCAGCCCCAGCCGCCCGCCCAGCCTCCACCCCCAGCCCAGCCAGCTCTTTCTCTCTGCCCACCGGTTTTTGCCCCTTCCCCAGCCTCCACCCCCAGCCCCAGCCAGCTCTGCCCTGCTCCCTGCCCCCCCTCTCCCGCCAGCCCAAGCCGCCGGCCCCCACCGGCCTCCACCCCCAGCCGCACCTGCCTCTCCCCCCCTCTGCTCCCTGCCCCTGCCCTCCAAGCTGCTTTCCGGTGCCTTGCCTTGTCCCGCCCAGTTGCCCAGCCCCAGCCTGCAGCCCCAGCCCAGCGCTCCCCTCAGAGCCTCAACCACCACTTTGCTAAGACTCCCACCCCACACCAGCCCCAACCCTCTTTTCCAGAACTCCCCAGCCCGCCCGAAGCCGCCACCAAGAAAGAGCCGCCCCAGCCGAATCCGAAAAGCGCTAAGTTGAAGAGCAGAGGTTTAGCAACTTTGCGTGACAAAATTTGGTGCGATCGGGCTGCGACCTTGTCAACGTGCTGTAAATACCACACTAAAACCGAGCAGGGGTTTAGCAACTTTGTGTGACAAAATTTGGTGCGATCGGGCTGCGACCTTGTCAAAGTGCTGTAAATACCACACTAAAACCGAGCACGGGTTTAGCAGCTTTCCGTGGCAAAACAAGGGCTAGGGATTTCACACATGCGCTGGTAAAATCTGGCGGAAGTGATCCGTGATCGAGCAGAAAGCCTGTAAATACCGCGTTAAAACAAGGGCTAGGGATTTCACACATCCGCTGGTAAAATCTGGCGGAAGTGATCGGTGATCGCGCAGAAAGCCTGTAAATACCGCGTTAAAACAAGGGCTCGGGATTTCACACATCCGCTGGCAAAATCTGACGGAAGTGATCGGTGATCACGCAGAAAGCTTGAAATACCGCGTCAAAACCAAGGCTAAGGATTTCACACATCTGCTGGCAAAATCTGGCGGAAGTGATCTCTGATCGAGCAGAAAGCCTGTATAATCCGCGAGCCCCCAGTTCCAGCCCCCAGCCCCAGCCCTCAGCCCCAGCCCCAACCCCGGCCCCCATAATCCCCCCCCAGCCCACCTCCACCCCCCCTGCCCCATGGCCCGGCCCACCCAGCTCCAGCCGCCCCCAAAATTTCAGCCAACAGCCCTGCCCAACCCCAGCCCCAGTGGCCCAGCCGCAGCCACGAATTCCAAGCTTACCAGCCCTGCCCAACCCCAGCCCAGCCCCCTGCCCTTAACCCCATGCCTCTCCCCCGCTTCTCCCACCCTGCCTTGCGGTGACACCCCTTGCGATTTGTGATTTTGGAACCTATTTATTGAAAAAGCCTTTAGGGGGGACACTCATTGCGATCTGTGATTCTAGTAATGGAGTTCTTACAAAACCTTAATTAATTAGGGGGACACCCCTTGCGATTTGTGTTTTTGAAACATATTTATTACAAAAACCCTTAGGGTGACACCGCTTGCGATCTATGGTTTTCGGATCTGAGATACAGGTGTTTGGTGGACCACAGGTAACTCATTGCGATCTGTGATTCTAGTAATGGAGTTCTTACAAAACCTTAATTAATTAGGGGGACACCCCTTGCGATTTGTGTTTTTGAAACATATTTATTACAAAAACCCTTAGGGTGACACCGCTTGCGATCTATGGTTTTCGGATCTGAGTTACAGGTGTTTTGGTGGACCACAGGTCACTTCCGCCAGATTTTGCCAGCAGATGTGTGAAATCCCTGGCCCCTGTTTTAGCGCGGTATTTACAGGTGTTTTGCTGGATCACAGGTCACTTCCGCCAGATTTTGCCAGCAGATGTGTGAAATCCCTAGTCCTTGTTTTCACGCGGTATTTACATGTGTTTTGTTCGGGCACAGGTCACTTCCGCCAGATTTTGCCAGCAGATGTGTGAAATCCGTAGCCCCTGTTTTAGCGCGGTATTTACAGGTGTTTTGCTGGATCACAGGTCACTTCCGCCAGATTTTGCCAACAGATGTGGGAAATCCCTAGTCCTTGTCTTCACGCGGTATTTACATGTGTTTTGTTCGAGCACAGGTCACTTCCGCCAGATTTTGCCAGCAGATGTGTGAAATCCCTAGCCCTTGTTTTCAATTGGTACTTACAGGTGTTTTGCTGGACCACAGGTCACTTCCGCCAGATTTTGCCAGCAGATGTGTGAAATCCCTAGTCCTTGTCTTCACGCGGTATTTACATGTGTTTTGTTCGAGCACAGGTCACTTCCGCCAGATTTTGCCAGCAGATGTGTGAAATCCCTAGCCCTTGTTTTCATGCGGTATTTACAGGTGTTTTGCTGGACAACAGGTCACTTCCGCCAGATTTTGCCAGCAGATGTGTGAAATCCCTAGCCCTTGTTATAGCGCGATATTTACATGCTTTCTGCTCGGTCGCGGCTCGGCCAGGGAAGGCTGGGCGTGCGGAAGCAGGCAGCCGTGCCCACCCACCCCGTCCCATCCCACCACACACCTCACTCCACCCCACCTCTCTCTTTATCATCCACCTCATCATCTTCACTATCTTCCTCCTCATCCCTCGTCCTCCTCCCATACCCCTCCCTCCCTCTCCCTATCCCTCCCACTACCCCCTCCCCTCACCTTCCTCACTCTCCCCCACCTCCACTCCCTCTACCTCTCCTCTTCCCCTTTCTCTCTCCTGGAATCTCCACCCTCCCCCACCCTCCCTTCTCTCCTTCTTAAATATCCCCCTAAGGTTTTGTGAAAACTCAGATCCCAAAACCACAGATCTTAAGGGGTGTCCCCAAAAGGTTTTCATGACAAGTAAGTTCAAAAATCACAAATCGCAAGGGGTGTGCCCCTCTCAGGCTTTGTAAGAACTCAGAGCCAAAAATCACACATCGCAAGGAGCGTCCCTCTAAACGCGTTTGTAAATGATCCACCCTGTCCCTCTCACTTGCCTCCTACCTCCCCCACTCCTAACTCATTCCTTCCCTTCCCATCTCATGTCTCCTCACCTCCCATCACTTTTTCTCCCATCCACTCATCTTCTTATCATCTTCTTATCACATTCATCACTTTTTAATTTGTCTTATGGGGTCTATAGAGCCCATATAGAAAAGCTTCATAGATATGTAAACCTTACAGATCCTCGAGATAAAGAATTTGTAGGAACCGCTTATGTTTCCCACAAATGGAGTCCTTTATAAAAAAATCTTTGAAAGATCGATTATATGGAGCCCTCATACACAGTCTTTATATACTCCTTATAGAAATCTATAGATCCTCTGTACAGATCCCTGATATGGAACCCTTGGTAGAAAACCCTTAGACTATACAATCCAAAGAACGCACCCACCCTCCACTCCCTCTACCTCTCCACCCATCTCCCCACTCCCTCCTCTTCCCCTCCCTTTCACCCGTAACCCTTCTTGATTGCCATCTCACTCTGCTCCCCTTTCTACCTGCCTTTACCTCCCTCTTCCCACCCCTCGCTCCCTCTACCTCCTCTCTCCACCCACCCTCTTCTCCCTGTTCCTCTCCACCCTCTCCCCACTCACTCACCCAACCCACTCAGCCCGGCCAGGCTCCCCAGCTGGCCCTGCCTCAAAGCAAGCCTGGCGTGCTGGCCGCGGATCTCAGCAGGCCCCTGCCCACCTTCAAAAGCCCACCAGGCTCAGCAGGCCAGGCCGCAGGCAAGCTGCGAGCTGGCCGCCTTCGGCAAGCTGTCTAACATTGTTTCTTATCCACTTTCACCTATTCCCTCGCTTCAGTCCATGCCCTACCTTTCACTCCTTTCCAGACCCTTCTGATATGAGTAAAATGAGAGGAGGAGGTCAGAGGGACGAAGAACAGCTCTCTCCATTACTTTCTCTCATCTGCTTTGACCCCTTCCCTTTCCTGGCTCCATGCATGCCCTGCGAGAAGAGAAGAATAAGAGAGAAAAGAGGAAGAGCAGAGGAGAAACTGGTTTCCCCTCTTTCATTACGTAGCATTTCTTTTGGCCACTTCCTCCACACTTCTCGTATCTTCCTCTCTCTTCTTCCTCTGCTGGGCTTGAAGCTCTCTCTCGCCCTCTCCGCAACTCTCTTCTTTCTGTCGAGCGGACGAGCGGTGGGAGAGGAAGGGCACAAGGTGAGTGAAGACGAGAACACTTCTTCCTTGTCTTCCTCCACAACCTCTTCCTGGTTTTTTACCAATGGGACGGTGAGATAGGACAAGCAAGGCACTTTCGACTGCTTTCTGCATCGCTTCCCCTCCCCTCCTCTCTCTCACTCTCTGCCTCTGTTTTTGCTGGTCTTTCTCTCTTACTTTCTCTCTTTGTTTCTGTGTTTGTTTCCTTATGGCTCTCGTTCTTCTTCTGCCCTTCTCGGATTGTCTCTCAGCTTCTGTTGTCTTTCTCTTACTCCCTTGTCTTCTTCCTTGTGAATTGTCCTTCTTCGACGGGAGGCAGGAAAGGCAGGAGGAGAAGGAATAGGGGGCAAGCGATTCTTTCCAAGCGAACATAATAGGCGGAGAGAAGCGGAAAAGGGAATGTGCAGAAGTAGACGGGAAGGGAGGGAGGGAGAAAGAGGGATCTGGAGAGAACAATGAAAAGGAGGATGGATGAGGTGATGAGAAGAGTGCCCTTTGCATGCCCTGAACTCTCCGTTTCTTTCATTTCTCCTTCCTTATGAAGATGAATAGGGTAAGAGAAGAGGAAGAAGGCGAAGGGCAAGGAAGTAAGAGAGGCGAGCGAAGGAGGAATTCTCCTTTCTTCTCCGAACCGTCTTCCCGCATCTTACCGCTTCCTTTCTGTTGTCTGCTCTTCTTTCCTTATGTCTTCGCAGAGCCTTTCCTCCTTATCCTTTTCTTTCCTCTGGTCATTCAAAAAGGAAAAGAGGAGGAGACGCGAACTGATTCTCCTTGCTCCTTCTTACCACACTCTGCTTCTCTACATCCCCCTGCTTTCTTTATACTCGGTTTGGTGTTCATGTCCTCGGGAGGCCCCCTTAGGGAGGAAGTTGGTGGCTTCCAGAAAGTTGTGGAAGTGTCTGAAGGCGCCTACAAGCCTCCTCAAAGCCCTCGCGAGGCCCGGAATCCTTTGAGATACGGCAACACTGGTACTCTCTGGCTTCCTCTTCTGTGTCCTTCTTCCTAGTCTTCCTCGTTTCTCTTTCTTTCGCACTCGACTTCCCGCACTCTCTGTCTATGACTTTCTCTTATCCACTTTCACCTATTGCCTCGCTTCAGTCCATGCCCTAGCCTTCACTCCTTTCCAAACCCTTCTGACATGAGTAAGCATCAGAAGAATGAGAGGAGGAGGTGAAAGGGACGAAGAACAGCTCTCTCCGTTACTTTCTCTCATCCGCTTTGACCCCTTCCCTTTCCTAGCTCCATGCATGCCCTGCGCTAAGAGAAAAATAAGAGAGCAAAGAGGAAGAAGAGGAGAAAGGGGCTTCCGCCCTTTCAATACGTAGCTTTGGCTTACGCTTCTTCTGGCCACCCCTTGCCCCTTCCCTTATCTTCCTCTCTCTTCTTCCTCTGCTGGGCTTGAAGCTCTCCCTCGCTCTCTCTGTATCTCTCTTCTTTCTGTCATTTCTCAATCTCGTCTTTTCCCTTCTCCACTTTCCTTCCTGGTTCCCACTTTTCCGCCAGACAAGAAAATCAAAGAAAGGAGAGCGGGCGAGCGGTGGGAGAGGAAGGGCACAAGGTGAGTGAAGAGGAGAACACTTCTTCCTCGTCTCCCTCCACAAGCTCTTCCTGGTTTATCACCAATGAGACAGTGTGATAGGACAAGAACAAAGAATGAATAGACGTGGAGGTCAAGGCACTGTCGGCTGCTTTATGCATCGCCTCCTCTTTCTGTCTCTCTTTTTGATTATCTTTCCCCCTTAGTTTCTCTCTTTGTTTCTGTATTTCGTCCCTTATGGCTCCTTTCTCGGATTCTCTCTCCGTTTGTTTTGTCTGTTTTCTTACTCCCTTGTCTTTCTCCTTGTGAGTCTTCCTTCTTCCTTCTGAGTGATAAGGGGAGAAGGACGGGAGGCAGGGAAGGGAGGAGGAGAAGGAACAGGGCAAGCGATGGGACAAAGAGAGTGAGAGAAAGTTAAAGATAAGTATCAAAGCAAGCATAATGTAGCAGGCGAGAGAAGTGGAAAAGTAAATGTGCAGAAGTAGAGAGGAAAGGATGGAGGGAGAGAGAGAGAGAGAGAGAGCGAGAGAGAGAGAGAGAGAGAGAGAGAGAGAGAGAGAGAGAGAGAGAGAGAGAGAGAGAGAGAGAGAGAGAGAGAGAGCGAGGGGGAGATGGACAACGCAATGAACACGAGGAAGGAGGAGATTATGAGGAACAGTATCACTTGCTCTCCCTGAGCTCTCCGTTCTTGTCGCTTCTCCTTCTAATTGTGAAGAAGGATAGGAGCAGAGAAAAGAAGGCAAGAGCCAAAAAATCAAAGAGCCGAGTGAGGGAGGAATCCACCTTCCTTCTCCCAACCATCTTCCTCCATCTTATGTCTTCGCTTCTGTTTTCGATTCCTTCCAGCAACGGAGCAAGGAAAGAGGGGACAGAAGAGATGAGAGAGCGAGACACGGCAGAGAGGAAGACAGAGCGAGAAAAAGAGAGAGAGAGAGAGAGAGGCGGAAGCGAGACCTCCCTCGTGTTACCCCTGTCATTGAAAGCAGAAGGCGACAAGAAAAGAAACAGAAAAAGGATCAATCAAAGGAAGGAGAGAAGGGAGAGACGAGAGAATGAAGAGTTCACTTCGTCCATCTTCATGCCTATTCCTCTGTCATGACTTCAATTTCTGTGTCTTCTTGACAAACGGCAGAGTGGATAGGCAGGAAGAGGAACGGTGAGAGAAAGAAACAGGACGAGTGATACACAAGACAGATTCTTGATGGTTCCCGGCGCGAGAGGGACGGGAGGACATTGTGATAGACCCTAAAACCAGCACGGAGAACGTCGCCTGGCATGCCCGAGTTGTGAGAGCGTAAAACCATCTAAATCCTCATAAACTCCAAACCTTAGATCTTCCATAGTATACTGACCCCGGTAAACCATAGTTAGGAGCTAAGACCCT
Organism: Symbiodinium sp. CCMP2592; assembly: GCA_905221615.1. NCBI lineage: Eukaryota > Dinophyceae > Suessiales > Symbiodiniaceae > Symbiodinium > Symbiodinium sp. CCMP2592. Next base: position 496,225 of record CAJNDT010003112.1, on the reverse strand, counting down.
AGACCCGTAAACTCCTGTCGAAACCTTTACACTGTACACGCTTCGGCCTCCCGATGTAACCGTCGTGCCAGACCTTGTCGTCGCCGTGCTGAACCCAGTCGTCGTCGTGCTAAACCGAGTCGTCGTCGTCCTTGTCGCCGTGGTGTTGTTGCAGTTTAAGTACAAAGCCCAGCAGGATTGCCAAATAGACCCTAAAGGTCCATGCCACATAGGTATATATCCTTATAATATAGCTATTATATACCCACTATATAGCCCATTATAGGGTAGGGGTCCCAATTAAGGGTCCCTCCTTTTCCCCTTTGATCGTAGGTTCTCCAGCATCACAGCAGTAATAAGAGAACCTCTTTCCCGCTCTTCAGGCGAGGGTTTCACAAGGGGACCACGTCCTAAAGGCAGCGTGGCCCTAAACCCTACACCCTTTTGCCCTTAACGCCATGCAACCTGAACACCAAGCCGTGTCCGCACTTCAGAAAGCGAGTCGTGGGCTTGGCAATTGCTTGGAGTCGTCGTTGTAACGAATGGCCACTTCCTGATGACCTTTTCGTCGGGATGCTTGGGCGCAACTGGTATTGAATTGGATCGCAGGTGAGGGCTGCGCACGCAGCACCTGAAACGCGTGGGTCGTTCCCGTGATCCCTGCGAGGCCCATGGTGCACTGTAAACTCAATATCCGGAACAAGCTTGATGAAGCCATCTGCCGCCCAGGAGTGTGTGGGGAGGTTGGCGGTCGAGCCGGTGCCAAACTCATCTTGGCAGGCTGCGGCTGCTGCGGCATCTGGAAGACGTTGGGGTGTTCTGGGAGCTACAGGGTTTATCTCACATCAGACCCAGAAGCGAAGGTAAAATGGTAATGTAGACCCCTGGTTATTGAATCTTCTTTCTTCAAAGCCTTAATGTTATCCGGATACCCACTAGAAGTCGTCTTACAGGAGAGGGATTTTACTTCTCGGTGGTCTACATCACTACTGCCGGACTAATTCGCCTTAACCCTACCCGAACCCTACAAGAAAACATCTAAACCCTTATTACCCTAAACCCTAAACCCCCACACCCTAACGCTGCACTCCACAAAGCTTCTGAAGGCCTTGCCCTCACCCGTGGCACCCAGGTAGGTGCCATCCCCCACCCACCGGACAGATTCCACCTCAGTCTACTGCTGCAAGATCAAGAAAGTATGGGTGTTGCAGCTTTCCGGTTTAGTGTTTCGGGTTGCATTCGCGTGTTGAGTTTTGTGGGTGTTTAGGGCTGGTTGTGAATTTTGCTACGGCTGCTACGGGTCGAGGAGTGACATTTTGAAGGGCTCAGAGTTCTCGTTGTATGCTGGCCCCTTTGACTACAACACGCGAAAGTCTCACAGACGTCCGGAAAGAGGAGAAGCCCTGCAACCCTAAACCCCTCAGCCGCACGACTTCGAAAACCTGAGCCTTCGCTCGCCTGAAGCCATAAGCCTTACGTGCCGACATCTCAAAGTCTTAGTTTACAGCCGCAACTATTCAACCGCATCTCCTTGGTAAAACTGTCATGCAAAGACCGGAACTGATATTCATCTCCACAAAAATCCAACTCTTCAGGCTTCTCTACTGAGCCTAGCGCAGTTCAGGCTTTCTCTGCAAAGAACCATGCAAACAAACAACTTATTGGAGATCCTCTTCGGAAAGGAGCTAGACTGATCAGCACATAATATTAAAGCCATCCTGCATGGAATCGCTTTTGTTTGCGAGTGCTCTGAGCACCCGACAGTCGAGTTGAAGTGCCTGGAGTACTTCACTACCTTGGAGCGGGGCGTTAGAGGATGTGTAATTGGGGTTTGTGAGAATCTACTGACAACGGGCCTACTGAAACTTGAGGACTATCGCTGACAGTGTACAAAAGCGCTCAAAACCCAAAGCCCCTAAGCCCAAGAACCCCTAGACTCTCAATCAAAACTAAATCCCCCAACACCCAAAAACCCTCTACTCCTAACCTACAAAGTACAAACCAAATTCTTCACATGTCTTTACTGAGTCATATTGAGCTCTCTGGGACGGTTTGACCTTACACCCTGAACCCCAAAAACCGTTAAGCTAAACCTTCAACCTACTCACGCACCGCTTAGACTGTCTGGGGCCGTCAAGCTCAACCCACCCTTATCCTTGAACGAGAAACGTCATAGGACAAGGTCTTGTCTGGTTATCTTCACCGACGTGGGAGTGTCAGCAGATGGGGCCGCAAACCCCCGAAACCCCTAATCCTACAGGCCCCGAAACCAGCAAGTGACTACTAATCCTTTTCGATTCCCAAAAGCCCTGTAGAGCACAAAATAGTTGCTTTGTTTAGGGTTTGGGGCTCTACTGCATGTGTAGATTGCGGAGCACAATACTGTTGTTTCGTTTAGGGTTTGGGGATCTGCTGCGTATGTTGGGTCCTCGGATATGTTATACGGGCTGCCGACCCAAAATAGGGCTTTAGATAAGAGCACTACGGTTGATGATATAAATCCTGCATTACCCATAATAAGGAATAGACCATAATTCCCATAGTTTAGGGTCGTCCTTAAGGTAATGCAGGATTTATACCATCACCCTAAACCCTAAAACCCTAAAGATCCCTTAAAAGGAGCAACTTAAAGGTACCCCTATAGATCCTTTTAAAGGGAACCCTAGGGATTTATATCATCAGCCGTAGGACTTCATCCGACTGAGGTTTGCACGCTGTTCATGCTCGGCGGCATGGGGAAGTGCTTTGCGAACGAGGGATCTTGCTCCACGCTGTTCCTGGCAGCTTTGGGGATTTTGTATAAAGGCCTATATAAATCTCCATATCTATATTACATCTGTATCTGTCTATATGCATATATGCACACGCATAGGTATGCAAATGAACAGAGTCAGTGAGAAAGTAAGAAGACACCAATAAAAAGAGAGAGAGAGAGAGAGAGAGAGAGAGAGAGAGCGCGAGGAGCGAGAGAGAGAGAGAAAGCCTACGATGTTGTAGTATGATGTACACAAGTCAAACGAACTGATAGGCATGTTAGTAAGCACTACGAGCCCCCAGTAGCCCCTCTGTGGTTTCTATGGTGATGTACGCCTAGATGGTGGATCTCCGGAAACTTGGAGGGTTTAGCTTCATGGCGTGAAGGCACTTGGGGGTTTAGGGTTTTGGAAATTTCGGAGGCCTTACATGCATCGTTGTTGGGGTTTAGGCTTTGTTTCAGGAGCCTTACTTAACACGTCAGTTCTCGCGCTAGGTTTGCAGCCGGCTGCAGGGCTCAAACCCTGATCCCCAAGTCTTCAGCGGCGCATCTTGCCGGAAGCACTCGGGCAGGAACTTGCCCGAGTGGCAGGTCCAGGTGAACGAGTCGACAGTACTCCCTGCCGTGGTCGTGGTTAGAGCATGTTACAGCAAAACAACATCTTGCACTCAAAGGTGAGCATCGGGCTGCCAGAAGAGCACTGGCACAACCGGGCAGATGTGCTGCCGCCACCTTGAGTTTGCCGCATGCTGCGCCAAGATGGCACGACGGTCGCCCCACCCATGCTCCCCTAGCCGAATCTGTGTCACTGCATTCGTGATGCAATGACAGCGTTCAAGAGACATGTACTTTGCGCCATGTTCTTCAAGGAACCGGGCACTCTGCTCAACAAGAATCCATATCAAGCAGCACTAAATCCTAATTCCCTTGCTGATATAAACCCCAAGCCCCAATCCCTACATCGTGCGCGTCATACGTCCCCTGGTCCCGAAACCGATGCCGTCGAAGGAAAGACAAAGTTCAAAGATTGGGTACTACAAGAGGACAAGGACTACAATCTAAACTTCCGAACCCTACCCCGCAACACAGAATCCCAGAACAGCAGGTTATGACACCTAGTTATTGAGTATAACCCCTTAAATTCAGGATGGTACGTAATCATTGCAAACCTAGACCTAGACTCGGAGCCCCAAAAGTCTGGATCCCCACACCTCCAACCCTAAACTTGCATGTTGTAACCACCTAACCTTTCGAGAATTCGAGACAAGGTATCCCTAAAATCCAGACCCTACAACTCCTAAACCAGTAGACCCCTAAGACATCCTAAAACCCCCCCCCCGATAGTTCTGTATACCGTATATACCCTATCCAGACCCTATAAATCCTAAACCAGTAGACCCCTAAAACCCCCCGACTCTAGTTCTGTATACCGTATATACCTTGCCTATAGTCAAGGAAGGCCGCACTGGCTTCTGAGAGAACCTCCTGTCAGAAGGGCAGACAGTTGTGCTTAATGCTTATATAACCCTATGCCTCCAGGGACCTTATTATGGGGTCCTTAAGGGGTCTAGGGCCCTAACTATGAGGTCCTTGGAGGGATAGGGTAAGACTTGGGGTTTATGGCTCAAGGTTTGGGTTTAGGGCTTCGGGTCTAGCGCTATGCTTGATTAGGGTCCAAGGTTTCTAGGGCCCATGGCTGTTTGTCAAATTTGACTTGAGCGTGCAGCTTGCTTGGGGTTCGGAGTTTACGGCTTGTAGATTAAGTTTCGGCCTTACCTGTGCATTTCAATCGCAAGATTCCCAGGGCTATTCTCTATTGTGTTGTGGGGTTTGGGCAGGTAGGGGATGGGTTTCGGATTCATTGAGCGATGAGAACTTTGAGGGTTCAACCTGTCTGCGAGGACCTCCTACTCTTGTCGGCGAGTGCCGAGAAGTTTGCTGTGTGACCGCTTGCGTAGCCAAAACATGGAGCACCCCAAGACGATACTCTGCCAACTTCAGGGGATTAAGCGTATGCCTCGAAAGTCTCGAGGGTCAAGAGTCGAGCGTATGGGATCAGATTGCAGCGCCTAGTGTCTCTAGCATAGCGAACGTAGGCCCCAAGCAGGGGAACATAAGATCGCATCAATCCTGATTCGGGTTCCAGGTTGCTTCTCGCATATACCGCATTTACAAATACAGCATGACGGACACCATAGTAGGGTCTGTTTTAGGCACCCGGGAGGCTGGGACCCTGAACAGCATTGCATACTCGTAAGCAACCGCGGTTAACCACTGTTGTTGGGAGTTTCGAAACGAGCCTTCAATTTCGGAAATCAGTCAAGACATGGAGCGGTGTCTCCACAGAAACCAAGATGATGTAAGGTTTGTATGACTGGCATCCCCACAAGCAAAAATGCGAGGTGTACACTCATCAATAGCATTACGAGCCTTTGTATACACATACCACAGACCCCAAAACAAGCCATACCCAGACCTTCCAAAACCCCTTAATAATTAAGGAATATACCTCAAATCATATTAAGGATCCTACTATAATTTAGGGTATATTCCTTAATTAAGGGATTTTTGGAAGGTCTGGGTACTTCTTATTTTTCATTCCGCCCATGCGAGGCCAAGGTCCTTGATGTTCTCGGGGTTGCTAACCTCAGCGAGCGGCACAGCCCCCTGCCAATGCTGACGGACGTCCTGCACTAAAGCCCTAAAGCCTAAATTCTAAACCCTATACGCTAAACCCTACACCCCATAGTTACCCTAAAATAAACCCTATCCCCGCCCTAAACGCTAGACCCTAAACCCAAACTCTGGGAAGACGGTCCTGAACGTTCAAGCCTTGAGTCCTACATCCAAACCGCACCACGAAGAACGCACAGCTTTTTTCTACACCCCGAACCCTAGGGGCTGAGTAATTACCCTAGCCCCCCCAAAATGAACCTCTTGAATTATGGTAGGATTATATGCACTCCAAAAGGTTGAAGGCTACCTACTCAGCTACTAAGAAACCCTAAACCTTCCGAAGAATCCGCAACTGGGATCAAACTTATGGGCCTCTTTTGGTCCCATGAACTATAAGGAATAGACTAGACTATAATGCAGACCCGAAGAGGGCACATAAGGTGGATCAACCCCCCCTAAGCCCTATAAACCCTAAACCTTAAACCCCCAACTTTTGACTGTCCATCTCTGTAAACTGCAAGGTCTGCGCTCGGCTCTAGTTGCTGAGTTTTATGGCCTTACCAACCTTCCAGAATCCTACTTCCCCAGGAACCCGACCAAAACCAAAGGATGCATTTTCAGGATGGAAACGAGCATGAAACAAAAAAACAAACGGAACTTGCGATTAAAGAAGGTCGGGCTTTGAAGACCTACACAACCCCAAAACCTCAACACCCCCAAACCCAAACCCTTAGAGTCTGAAACCTAAACCTGAAGCACTTCTCCAAGACTGCCGCAAACCAAAAAAATAAGCATGCGATTTAATAGCTGCCTAGTGCTAAGTCACTACTTAGGCCCCTCCCATCAGTGATGGTTTAGCTGACGGCCCTGCCCCGAAACTTTCTCCAGGCCTCTGACTCGAGGTCCTAATTTGACTTATAAGCCCGTAAAGCATAAAGCCCTGAAGCCCTGCAGCCCCCAACCAATGCCGACTCCGACAAGCGAGAACCTTAGACCTGAATACCCTAAGCCTCAAAAGCCCCAAGCCTCAAGCAGGTTTGTAAGCTGTGTCGAAGTCAGTCACCGTGTGGGTTTAATCCTAAGTTCATGCCACGGACCGAAGACTTAATCCCTAAACTCTAACTACATACGTCGTAAACTCACCGCAGACCTTGAATGCAGACCTTGAGATCAAGCTGGCGCAGTAAGCCTCGCACCCTGGCGAAGAAGATGCTGAACTCCTGGCTGTTAGTTATCTACTTGATACTTCTTGGTGTTCGGGCCAGGAAGATCTCAAAAAACAAATACTAAAGTCATCTAAAGTCTGAAGTCTGTTTCAGAACTTATGCAATGTCTCGACAAATAGGTCTTATAGAGACTCTGAAGTTGTCTGTTTCACCTGGTCATGACAAAGGTTGAAGAGGCGTTCGAAGCTTCAAAGGGTTTGTAGGATCCACCCGTGCCTGCTGCCGTCAAGCCAATCTGCCTACCAGTTGAACCTGCACACCATTATGGAAGAATTCTAAAGGCCCCTGCGAACCCTCGCCGTGCGAACAGAAAGCCCTTAAAAAACTCAAAAACAGCCCTGGGGCCCGACATCCTGAATCCTACACACCCACACAGCCCGAACCCTACATCTGTTAAATCATAAACCCGTAAACCCTCAAACCCGAACCCTTCTATCGAAACTTCCGACGCCACTGAAACTGCTTTTGTCGCCTCGAAGTCGATCGCACCGCTGCCGTCCGTGTCTATGAGTTTGAACACCTGCGGTTTTTGGGGCTTCTACGTGCAGGGTCTAGGCTTGGTGGTCGGATTCCGGTGGGTTTGGCACCGAACCCCCTAAACCCCAAATCCCAAAACGAAAGACACGCAATAGCCCGAACATCCAACATGTCAAGTTTTCCATGTTGGCAATCCCAAACCCTCAGCTTCTAACACCTATAAACTTTACTTCCACCCTCCCCCAAAGTCCATGAAAGAAGACGTGCCTTCTTCAAAGAGTTTTTGCTGCAGCGTATGCCCAGCCTGGGTCCGTTTATAATCTGTATCAGTGCAAACTGCACAGGGGGTTTCCTTAGGGTGTTGGGTGCAGTGTTGCGTGCTTACTTAAGGCTGACAAAGACCACGGTAAATAAAGTCAGGCGTTCCCCTGTTTGAGCCTTCGGGAAAAGGCTCCTGGCTCAGTGTTTTGGGCTTGGGGTTTAGCTTTCGGGGCGTATATTTGCAGATCTTTCTTGCACACGAACGTTGGGTCAAGCTTTGTGGTCAAGGCGTCTGCTCGAACACTATTCGAGTAGGGTGTGGGAGTTCGGGCAGCGTGGGGTTTAGGCCTGCAGGTGCATCAATAGCGACAAGCGGCAAGGAAGCCCCGGGATGGAGATCAGCAGAAGCTCAGCAATCAAATTCAAACATGATAGGTTTCGACCTAGCTTGTTTCTTGGCAAGTGACACCGCAGCACTTAAACGAATATGCAGAACAACCAAAACAGTGTGGGTTTCGTGTTTTTCTCGGTGGCTCTACTGATACGTCCTTTCAGGGGATTGGGCCTGGTGGAGCATGCGCACCGTGCACTAAAGAGCTGCCAACCATCGGAAAGGATTGGCTGAGGACTTTTCCACGGTTGCAGATCAAGGTCAAGGTATGATGACGGCAAAAGGCAGCTTAAACTTAAAATTTTGGTCGGCTTCAAGCTCCACACAACGGGGTTCGTATGGTATGTTGACGCACAAGCATCAAAAGAAAAACCGTTATAGCTTGAGGGTAGTAAGAGTAAACGAAAACGGTTTGCGCACAAATTGTAACTAGTGCCAAGGATCCAGTGCTACAGCTCAAGCAATATTCTGAATGCATGGATTGGACGGGGCTACTACAGTACCGACGGCCCATTGGATTCAGCCATATGGCTTTTGCGTCGGCGCTGCAAAGTTTTAGTTTTCGCGAGCTGGCTATGTCATGCAGACCACCGAGTCCCAAATGTCATTTCCTTTTATAGGGCCATGATGGCCGCATCTGTCATCGTTCAGAGAACGGCAAGAGCGAGCTCCGACGAAGGGTTTTGCAGGACAGTGGCCCGTCTTCAAGGCGGCTCCAGCCTTCTATAGATCCTCTTTAGATTCAGGGAAGTTGCGGGTTATCGGTTTTCTGGAGCCCTTTTAACCATAAATCCTACAAGCCTAAAGCCTGAACGTAGCCTGGTCTCAAAATCTCGTTTGGACCTTCTCTCGGAAGTCACAACAAGTCGTTTTCCGGGATGTCTACGAGAAGGGGTCTGGAATGTTTATTGGGGTCGTCATCTTAAAGAGCCACGCCCCAAAAACGCCCAACCCTCGAACTTGATTTACATCGAGGAAACGTAACAACAAAAACTCCTATATTTTCTGAAGTGTTCACATCTGCCAAGACTTGCCCTGAATCTCACAGGAGGTCGATGTTGGGTGAGTTCAAGATGTCAGGATTCGGGATGACATACTTGTATATTATACATGATACACCCATTCCTTAAGCTTGATTAAGACCCCGCCCCTGAAACTCGACCCTATCTAAAGGTGCCTGTAATGGCTCCAGTTTTTGTTCAATAAATCCGAAAGGCTCCTCATGAACGAGACGGGGCTGCAAAACGCTTTCCATCAAACCTGAGAGCTCCCCTGGGCACAGCTGGCTAGGCAAAGGACATCCCCAAGTCTAAACATCCTAGCAGCACCACAAAGTTCCGACACAAGGTATGCTTCAAGAGAGCCCCAGACCCCTCAGACAAGACATAAGTTTCCCTAAGCGATGATAAGAAGCCACCACAAGCTTTTAGGATACTCATAATCCTTGACAACAGATTGTTTGGGGACTCCAACAGACGCCATGAGACCGTCAAGCTATCGAGATGTGGGCTTGTATTTGAAACAGCAAACAACTACAACCGGAAATAGCCAGACCCTTAAACATCGCCTTTGCAGCACCCCTGTAGAGCCTGTCAAGCACTACGGAGACTGACTTCAATGTTCTGGAACATACAGAGTTTAGATAGGGGCATACCTCTGCCCTGAATGCCTCAATCGTAGTTTCTTCTGTTGGGTGAGCCGTTTCAGGTTCAGGGTCCTTTAATGAAGAGACAATGCAACCAACAAGCGAACTCCGAGGTACGGCTTTAAGCAGGCTTGCCCGTCACCAGCTTCGGTTGTTTGCGAAACATGAATTGCGCAATCTGACAAGCTGGAGCTGTAAGCCCCAAAAGCTTTAAATTCCGTAAACGAAGATGCAAAATCCGTTTCACGCCCTGACCAAACCCCTATAAGCAGACCTGCAAAGCCTTATAGCACCCTTACAAATCCCTGCAAAGCCCTTATAAGACCCTTATCCCAGTTTGTCTGCCAAACTGCTCCCGCGCGGCTGCGTCCAGCTCCTGTCAGACTCGTGGCTGAAGGTTTTGGTTTTGGGAGTTACGTCTACGATGCCGGGCTTTGAACTGTAGGGTCTTATGGCTTTATAGGGCTTTAATCTTAAATGGGCTTAAGGTTCAGGCTTTTGAAGATTTAGGGCTACGGATTCGCGTCTAGGGCTTACATGGCTTTATAGGGTTGAAGTTTACGGCTTCAATTTAAATTCACTGGCGCGACCTTGGGCTCAGGGCTTCAGGGCTCTCACCTTTATCGGGATTCAAGCCATTTCAGGTTTTGGTTTCGACTGCGGGGCTGCTCAGGGATGACGATTACTCATAATTACCTAAATCCCCAAACCCGTATCAGCCCTAAGCCCTAAACCCTGAATCCCCGAAAACCCTAAACTCCACATCCAACCTTAAAGCTCAAACCCTTTTCGAAGTGACTTCTCCTCCATCTCGACGGTTCCGCTACCGTCAAGGTCAATTTTCTGGAAGACCTGGTTCCGGACCAGTTTGGTTTCCGGGCTTCAGGGTCTGGGGTTCGTGGGTTTTTGAGGGGTTCAATAAAACAAGATGACAACAAAGCCGACGAGAACCTAAACCCTTATAGACCCGAACAAGAAAACTAGGACAACGAAGCTGGCAAGAATCTAACCACCTATAAACCCTGACAAAAAAGACAACAAAGCTAACAAGAACCTAAACCCTTATAGACCCTAACAATAATGGGACACCAAAGCTAATAAGAACCTAAAACCTTATAAACCCTCATAAACACTCCCTCCTAAAACCCTGTAAACTCTAAACCCGTGGCCTGTTTCAGCTCCTCGGGATCCATGGGGTTGTCGTCGACGCCCATCTTGGCCTTGGCCTTTGCCTTGCCTCGGAGAGGGGATGCTGTGCTCTTTCTTAAGGTTTAGGGGCTTTTGTGTCGAGGATTTACAGGATATACACTTTGGGTCGTAGGTGTCGTCGAATCTAGGGCCCAAAAAAAGCACATAAGCAAAAATTAGGATAGGGATATCCCATATGAATCCCCTTATAATGAAGCCCAATAAGGTAGGGATATCCCCATAAAATGCTTATGCTTATGTGCTTTTTGGGTCCCTAAGAATCAGGGTCCGGAATCTCGGACGGACAGCCCTTGGCTTCGTCTGCGGGGTTTGGTGTCCTACAGGCGGGGGTCTCAAAAGTGTAGGACCGTTAGCATAGCATTTAAGGGCTTGGGGTTGGATAGTTTAGGATTCATCGGGCCAATTTTGGATCTGGGGAGATTACGGGGTTAGGATTTGCATTTGGGTGTTCGGTTGGCGCTTAGGAGAATGGGTCTGGGGCCTGAGACGTACAGTCTGATTGGCAGCTTCATGTTTAGGCTTTTTAGGGGTCGTAGAGTTCCAGGTCAGGCGGTGCAGGGCTTGGTAATACTGTGTCCGCACAGGACGTTTACGGTTTTGAGTTCCGGGTCTTGCATGCTCAGAATTGGCTCGTGAGCCTCAAGAGCCAGAAAAAGAACCTACGAGAGCCATCCCATACCCTCCTTCAAAAGTAGCATGTACTTGAAGTACTTGGGTCCCCAAACCCAAAACACTAAATTGCTCACATAGCCCCGACCCCCGGTTAAGCAAGAATAGTCTTATAGCATAAACCACAAAACCCCAGGCACCCAACCCTCAGGGTCTGAGCACCTGCTCATCATAATCTCCTCCAAATATTATCCTGGATTTCAGATTTCTGCTACCCAAAACCCAAATACCTAAATACCTTGTAACAATCTATAACATCTATTGAATCGTCAAAACCATTTATATGCTCCGCCAGAGCTGGTCCGGGGATCCCTGCCATGCGGTCTTCGCATTGCCATGGCCCCAGGCAGGCGGGCTTATGTGCAAACAGTTGCAACTTTGAGCCCGGCGGTTTACGGGTTTTCATGTGCGTTTCTCAGGACCGCCAAAGTACACACATTCCGGGAAGGGCTCCAACATCTCAAGACACCACCTTCCACTAAGCTAGCATGGAACAGAGGCTGAGTAATCTAAAAATTCCAGGGTTTCCGGGTTAAGAGCCCTGCAGAATGAAAGCTGTGGACATGCTCCCCGAGCAAAGCTGGGGCTTTCTGGTGCTTGGCGGAAGGTTTGGCCGGGCGTTAAAGGTTTGACCTTCAGGTCGAGGAGTCCGTAGACCTTGAGCTCCCCCCACGACATGCAAACATGATGCCCACGAAGCAACGATGCTTCGACGGTACGTCCAAGCCCTGGAATTAAACACCTGCTGTACTGAAATTGCCGAACCACTGTTTGGGTGCCTACTGTAGGGCTCTATATAGCTCAGGTCTCATAGGGTCTGGGGCGTCTCTTGCACAGCCACGTGCTTTAAGAGATCTACATGAACTCCAGAGAATGATTGCAGCCCTTCTCCGGGGGTCTCACGAATCGTCTCCCACCTTTCCATGCTCCTCGTCCTGCTTGCTAGCGTCCTAACTGTCACTGCTCGGAATTGTGCAAGGAAAGGATTCAGGGTTTGTGTCTTGGAGTTTGGGGCTCAACATCATTCGTAATAACCGTAGAACTGGCTGTCGTTTCTGAGCTGAGGTGCGCCTGAGCACGAGAATATTTGGGAAATGCTTGTTGGCTGTTGTAGCTCGCAGAACCACCAAGAGAGTACACAAAGAACAACAGTTCCTACAACCAGAAATACCATAAACAAACCCGAACGCAATGGCGAAGTCGTCGTCGCTGTCGAGGAACTCGGACAGTCCTGTGTTAGGGAATTCGGCTATAGGCCAAGGCTTTGGGATTTAGGGTACCAAACGAGATTTGGGGGTTCAGCATCGCAGGCTTAGGTTTCGCGTCAGGTGCTTGAGGATGCTTGACTTGGAGTGTGCGTCATGTGCAGTTTGCGCATGGCCACAAGAGGGACTTTCTGCCTCGGTGAACGACCTGAGCGTTTTGGTCAGGATCCGATGGTGTGGAAAATCGGCAGCCCAAAGGGCCGAAAGGGAACTATCCTTGAGAGTCTAAGTCTGGCTCGGCTAAGCCCTGAAACCTCAAGCAATCAAGAAAGTTGGGGACGCCTCACGGGCTTGCTGAATTGGACATTGAGCTGCAATACACTCTTCTATAGATCCGTAGAGCAGACATTCCGACAAATCCTTGAATACATCCTGTCAACAGGCAATTTGCTGCAAGGCATTACTTCTGCGAAGGGGGCGCATCTTTTCTCTCAAGGATCAGCAAAATCTGCAGCGTCGGCGTCATCTACCACCTACCACCAGCTACGGCGATGTTTGCAGTTGTGGCATTTGCAATCGCTTTTGTGACGGTAGTAGATCAACCATCGCACCAAAGACAACTGCTCCTTGTACACCACAAACTCTTTGAGGTCCACCTTGCCCCCTTGCGACTTTTGTTGGGCAGTGACAGAATCGTAGCCCTCCGGCGCCCTCTTCCAGGAACTGCAATCTTCGGTTGTCACGGTCCTAGTCTCTCCCAGCAAAACCCGAGCAACCAAAATGCATCGCTCGCCTTGAGGGTGCTTGCATTCGCTTGAGCTGCGGCTGCAGTCCGAACATGTCGTATAAAAATCAGACTTCGAAGCGTTCTCTGCAAAGTATGCTCCTGTACCGAACATGGCACCAACTGCTTCTCCGCCACGTTGTGGATCCAACCCTTTCTCTTGAATGCTGCGTATGGCGGCAGATGGACAGCCATGAAATAGCAAATATTCGTTCAAGTCCGCACAGCCATCTTCCACAATACATTTCAAGGCTGAGATTCCTTGGAGAGGTGCGCAACCATGAGGTCTTTCTCGCGTTAGAACCTTCCTGGCATGTCGATACTGTTCTAGACTGTGGGGGTTGATGGTCTCACAAATCCTAGTGATCTCCACCTGCGGTGGGTCACACAGAGAGGCTGAGCGAAATGATTCTCGATGCTGCGCCATTGAAGCCAGGAAAAGCCCGCTGAGGGCATTGTGCACTGGCAGACCCTCAGGCACGTGCCTCTGAAACAGGGAAGAGCCCTGAGAAAACGAAGAGAAAGACTCAACATCGGGAAGATTGGATAGAATCTGCTCTGTAAGCTGCTGGGAACGCTGCTTAAAGTTCTCCTGGTCAGCCATCTTCTGCTGGGACAGATCTTCGCAAAGTGCCCGCTGCTCGGCAAGTTGTTGGGAGAGTTGCTGGATCTGTTCGTGGTCAGCCGTCTTCTGCTCGGACAGATCTTTGCAAAGCGCTCGCTGCTCGCCAAGTTGTTGGGAGAGATGCTGGATCTGTTCGTGGTCAGCCGTCTTCCGCTCGGACAGGTCTTTGCAAAGTGCTCGCTGCTCGGCAAGTTGTTGGGAGAGATGCTGGATCTGTTCCTGGTCAGCCGTCTTCTGCTCGGACAGATCTTTGCAAAGCGCTCGCTGCTCGGCAAGTTGTTGGGAGAGATGCTGGATCTGTTCCTGGTCAGCCGTCTTCTGCTCGGACAGATCTTTGCAAAGCGCTCGCTGCTCGCCAAGTTGTTGGGAGAGATGCTGGATCTGTTCCTGGTCAGCCGTCCTCTGCTCGGAAAGGTCTTTGCAAAGTGCCTGCTGTTCGGAAAGCTGCTTGGAAAGACACAAAACCTGTTTGCCCTCGTCAGAGACTTTGTCGGAGGGGCAGGCACGACAGTCCACTATCATCACGCGGCGAATGGTCCTTTCTTTTCCGGTTTCCCTGTTTTTCTGGGTGAGCGCCCGGAAATCCACATCATAGGTGTAACGGCCCACCGTCGCCTCACAGCTATGCTGCAGCTTGTATGCTTTCTCGAGACAATCTGTATACTCGTTTGTAGTAGGCCTCCACTGACCACTCTCAAAGTATTGCCATTGCGGCCTCTGCCCTGAAAGAGGCATAGACACATCCCCTGTTGATACCGGAGCTGCTGGCCCGCCGGGTGTCCCTGCATCATCTTTTTGCGCCGGAGCTGCTGGCCCGCCGAGTGTCCCTGCATCAACTTTTTGCGCCGGAGCTTCTGGCGGCAGGATGATGCCAATCCATACGACTATAGTTGTTATGACAAGCACGTAAAACGCCAGGCTGCCGCCGAAGTACTTGTCAAGAACGCGTAGCCCAACCAAAAAAACTACAGTAACAACAGTAACAACCAACTTTTGGCAGGGTGTCACGTCGTCCGGCGAAGCATCAGCCATGTTTGTCCGCCTTGACACGGAACTGATGTAGAAATGCGATGGAACCGTCTGAATGTGGCACTGAAGCGACACCGTCCAAGAGTTCCGTGAGTTCAAACAATCTCAGAAACTCAGTTCGACTAGCAGTCAGGACAGTCTGTGGAGTCATAAAGCCATACATGCTCAAGCTTCAGCATAACGGCAGCGGAAGCTTTTCTGAGGCAGAGCATAAGTGACTAACTACCATGCACTCGCCCCAGCACTGAAGAGCAGGCACAACATCGGTGCGGTCCTGCACTTGTTGTAGAAATCGACGTGGTTGCCGTCGTCAGAGATCACCAGCAGTGAACATGATGTGAGCAATTCTTTGCATGTCAGGCTAGGTAAAGTGTAAGGGCTTGCTACTGTTAACCCAAATCCTACATCATAGACCTACGCTCTGCAGCATTCGAGCGATTGAACTCTTCGTGGTTGCTTGGTTGCCGAATGCAAGGCATTCGGAAGGAGGTTCTAGGGAAAGCAATGAATCTGTGTCCTCGGTGATGGGCACAATCTTCGACGAAGGAATTGCACCTTGGTCCGCCACCCTCGCAAGACGACTCAGTGACCTTGTCCTTTGGGACCTTCATACATCCTGCCACCCTCACTCTCTACACACCAAATCATGAACCCTCATCTTGAGCCTCCTGTCCAAAGTAAGGCCCTGACCTTTGCTTTCCTGGGCGCTGGACCGCTTGGCTGTCTGATAGGGTATCCATGGAGCGGTGAAGGGCTACTGCAGTATGATGCTTCTGGAGCGCAGGCCTCTCGAAGATAAGTTGATCTCTAGACAGGATTTTAATGAAGACTCCTGACGGGAGGCCAGAGTAGGACAGCTGCCTGCGGTGCTCAAAACTCAAGCGGTAAACCCACCACCCAGTGCAGCCCGCTAGGGTTGTTGTACATGCCTACGTACCTAAACTACCACACTTAGAGCCAGAAAGCTTAAACCTAAGACATTACACCCCAAACATTTAGCCAGAAACCCGTCGACTCAGGGCTGGATTTATGACTAATTACCCGTCATACTTGCAATACAGCCGATGACATCAATGTGGATTTGTTCAGCTGTGTTTCTTGGGAGTGGTGGCTACGGCTTAAAGGCAGAGGGGTCTGCGAGAGCGTTGCTGGTTCTACACCCTTAGCCTTGGCATATTTCATGAAGCTTGTAAAACAACAGCTCAAGCAGAAACTGCCTACGAAGTACAAAGATTGGCATGTAAGGCGGCTTCCCCCAAGATCGGAAAAAGCACGATACCAAAGCTGACACTCAACCCTGAGCCAGAAAAGTATCGAACCCTTGAACATCAGATCCTGATAAATCTAAAGCAAACGGTCTAGAACTGTGCTAAAGCTGAAAAGGCCTAGGTAACGCCCTATACAATCCATAAACCCAAAGCCCTCAACCCTACACTTTGTAGCAAGAAGCAGAACCCATAGCCTGGAGCTCGACTCGACCCCAAACCTTAAGCCGCAGAAGCCTTGTGCTTGTGGTGTTTATTCCGCCGCCGATACGTAGCGATGCCTCGGCCCAGTGGAATTTGGCTTTAGGGTTTGATAGCTGTATCTGGGTTTTATTGTATTGCAGTGGCATTGCGCAGGGTATGACTAGATTGGCAATAACAATGTCGCCTTCAAATAAGTCCAACTATAGCACTCTGGTATAGCCGCGGCGCCCGCCCCTCCCCAAGAACGTCTTTCTATGAGCCCTTCCATGCAATGATATCCTACGGCAACTCAAAAGTCAAACTCGGGACTGGGAAAAGAACATCAACAATAAGCTTTCAAATCACAGGGGTTGTACATGACCCACAAGCCTTCAATTCACAAGGGTTACACATGACCCCACGGAACCACCTCTCAATTCAGCGACTTGCCACTCGATTCGGATGTTTGTACTCTACTCCTCACTTTAAGTCTGAATAAAGTGCGCTAGGGAGTGACAGAGTTTTTGCGCAAGGCATGGCTGAGGCAAACCAGCTCGGTGCTCATAAAGCCATCTCGTGGCAGTTTCTGTTTGGAGTACCTGCACAGTACCATGAAGTCCTTGAAGATATCGTAAGAATGATCTTATTGTTGAGGCTGCTACGGCAAGCCCCAACTTCAACACTCCACGCAGCAAAGCCTACTTGTCCAGACCCGAAGGATTTTAACCCTTCCACTGCCCCAAACCAGTTTCAAGTTGCTTTCTTCATTACTAAAGTTGAACAGGAATCTCTCCGAGGGTTCAGGATTTGTGGTCTGAATGTGTAGGGATTCAACGTCGAGGGGTTCAGAGTTTGGGGCCGCAGGCTCGTACTGGGGCTTGGAACTTTAGCCATACGTTCTTTTGGCCTCCCGTTCCTTGCCCCTCAGCACGGCCGAAGCCCAGCATTCAAAACTCCCAACTAAGCCCAAACCTCGAAAACCCCGAACCCTAAACACAACACCCCAAATCCTAAGGCCCCCCATGGCGTGGCCTCCAGCCCCTCCACCCTGGCCCTACATTGTTGGAGCTTAAGCCCGAAACCATTAA
Organism: Symbiodinium sp. CCMP2592; assembly: GCA_905221615.1. Taxonomy (NCBI): domain Eukaryota; class Dinophyceae; order Suessiales; family Symbiodiniaceae; genus Symbiodinium; species Symbiodinium sp. CCMP2592. The sequence continues at coordinate 478,758 of CAJNDT010003112.1, read as the reverse complement.
GCAGGAAAAGCATTGACCCGAGTGTTCGGGAGCTAACCTCGCATTCAGTCTTAAGGATTGACGGTCTGCTTAAAGACAGAATGGCTGCAGTAATTAAGCTGCACGTGCCGAACAGAGAAATCCTATCTAAAGGCCCTGTCGCCAGACACAGAAAATCCAATAGTGAGCATAGGCGTTGTGCCAAACTTACAAACCTGCAACTGCATCTACACAGCTACAGAAGCTACGAGCATGGGTAAAACATTGATCAGCAAGAACCCAGAGGCCCCCAAAATTCAAGCCGGACCCTAAACCCAAACCTATCCCCAGGGGTCGGTAGGGGCCACACTGGACGGCTCGGTGCACTCGATCTCCATAATCTGGGCCCTGGAAAGTGAAAAGGTCGTGAATTTCGGAAGGCTTTGGTGTAGAAGGGGAAGTGTTTATCCCTTTTGAGTTTATTTCGGGGTCCAGGGTTTAGGTTTGGGCCCTGCAAAGTTTCTGCATACAGGCCTGAAGATGTCGGGTTTGTGGTTTCAGTATCATTGGGGCTTCCGATGTGTGAAGGTCAACGTCGACAAGTGACACTTATCTACAAACAAAAGGGGATGCTACATCCCAAACCCCTGACCCCTCGACCCGTGCCCGTAAACCCTAAACCCCTAAACCCTAAAACCTTAAGTAGCCCCTCAAATCCTGCACAAGAAAGCCTCACCCAACAACCCCAAATCCCCAGTTAAGGAATATTTTTAAACACCTGTCAACATGCCTCATACGTATTACAGTATACTCAAGCCCCCACAAACCCTGAACTCTAAAGCCGGAACCCGAAACCTAGTTCCATATTCCGGAACTGCTGCTTAACCCTTATAAAACCTGAAAGAAAGAAACGCATCCCAAAGCTCCGAGGTCACTGAGACTCGGACACTTGCTCCCGTGTGATGCTGGCCCCTGCGAGGGCCGGGTCTGAAACTGGCTGTTTAGGGTTTTAGGGTTTAGGGTTTAGGGTGCTCGACGCGTCTGCGGGTGCTGAAGCAGCACAGGCTCGAGAGGGACAGCATGCCGAGTTTACTCTATAGTTTAGGGTTTAGGGTTCAGGGTTTAGGGTTACACAGATGACTCCACGGACAAGATCGGGCCCGAAATAGAGGCGCAACAGCTAAGTACTCGACAACCCAGACAGTTTAGGGCGCAAGGTCCAAAACGGAAGCCCAACAACCGCAGTGTTGCTCCAACCCCCTACTCCAAATCCAATGTGTAGTGTAGTAAATCGAAAGAGACAGCCCTCCATGGCCCAGCACGAAAGTGCTCGACGAAGCAGTACTACAGCTTGTGTCAGATGTAAAGCGAAGGGTTGGCATAGGCACCAAGTAAGCAAAACAGGGCATGTTATGCCAAACCAATCTAGCTACAAATCTCAAAACCCTGACCCTAAAGGCCTCAACCCTAGTCACCAGGCTACCCTGTCATGATTCATGGACCTGAAAAGACGCGATAAAAGTAGGTGCAGGATGATAATCCGCTATGTAAGGCATGTAAGGAATTTTGTGTGAGATTCGCCCACATCCTGTCAAGCCCTAAACCCTGGCAAAACCTTTGTGGAACCCAACGAACGAACCCTTAACATCAGAAGCTTCGAAAGTTCAAACGATCTTCTAGCACCCCTGAGACGCAGACCGTGTCGCCGCCGGATGTCCTCTTCCAAGTCCTTCAGCTCCTTGTTACGGGATGATAGGTTGGGATTTCGGTCCTAAGACATCGGCAGTTCTCCAAATTAAGGCCCTGTGGGGGTCCTTTCTGCAAGGGTGCCGTACTACTTTGGGTTCGTGTAAAGGGACCAAAAATTTAGAGCACTAATTACCCATATTAGTTAAGTTGGGATTTGAGTTTTTGAAGCTTGGACAATTCATTACCGAAAAGGATTGTCTGATCTTCTAACATGCTCCGTCTGTGTCCCAAACTCATGGGCGCAGAATACCCCAAATAAACGTACACTGACATTTCTATTCAGGTCACCACCCAAGACAAGCATGACAATCCGAATCCAGGACTCCCGAAAAACAGCTTTCAGACCACTGGTCCCTGCAAGCCGTAAACCACAAGTCCTAAACCCTGAACTACGAGCCAAAGCCCAAGAAGTCCTCAGGGCTCATGTCCGCCGTGATGACGGTGCCACGGCCGCGGAGACTGGGCGAGAAAGGGATGGACGCAGCAGGGTTTAGGATCTGGAGTGTGGGGCTTGGAGTTTCGGGTGCGAGCCTGCTTTGTACATGTTGCACCCTCCACTGATCTCTACTGGATTTGTTTTGGATTCGGAGTTCGGTCCCTCTTCAGATTCCGTCTTGGCTTGGAGGAATATCGCATTTTCGATTTACCTGAACGGCCCATGAACCTTGATATGGGCGTTGAAGGGATCCAGTTTTGCTTATTGGGTAGATGGAAACTTTAGGACCAAGGCCTAAATCAAAGAGTTAGTAGGCCCTGCGACAGCCACCAAACATATCCGAAAGCCCTAAATCTTGGCAAGGCTTTTCCGGCCCGATCGTTGGAAACTAAACCCTCTGAGTGAGGTTCCGCTTGGCGCACGGTCCCTTAAAGTCTGTGGCAGACGATTCCAGGATCCAAAACCTGACCTTGAAGCCACAAGCCAAATGCCTAAGCCCCGGATCCTAAACCTAAAAGCCCTGAACCCCGTAAACCCTAAACCTCCAAGTCCCAGAACCCGAACTGAACCTCCCAGCCTTGCCGAAGCCTCGAATCTAAACCTCTACAAGCCAGCGGTTTCTATATCCCCCAAAAGCTAAGGTGAGCTGCGAATCGCTAGATCCGATCACGCCGATGTCCGCCGCATAGGCTATGCCTACCTTGGTTGGGGCTTTGGGATGTTGGGGTCCAGGGTCTAGGGTCAACAGATTTGGGTTTTGGGGCTCAGTCAGGGTTGCGGATTGAAGGAACTAACCTCAATCCGACACCTGAGGCTCCAGGGTATGTGAATTAGGGTTTATAAGTGCCTGCTTACGGCTTAAGGATTCTGCTTAAGGTGTGTGATCGTTGAGCTTTGGGTCTTGGGGTTTAGGTGTGTATGGCATCGGATCTCGCCTTCGGGCGGTAGCCTTCTCTCGTGGTTACTACAGATCAACAGATCAACCAGCACCACTACCTGGACCCCAAAGGTATGTAGAATAATAGCCTTTTCTGGGCTTTGGGCCGTTATTTTACCTTCTTTTGGGGGTATAGGTAGGTAAACCAGAATCCCAAAGCTGTGATTTGAACCAATCGCGACACCCGCTGTCAGTGCAGTGTACAACCTGGCTCAAACTGCCGAAAGTCCATGTTGCGGTCCAAGCCTATATATGGAAAACACGCATGAATCCCTCTTGCGGACTCAGAGACTTCTGGGCATCACTCTGAGGACCCTGCCAGCACCGGGAAGAAGATGAACGTCACGACCTTTCGGCACCACTGTGCATTGTCATTAGCATCGTGTGCTTGCAAACTTCGTACCATCTTGTGGTAGCTTTGTATGTACTGACGGTTCATGTTTGAGACAGTTGCTTGTTCTACTGTTAGTGATTACCCCTATAATGCCTCGTGAGTGTCGCGATATTGGTACTTTACAGAGTTTGGCAGAATTTTGCGTTCTCTTAGGGTTCCGGATAAGGGTTCATGATGAGCTAGAAGCATAAATGAGGCTTTTTCTGGTTTGGGCCAGGTTAGATGTGTTCGCTTTTGTCTTGGAGGGGGGGTTGGGTATCTGCAACTACCGACGAAGGTGAACCGTAAAGCTAAAATGCCAAAGGAAGCATCCGAAATGACAAGATTCTGCCGGTCGGTTTGTAGTATTCACCTTGTGCTGCCATCAATAGACTCGTCCCGGCACGAAAGCAGGCAAGTTGGTTGTGTGATTTCTGATGACACCTCTGAAGGGGAAGCTCAACACGCAGCCTAAATACCATTCTGGCAGCTTAGCTGCTGTATCCTACAAAGATTAGGGTGATTCGGGATCGGGGCTCAGTCCTCGAGTGGCGGCTATGCCTCTCAACCCTCAAACACAAATAGAGGCATGCTGCCTGACTGCCCGATCTGATGCATGGGCTGCGACCAGAACATGGCCCAGTATTGGCGACCACCCGTACTGTAATTTAGGGCTGAACTCCAAAACTGCAAACCCCAAGACCTGAATTCTACGACCCCGAAAGCTTAGACACCACTTTGTCTTGGCAACGTGCCTACGGTCCGAACCAAGGCGACCCCTCGACCTTCCGGAGCTGCAAACGAGATTGAGGCGGCCGCGGCTTCCCAAATCTCTACCACCTGGCTGGCATGTTTTTCGGATTGTATCAATGTTTTTCAAAAGAACCTCTATGGGATTGGTTCATGGGGAATGGTAAGGTCTCAAACAAGGGTTTGTGGTGGTTTGATAGGGTGCGGGATGGGCCCACGACGGTGGGTCTGGAGGTTGGGGTTCAGGGTTTAGAGTGAAGTTAGGTTAGAGGTTAGGTTTCCTAAATCCTAAGCCTTCAGGTGGTGGCAATTGCTTACGAATTAAGTGCAAGATTGAAGGACCCTGAGTCACCTTTCCATTGAAGCACAATATGGGAGGGCGGGGGTATGCAGCATTTGAGGGATCTTCGGCTTAGCTTTTAGGGGTCTGCGCTGGGGGGTGTTCGTCTGAAGCTGTATAGGTACATCTACGACTTGTGAAGACGAGACTCCAGCGGTCAAGCAGCATCTCAACTCGGACAGCTGCAGAGGCCTATGTGTCCTGTTGTTTCGTGGCTTAGGTTGAAGAGGTGTCTCGCTTCGAGGTTTGGGCTTGTCGTGGTGCGGGAAAACCCTGCACCGTGAGGAACCAAGCGCCCAATTTACTTGTCCACCCCAGAACTCCACCCCCCATGCCCGCCTCAGAGAAGGGCCGGTTTCGGCGGTGAACAGTGACACAACGAACACTGCAGGACTCAAACTAGGAGTCCCGATGTGGGGGATGCTGTGCTGTTTATAGAGTGATAGTGGTTAGTGGTTATAGACTATGAGGCAGCTCTGGCTGTAGTATGTCATGTTGTTACAGCAGGTTCGAGATGCACTCAACCCTAAGCCGTTGCCAAAGATCTTCCGAAAAGCTACTACCCTACACCCCCAAGCTACTAGACCCACACCCCTGCACCCTAAACCCTGTTGGTATGCTTCAAGCACTTCCCAAGCGAGGCGGTTTCCACGTTCGGAGATATAAGGTCCAGGATCAATATGAGCCACCTCGGTATCCAGGGGGCTTAAGTTCGGGTAGGAGTTCATGCTTAGGGTTCGGGGTTCGGGGTTTAAGGCTTGCAGTGCTTGGACAATAGGATCAAGAATACTAGCCACCTTGCTTGCAACCACTTGCAAGGTAGGTTCGTGGCTGTTGAGCATGCTGCCGGTGACAAGCCTGTATTGGATGCCTGAAACGGCCTCTGCACGCCACAACTCCAAAGCCTGAACCGCTACAGTGATAATGCCATGAGCTAAGGCCAGAAGCTCTGGAAGCCTGCTGAACTCGACCCTAATCCTATCTACGGCTCTTGCAAACCCTGAAATCTTGCTGGGCCTTCGAGGGATCTCCTCACCCTACCTCCTCCATGCCGCACGAATTGGGGCAACACCTACTAAACCACAAAAACCCAACAAGTTTAAGGTTGAATTGAAGCAGTAAACTGTAAGAAGCACCAACCTCCGAAAAGCCCCACCCCGGCTGAGATTGCGGCACATATGCTAGGATGGAGAAGATGGCCGTGACCTGGTCTCTTCTGAAGGATCTTGCTAGTCTGGAGATGCTTCGAAAATAACTTATTGGGTCTTGCATCCAATCTTGGCTTCGGGTTTGAAGAGGTAAAAAGATTCCTCTGGAAAAGGTACAGTAGGTTCTTAAGGGTCAATGTAAACATGTATCTGGTTGACGAGTCTATGCTCGACAATTTGTAACGTCTGCACTCCATCCCACGTCGGGGCCAATATTTCTGGCACCCTACTGGTGCCTTGCCAACAACTCATACATCCCGAAACCCTTCCTGGAGCCTGGAGTGCGAGACCCAAACCCAGAACACAGCACGAAGCAGCCCTGGCCCTAAACAGTACTCGGTACATCTTGGACGGTTCGTAATTATCTTCCTGCATGATCGGGGTTCTCTCTGCTAAAACGGACACATGGCTTTAGGCATGAACGGACGATGTGCCACAAGCTTGGTCCAAACTCTGCAAGTAGGAATCTGCTACCGCATCCCAAGCCTCAAGCCCGAAATACAGAGACCTCAAAGCCAGAAGCCCCAAAAAACGCTAGGGCCTAGAGCCCAACACCTGAACCATCCGCCCGCTAAGCCCTGGGCGATGTACACGTTGGTCTCCTGAGCCATGTGGCGAATGGCTTCCGAAGGATTAGAGATCAGGAAAATGAGTGTGGAGGTTAAGGGCTTTATTGTTTTAGGATTTTGGGGTTTAGGCTTTCGAGGTTTAGGGTTACGGTTTAAGGATGTTTGGGGTTTAGGGCCCCGAGACTCCAAAACGGCGTTAACTACTGACACCATGAAAAGGGCTGCTAAAAATCCCTATGGTTCCATGTACCGATACTACATTGTATATACTGAAGCCTTAGACTTTCCTTTTCTGGTAACTTCAGGTCCACCATGTATGCTACATGCGTGGCGTAAATGGACCCTTTGGATGTGACTTGCAAGCATCTTGATTTCGGCGTAACGGACTTTAAGGTGACTCCGCCCGCGACATCCGGACATCCGTTAACCTCTCACGGGTGACGGGGTGACTCTGTAATCAGGAGCCCTCAGGAGGGATACCGAAGCCTCTAGGTATCAGTGCCCTAAACCTTCCTAGACATGGAAAATCAAAAAAAATCGGCGACCGACTAGAAGACTTCCCACGCAAAGCCCCATTTACCAAAGGAGAAGTATAGTCATGGATAATAACCCTTTGAGAGCGACTCGTACGGAACAGGGTTTAGGGAAATTTGCGGTCTTGCGGACTCTCAAGTTGCATTTTTTTCCTCACGCTTCAGGGTTGAAGGTCAAACCCTCACCCGGAACGCCAAGCCCCGAAACTCCCCCAACTCCTGAAGAAACAGTGCAAGATGCCTAAGCCTACACGCACAAAACCCAAGCCCGAAGCACATGGAACAGGTTTTCCGGGCTGGCAACGGTGAAGGGTCTGCGTGGATTTGGAACGAATGGTCGTGGAGAGTTTCTGAACTCGGAACCTAGAGCCACAACTCACAAGCATTATAGCCAGAATCAAAACCCCTCAATCGAATTTTCGCGAACCTTGCGTTTCAAAGGCTCTACAATGTCAGGGCCGAGCAACAACCTACCGAGCCCAACTACAGTAGTTTGTCGCCCGCCGTGGACCCAAAGCAATATGGCTCTAAACATCCTGAAACCTAAACAATAAACCCTTAAACCCTGAACCCTAAACCCCTCAGACCCAAACCCCAGAAGCCCTGAGCCCGGAAATTTCCAAGCAGACCCGGCCCGAGCCTTAATATATCGCACCTCACCTGTTGGAATGGCCATGACGCATACCTGGCATGAGGAGAGAGCCGGTTTGTAACCGATAGAACCCTTAAGGGCTTTAAGGACCCATGGGCTTGTAGGGCCTTTGTAGAGCCTTTAACTGAGAGTGGGCTCCAGCAGCCGGCTTTTTGTCTTGCCTTTCAAGCCCAAGGACTGCCCCAAAGCCCTAGATCTGAGGCTCCCCTAAACTACACAACTCTAGAACGTTAGGGGGTTCCTTAACTGGGTTCCTTCCTTCCGAAGACATATGCTTTCAATGTAGTCTTACGTTGGAGAGGGCTACAGGCCAGAGGCAGGGATTCGGGTTAAGGGACTGTGGGGCTTCGGCTTGCGGCTATGATTTAAAGTAGTCTCCATTGTAGTTCCTTTTTTTGGTTAACCAAAATATCTCCATGATAGGATCCTAACCATAAAACTTAAAGGATACTTCTTGCGTGGATGTTGGATTGTGTTGGAGCGGCCCCAAACCCTCAGCGGAAGGCTTAAGGCTCACAGCCTACCCACACTATAGAAGTTTTAACATCGCTGGCAGCACGGCGCTAATAATGAAGAGGTTGAAGGCGGCACTGCCTACGATCGTAGACCTTGGCATCAGCTGGCGTAGGGCAGGGCAAAAGCTTCTCTGGTTTAGGGGGTTGAGGTTGATGGTTTTGGGATTGAGGGCTCAGAGGCTTAGGGTTAAGGGTATAGGACTGCTAAACATTGAGGAACTTATTTGAGTTGCGCACTCTAGCTTTCGCGAGATCAGGAATGGGTCAAGGTAGGTTTTCAGTACGGCCACCCGTATGCCAGGCCGCATAACCATGACTGCTTCTGTTCGTAACTTGAAATGCAAGCACGGGTAACCTCTACGCCCCGCTCTCAAAGCATATACATACTTCCTAACACCATAAACCCTGAATGTTACCCCTGACCCCCAAACCCCGCGACGCTAAGACCCTAAATGCCTAAGACCCTAAAACCTAAGACTAAGACCTGAGCACTACACGATGCCCAGACCTGAAGCCCAGACACGCAGAGGCTAGCTCTCTTGCACTGCGACACGGGCAGTCATATTCATGATTATAGGATATTATTTCAAGCCCGTTTTAGATCATCGGCAAAATGCAACTTTGGGGCACCAGGATCGCAATGCTTTCGGGTGGTTTACAGGGTTTAGAGGGTTTAGAGGATTTAGAGGGCTTTTAAGGATTTCGTGGGTTAGGGTTCAAGGGGAAGTATCAGCATCCTTCTCCGGAGCCCTATATATAAATTCTGAAAACCTTCAGATATGGCCCTGCTTCAATCTGATCAAACCCATGTATAAATCCTCACACAAACCCCTCTACTCACGACCAAAGAAACCCCCACAACTCAAGGACATCCCGTAACAACTTGCAAACATCCTCTAACTCTGAGTCTCAAACGGGCCGAGGTCTCCAGCAAAGACCTTCCAAAAAAAAAGTTTGCTTTCCGAGCTTCGGGGCTTCGTGCATTTGGGCCCTTTGGGGTTCAGGTTTTGGGGGCTTTTGGCCTTTTGGGCCCACTAGGGGAAAAGGGTTTTATGACTTAGGGCAGTCTGAGGCGTTCAAGGGGTTGGCTTGGGCCTGGTGGATTTGGCAGTATGGGGTTTTAAGCTTTATGGAATGAAGACTTCGAGCCAGAAACCTTCAGTAACGCACTCTGGGTGACTGCCTCGGCTTTGTGATCAGCACAGCTCGATCTCGAGACAAAAAGTAGCATGCAGGAGCTAGTGTTTCAGGGTTCTGGCCCCTCTGGAAAACCATAGTACCCTTCTTAAACAGCATCCGGCCTCTGTTACAACTCCGGTAAAACCCTAAACCCTAAACACCCTAAAATCCAGAAACTTAAGCCCACACAAGGCTTGGTGTCTACGATACCGGAAGCTCGGGCCGGCCGGGCCTGATTGCCCAGGAGCTCGATAATAGAAAGCAAGATCTCCGGTGCGCTGGAACCTGCCATGGGTTTAAAGTAAAAGCCAGAAAGTTGGAATACGATTATCCTAAACCCTTTATGGTAAATTATAAGGTATCCTACCCTGAAACGATATTCCAACTTTCTGGAGTTCCCTTTAAGGGGGCTTGGGCAAGAACGACCGAATTTAGACCTGCGTGTGTATATGAGAGTTCCACAAGGGCTCCATGGGGCTTCTGAAACGATTGAGGTTTAGGGTTTAGGGTTTAGGGTTTAGGGTTTAGGGTTTAGGGGGCTTTCGATAAGGGCTTCATATATATAAGCTTGTAGCTGCTCCTTCACCTAGATGAAGAAGTATACTGAACGAGTTTGGGGTTTAGGGGCTTAGGGTTTAGGGTTTGGCTGGAAAGCCGAGGCCGACGTCTGAACTTTGAGCCTGATCCAAACACAACCTCGTCCCAAAGCCTCAGCAGATTAGACGCTGTCTCACTGCTCGGTTTAGGGTTTAGGGTTTAGGGTTTATAGGGTTTATAGGGTTTATAGGGTTTATAGGGTTTAGGGTTCTTCAATACACTCTCAAAGCTCCCAACTCTAAAATAGAAATCCTACTAAACAAGCAATAAGCAAACGCACAAGAACCCTTACCTGAGGCCTCTTGGAGGCAGGAGTTCTTTTGCATCCGCCGGCATCCGCCAAGTATCAGGCTTAGAAAATTGCGACAAGAGGCATCCTCCCCTTTAATTATGGAATCATAACCTGCAATCTTGTAAGATTTGGGCACCGAGGTAGTTTGAAGTTGCAATCGTAGCGAGGCCGACCCAAAGCCATGAGTGTAAGGTTCGCAACCGTCGGGTTCCACACCTCGGAAAAACAAGGCAGTCTCTGACGGGCAGTCTACTTACCTTTGGCTAGTAGGGAATGGAAGAAGCTGAGCAATATATCCTCAGGACCCCTCAACCGGCGCGCTTTCCGGACATACACCCGGAATTCCATCCAAACTCCGGTCTTGTGCCGTGTCGTTTTGCAGGCTTTTCTGGATAGGGATGTGTCTACAAAGCTTAGTAGGGTTTGGGGTTAGGGAGGTTCCTTCAAAGACTCCTGAATTCCAAGAGCCCGACGCGGACTGTCACATACCTGTGGGTGGCGGTGTTGAACCTCGATGGATGCGAGCTAGATTGTCACTGCCCAAATAGCGCGCTTTCGAATTTTCGGCTTAAGGCTCAGGGGCGTTGTAGAGCTCTCGGTTTACAGCTTTTTCCTACAACAAGCTCCTGAGACGCGCAGGGAAAAATTCAACAATCCTTTGTGGACTTACTTGTTACAGTAAGAACAACGCAGCATGCCTCCTAAGGAACACCAAAGTATTCTGGAAACTTTTAGATGTAAGTTCATGCTTCTCATGGGCTGCGGGTAAGATATCTGAACCCCCCGATTGGGTTTGGTTTTAAGGTTAGGGTTTAGGGAAGTTTAAGGTGACTTAAACCGCGCAACTACCCTCTCCTCTGCCCGGAACATGCTCTATCAAGGACCATAGCAGCTCTATTAAAGGATACGTGGGTGCCTGGTAGGGTTCAGGTGGCAAGGGTTTAGGTTCGGGTTCCAGGCAGAATGAAATATGTAAAACGTGAACGTCTAAATGCTCAATTGGGATGACAGATGCAAACGAGCTTTCATGCAAAGCTCAAACCGATTAGAGAGAACACTCAACCTTTGACTAATCATGTTGATGAACGTGTTTTCAACCTCGTGGAACCCTGTTTGTCTGAGCTGAAACTGTGCTGTTTGGGGTTTACAACTTAGGATGTAGTTAATTTCTATAGGTTCTAGATTTTCAAGTGTACCATGTATAGTCCTCAAATGTCTGGACGACGCCGGCTCGATAGAGCTTTCCTTTCCTGCTGTTTCAAGGTTCCTCCACGATCCTGCAAATTCAGACTTTGACACCAAGACGATAAACGAAGTCTACATAACCTAGAAAAACCGCATTATAAACCCCTGCTTCCCAGCTGCCCCTCACTCATGAAGCTGGCCGTTACCCTCTTAACAGCATTAAAGAGGAGGTCCAAAACTTAAAGCCTGGTACAAGGCTTCATCTGGAGAACGATCCATTTATGACCGATGTGGGTGGTTGTCAAAATTAGGGTCCCTTTTTGGGTCTTTATTATTATACGGCACCTAATATTTCGGGTGCCCAAAAAGGGACATAATTTTGACAACCACCCATGTAACGCTACCTGGGTCACACGACCCAGACCTTCCAGAATCCCTTAATTATACCTGAAATCATATTAAGGATCCTACTATAACTTAAGGTATATTCCTTAATTAAGCGGTTTTGGAAGGTCTGGGGAGAAGTGTTACTTGCATGTCAGCTGAGAACTTGCACCTTTCGGTGCTGCTGTCCAAGGGTAAAAGGAGGGACCCTTCAAAAGGACCCCTAGGTATATTATATACCCTTAATACAGCTTTTATATACCCATTATATAGCCCATTATAGGGTATTGCTGCTGTCGCTATGACACAGAAGCTTATCCTATGCAGGGTCTATGAGACAGGTTGTAAGATCCAACGAGTGAAGGTCGCTTATCTTGACCCGATATATCCTAAACCCCAAACCCTAAAATCAAAATGTATCCTCGTACTGAACCCTTAACCTATAATCATCCTCGCACTGTTAACCTTACACCCTGTAATATCCTATAAACCCTAAACCCTGAAGCCTAAGACCGCGCATGTGGCCCCCACTTTCGCCGTCTCTTTGACGTGACGCGTTCAATCGCCTGGCCGAGGTGCCAGAGGCAGTGGGCCGGGCAGACTTAACCAAGTGTAGGGTTTGGGTTTAGGGTTTAGGGTTCAGGGTGTAGGGTGTAGGGTTTGGGTTTAGGGTTTAGGTCTTAAGGCATGGTCTGGCTGCTTTTACTTACCTTTGGTTAGTAGGGAATGGAAGAGTGGTAGTAATAGTAGTTCCTCCATTCCCTACTAACCCAAGGTAAGTTTAGGGCTGAGAGGGATCATACGGGTTAATATTGTAGGGCTCATCAGGTTTATATTTAAGGTTTATAGGGCTTATGGGGTTTATGAGATAGTGCAGGTTTTATAGGGTTCATAAGGGTCTATATAGGTTCATAGAGGGGCCTATATAGGGTTTAATTATGATGTTTTATAAACGTCATAGAGCTTATAGGGCTTTTAGGGATCATAGGGTACATAGAAATCACATTAGGGTTTATGGGGTTCACAGGGTTGACAGGGCTTATAGATTTTATAGGGCTTCTAGGGTTTACAGGATTCATAAGGTCTACAGCTTGCAGGGTTGCATAGGGCACTTAGGGTTTGTACCCGTTTAAATTTTGTAGGGTTTGTGGGGTCCGAAACTCTCCAAAGCGAGCTTGGCCGTTTAAAGACCTCGGCAAACGGAGTCCCAAGACTACCCAGATGCCCCAAAGTAGTTCCTTTTTGGGATTACCTTATAGGATTCTATATATGAACCCCAAAAAGGAACTACTTTGGGGCCTCTGGGTAGCCACACCATGGACCATCAAGGCAAACATGAAATGACAAACTGCAATCTCGGATGGCAAGAAGCGATGCACGCGGCGAGCAGGCTGGACTTCAGATACAGCCGGAAAAAAACACTAACCATCCTAAACCCCAATATCCCAAATCTTAAGCCCCAAACCCTGAACTGAATCTTGAAACCCCGCAGAGTAGTTCGACAAGACTCGAAAACTAACTGCAAGGCTGTTGCATCCACACTTCTTTGAAGCCTCCATGAAGATGTCGGAGACAATCGCGACTCCCATAAAACACCTGGGTCGTTCTTTTGTCTTGGTGCTTTTCGGATTTAGGGCAGCGAGCCTTCTTTTCGGCCTTGAGGTTTTAAGGCACGCGCCTTTGATGTTCAGGATGACTGGGCGGTTTAGGGCGTTCTTGAGCATCCGGGTTGCTATACCACACCAAAATCGCAAACCCTGAAGCCTAGATAACTTGCGGGCTGCGAAAAACCTAAGCTTGGTTGTTAGTTGTCCTGGGCACTGGGGCATGCTGTCGCTAAAAGTCTGGGGGCTTGGATTCTGTTGGCTTAGCATACATGGTACACGCGCTGTGCTGATTGGTGCCTCGATTGCAAGCGCTTTGCTCACGTTGGCATGTCACAAATCACATGAACAGGTGTATAAACCCTAGAAGCCCTACCTTAACCCTGAAGGACCTACCTTTTTCAGGACGTATATAAGGAAATCATAATAAGGTACCCTAAAAAGGTAGGTTCTTCAGGGTTAAGGTACACCCCACAAACCCCAACACCTTGACCCGGCAACCCAACGGCTGGTCCAGTCGAATGCCAAGTCGTGTGCTACCAGGTGTTCGGGCTCCGACTTGTGAGGGAACTCTGAACCCCACAACCTTCACCTCAGGGTCTGAGGTTCGGGGTTATAGTTTAAGAGTTTAATTTAGGGGTTTAGGGTTTTGTGGCTTGATGCGGGTGCAGAATAGTGGCTCGAGGCCATTATCTTGCACTCCACGAGTCCGAAAACGCCCATCCCCGGCAGGATTTCGGATTTTAAATGCCGCTTATCAAACGATCTATTGAGGGCTTGCGCTTTCAGCGGTAGTCCTTCATGACTCCAACCCGGAACCTTGAACCCTCGACCCTAACTCTAAAAACCCTGAACCCCTGAACCCTAGAATCACCGAGGGCCGTGCCATCCAAGGAAAAGCAAGTACAGTGCCGCCCGCCCGTAGTCGTTCCATTCATACTCGTTCTCAATCTTGGGATGGAGAGAACTCTATACAGGATCAAAAGGGATTCTTTCCGGACTCTGGAAGGGTGCTACGAGGGTTCTGCACGAAGACCAATAAGATCGGTTTCTGTCAGTGGCCTATCACGACTTCATTACGGCGAACATGTCGGACTAATGGTAGGGCTTGAGTCCGCAAGGCAAGCTTGGCACTTGAGGCTACCTGTTAGTTCAGTTTTTGGCAGTACACGCGGAATAAGGCCAGGGATTGAAATGCCTGAAACATTGGATGCAAAATCACCCAAACCCTGAACCCTACTCTTTAAATCCCTACACTCTACATCCCGACGGCGTTCGTGGGGCTGACGCCACATCGGGCTCGGTGCGCGCGGCTCAAAAGCTATGATAATGATGCAGGGCCCCTCATTCCTGTAGATATACTGCCAGGGTTTGTCCTTATTAGGCTGAAGGCTGTTAATAAGGACGGATCCGTGCCTATGGGATAGATGTGGTTCTGGGTCCAGCACAGCTCGCATTGCTGCGAATAATATCATTGAACTCCAAACCCCGAAACCCAACTCCTAAACCCTAGCCATAAAACCCTTCACTTTAGGCTTCTTCCGTCGTGTTTTCAACCCAAACCCAGAACCCTACGCGGTGAGACTACTAAACCTCCACACCAAGCGCCGTGCCAGTGGAAAGATCAGGCCTGCCGGTGTGCTTTGTAATGCTTAGAGGCCTCTTTAACCGTAGCTCTTTCGGAGTTCGATTAACCCAACCCTTCGCAAACAGGACACAAGCCATATATTTTCTCGAACTCACAGGTTTGCCTGCAAGCTTACACTCTCAACTGTACTCACTCCTCTTAGAAGGCACCCAGAGACGCTTTTGAGAGAGCCCAGCAGAACTCTCACGAAAGGAACACCACAACTATCCCGGAACCACTGGTGCCTAAACCCGCCAAGGAAGAGCCCCCCCCACAACCCTATGGCTGCTTGCCAAGCAATTTAACTGTTAGGAACACCCAACAGCTCCTGTACTTGGAGGTCTTCATTACAAGGGACGTTAGGCTTAGGGCTTGGGATCCCTGATGGTGGGGAACTCTGAGGTGTAACTATACCAGCACTGGGAATGCTTCCGTCCATAATTTGGGAGTCGATTGTACTTGAGCTCTCTTCGAAGTGCATGCAGTCTACGGGCTCTTGAAACGAAGAAGCTTAAGCAAACCACTGCTTACTACTGATTGATCCTAGCCCACAGGCGAGCATCCAACCCGAATCATCGCGACAAGCCTATACTGAACTTAGAACCCTAGCAAAAATTGCAATTGTAGCTGTTTCTTAGGGATTAGAATAACCAAAATTGAAAAATTATTTCTCTAAGTACCCCTAAGAAGAGCGCCTCAACCGGCCGACATGATCAGGCAACTTTAGCCGTAGTTTCAGCGTTTAGGGTTGAAGGTCCAGTTGTGGACATGATGCACAATCGTCTTCGCGAACTCTCGAATGGGGCAGGGCGATTTGGCAGTTCAGGATTTAGGCCTCTGACTTCAGGGACACGGATGTCGACTCTTTATCGTTTAAGGTGTTGAGTTTGGGGTTAAAGCCTTTACTTAATTCAAACTTCAAAAAATTCCCAGCCCAGTGGACCTGACCCATTTTCTCGGCAAATCTCCTCCAGACATCACAGTGCGTGGCTTAATCTTTCTGGGTCTGCAGGCTTACCATGGGATCACACCAGGGAAACAAAACTACACAGAAACAGAAACCGCAAGCTCTTCCTCGACCCGAATCTGCAATACCCTGGTTTGGATAGCCATAGACCACTATGTATGTGTGTACGAGTACATATATATATATATATATATATATATATATACATACATACATAAATAAGCACATACATACACAAACACACATATGCACACACATGTGCGAAAACACATACATACATACCTACCTACCTACATACATACAACATACATACCTACATGCATATACCTACACACGTACATACATGCATATGTACATACATACATACATGCATACATACATACATACGTACAGTTGCATGACTGCATATATGTTGCTATACACCAGTGACCAAACCACGGTGCAGGTTCAGAAAAGAAGAGGCAAGGTGTTGAGGTTTATATCGATGCGACCCTTGCAAAAGGAGAAGAGAACCCCGATCTAAAGGTTCCCGATTGCCTAGACCCCCCAACTACCCTCCAGCTATTATGCCCTAAGTACTCACTATTAGGGACCATAAGGGCTCCATGAAAGGGCATTGGGGGGTCCCGAGTGAGTCCCAAAACTCGCAACATCCTGCGCCTTCGACCAGAACCTCGAACTCCGTCCCCCTGAATCCCCAACTCGCGACTGCAAAAACCCTCCAAAACCCTGAAGCCCCTGCCCCAAGGATGTGAAGGACCCGATACTTGGCTACTTGAGATTCGGATAGTAGTTACGTAGAGCAATAGTACTGAGAGAGAACATGGGCAGTTCGCACAATCTGGGTCCCTTCGACGCCCTTTTGAATAAGGGTGCTGTACTATTTGAGGGAGAACTACCCATATGAGCGTTAGGTATGTGGACCCTCAGGGCACCCCAGTCCCTAAACCCAAAAATGGCCACCAACTTGAAGCCCTCGGGCGCTCCGCAGGGGTGCTGTCAAGGATGCTGATCGTCTCATTTGTGGTGCTGGTGTCGTTGCCACCCGACCTCGGCTTTCTTCACCTACTTTTCTGTAGGGTCTATAGTCTATAGGGTTGAGGGACCTACGGTGCTATTTCATGGGAACCTATACTCCCTGGAGTGGGTTTTAAGGGACCCTGGCAAGAAGCAGGTTCTACTGGGTTTGTCGATCATGTATCTGCTCTGTTTGCTGCCGTGGTTTGCGAAATGTTGGGGTTCAAACCCTAAACCCTGACCCCTAAACTGCAAACTCCTAACTTCATAATTCTGCAGGCGTTGGGATTTAGGCTCTCGCGGTGTCGGGGTCGGGGTTCTGAGGCTTCTAGGGCTTTACCGGATTGAGGGTTCAGGGTCGAAGTGTTAACCGAACCCTAGACTCTAGTTACCCATAGGCTCCATAGTAGTTCCTTTTTGGGATTACCTATTTGGGTTGTATATACGAACCCCCAAAAAGGAACTACTATGGAGCCCTAGGGGAAACCGCGAACTCCAGATGTGAGGACAAGAGGTTTAATTCAAGTTTCGCATATTCGGGCCCCGAGCTGGCAGCTAACTAAATGGCTGCATTCCCCAAAGGGGGTTTAGGGTTTAGGGTTTAGGGTTATATGTACTGTTATGGGGGATACTTCCCTAAGCCATAATAGTAATTCCTAATATGGAAACCCTACATTCTACTATATCGGTACATAGGACCCTTTGGGTTCTACAGCTAAAAGGGACCATGCGAAGGCCTTGAGCAGCCAGGAAACGCTAAGACTGGGTTTTAGGATCTGACGCTGAGGACTTTGGACGGGTGTTTTCTTAATGGTTTCCAGGCTCCGGAGAAGCATCTCCGAGTGGATTGAATTCTTGGAGACATATCTAGCGACAATAGTGACCCTACATCATGTGACATGAAGGGTTGAGAGCGCAGGGGCTTAGCACTAACATTCGAAGGTCGGGTGTAGGTTGGGAAAACCCGGCACTTTCAGCGGGGTCTGCTTCAATCGGTGCCTAAAGCTCAGAAGCAGCAATTACAACCGAGACGCAAAACAACATAGCTGGCAGCTGAGGAGGCTAAACCTAGCTTCAAAAAATCAGTCAACACCGATGTACGGGAGTTTAGCGGTTTAAAGTTTATTGCTCTCCCAATCATCCGAGAGACATCGAGATGAGATCCAAACAGGATCCACCATGAATGCCCCGACCTCAAAGACAGAGATTGGGGTTGATGTTAGGCCTTTGCGGTTTTGACGTTGCCCCAAATCCCAAATTCTCCACCTCAATTATAAAGGGGGCATGTACCCACATACGCACTACTTAAGCCGGCCGGGCAAGTCTGAACCCCATGATTCCAAGACCCTATAGGCCAAGGTTGGGGCCCGTTCCTCAAAAACCCTACGCTCTAAGCTCTATACTTAACCCTATGCTCTGTATCTAACCTACATCTCAAGATGTTTGGGGGTAATTTTTTCGAGGCCTCCGGCTAGCACGAACCCTTTGCTCGCCAATTGAAGTCGGGTCCTTATCGCAACGGTCGAGGTTTTAGGGTTCAGGCTCTAGGGCTTGGGGGAAAAGCAACAGCGAAGGCTTCTACGAGACTTCTGCCGGGTGAAACCAAGGCCGAAAGAAACACAACGAAGTACAGGACCCTGCACATCACCTCGAACAAGAAGTGACACAAAAACCCTGGATACCGAGCGCCCGGCTTGACAGCAAGCCTTGAAACACTGTCATTGTTGTTGTTCGAGCCACGGCGGCGGCAAGGTTTCGGGTTTCTGTGTAGGTTCCGGGTTTAGGGTTAAGGTCTCTTGGGTTCGGGGGTTTGTGGCGTGCGGATTAGCCTTGCAAGTATGATTTCTGTATACTACTAAGTCCCATGAACCTCCAAGTGGGGTTCCTTTAATGGTTCCTTGTCGGGGTTCCTTTAAGGGTTCCCTTTAAGGGGATATTATGGCATACCCAGCGCCCTCTACTTCTCCAAACTCCCCCCCAGCTCTTGGAGTTGACGAAAAGACGTGGTGTGTACTTCCGGGGTTCCAGGGGCCCAGTAATTAAGTTGTTATTCAGCACCGTCACAAGTAAAATAACCCCAACTAGGGCCCTGTGTAGGCTACCGATATCTTTACACACCTACTGACACCATCTCAGAGACAGGCTACAAACACTACAGTGACTCTCGCATTTGAAGGGCTTCAAAAGAATCCCAAGCCCGTCTAAAGCCCTTGTAGAGCCCTTCTCGAACCTAAACTAATCCATAAAAACGAAGTGTTCCACCCAAAACACTCGGTCCAAATACTGTTTTTTGTGCCACCTCACTGCTGGAAAAGCAAAGATTCGCAGGTAAAGGCACTCTTCATGGGGGGTCTGACTCCTTCGGTTTAGGAGTTCTTCAATTTTTAAACACAAGGCTTTACCAAATCCAAATGTTCGTGGTGCCCGTGCTTGTAGACTACACAGCCTTCCATTGCATGCTCTACAAGGTGCTCAGCAGAATCTTGCAACATGCTCTAATGCTTTACAGGAAGGTTTGCTCAGGCTTATCGGGTATGAATACCTAAGAACATAGACACAAACACAGAGAGATTCGAGATTTCGGGGTGTTCTGGGAGACGGGCCTTCTCTCCACGTAGTGAACGAAGTCTAGCAGTTCCCCATTTGCTGTCGCAAGAAAACGGAATCACAACAACCCCACGAAGCTCGGAGGTTGATGAGATCAACCTCTGAGCACGCGCAAGTTCTCCGCTTCAAAGAACTTGCGAGGAGGGCAAACCTCAGGGTTTAGGGTTAGGGTTTAGGATTTAGTGTTTAGGGAACTTGAGCCGAATGGCGTCATCCCCCAGGCATGTGAAACAGAGCGGTCATGCAGTGAAGGGCCGCGCCGTTGAGTCTCGTAGAGTTACGGCTGAGCGGTTTGAGAGTGGAGCGGCGGCTCTTCTCGTGCAGGGGGATCTTTGTCCCGAGTTCTGACAGGGGTAGAGGAGATTAGGATCAGGCGTTACAGGGAACCAACGGTTATGGTCCAAACCAATAGTCCTGAAACGCCAAGCTTCTGCAAAGCCCCGACTGCAACGCCTAAACCCCACAATATACCGCGAGTGTTGAAGCAGAAAGCGCTGAACCTCACCATCTTACCTTGAGTGGAATCGCATAAACGTGTCTACACGCGGCCCTTTCTCATCTTCCGGCTTTTTCGTAGCCAACTCCTGGAACAGGGGGTCCAATGAACACAATACTCGTGCTCTTAGAAGACCTCCATCTCCCTGCGGTTCTTCTCTCTCTCTCTCTGTCTCTCTCTCTCTCTCTCTCTCTCTCTCGCTCTCTCTTTCTCTATCTATTCATTATCTGTCGATCCATTTATCTGGCCATGTACATGTCTTGATTACTGGGAAATCGTGTTCGAAGAGTTTATGGCTAACCTGGATAAACTCGTCTACTGCAAGCCCCTATGTACAGAAACATCCGATAAAACAAACATGCATTTTAGAATCTGGAGGCCGGTGGCGAAGGTCATTGCCAGTGGCCAGTTTCGGAGTGCTCAGCCTAGTGGTGAGGAGCGCCGGAGCTCGTCCAGGCTTTCACACATCTTTGCAGCATCTGGCTCAGACTGATGGAGGGCACTGTAGTACAGCTCGAGATCCGAGCCATTAGCCAGTTTCGTGGCGGCTGCAGCGACGCTGGAAGCGCAAATCCCTCAGAGAAGCACGCCTGGCGACCTCCGAGTGACCGTCGAGGCCGTAGGGGACCCCTGAGTATATGGTGCATGTTCCTCGGGCAGCAGCAGCGGTAGGAGCCGGTTGCGTTCCGTGATCAAGTCGACCACCAGGGAGCACGCCGCGTCCGCGGGAGAACCCTACGACTGTCCAAATGATCCTAAGCCTTGAACTTCGAAGCCCTCGACCCTAAATTCGAGACCCCAACCCCTCAACCCTAAGCCCTGAAACTCCAAATCCCAACCTACTTGCCGAGTATCTTGGGGAACTAAAGGTTAAGCCAGCTTTGCATGGGAGCATACTGAGATTATATAGGGGTCATAGTACCCAACAAGGTCAAAGGTTGGCTACTCTACTTCTAGGCCAAACTTGAAACCCCAAACTCTAAACCCTAAAATTCCCAAACTCTATGCCCCAAACTCTAAACAAGGCCCACCAGCACCTGCTTGGCCCATTCGGCTGCACCATCTCGTTCTGCCTCGCTGCCGGGGCGACCTCAGGATCCAGGGTGCTGTTTAGAATTTGTATTAATATTCCTTAAGGGTCTATGTACCCATATAGAGATACATGAGCCCCAAAGTACCTTTATAGGGACTACATTAAGGCCAATGTATATACTATATGAACACATGGACCCTTAGGGACTATTGTTATTGGAATTCTTATTATTGGGATTTGGGGCTTTGGGGTTTAGGACTTTGGAATCATATGGGGCTTTAGGATGAAGGCTTTAGGGTTTCGGGCTTTAGGGTTTAGGGTTTCAGGCTAAGGGCCTTTTGGGTTTTAGGGTTTAGAACTTATGGACAAAAATGGGGTCTTCGTACCTCAACCAGGTAACCCACGCCACTACTGAGCCTTTCTCCGACTTTCTTAGTGGATCATCTGATTCTTCAGGATTAGGGTTGCCGGGTTGCAGGATAAGGCCTTACAGGCCTTGCTTCTTAGACTCCCAACCCTCCCAAAGACCCAGGACCCCTCATTGACAAGAGCTTTAACATCTGAAGTCTCGGTGGCTATGCGATTTACAAAGAGCTGTGGGTTGAGGATCCAAGTTGGCAGCAGATGCCTAGCACCCTTGGGTTTTGGGTTTAGGGCAGTAACCTTGAAGCCTGAAAAACCCTAAGAAGAATCTTCAAAACCATATGAGACCCTTGAGGACCGTCATAGTTATAGTGACCCTCCACCACCCGGTGAATACTCGCCACGTTCACGGTTGCTATAGAAACTAGATTGCAGATTATGAATAGAACCAGGGCCACTAAGCTGCCTCGGAGTGACAATGCAAATACTCAAACACTCAGGCCATTTCAATTTCGGTGTTTTCCGAAACCAAGGGCACCCTTATACAGTACCCTAAATGGTAGGACTCTCATTAGAATAGTACGGACCCCAAAATAAGGTACCCCTCATTTTCGGAAACTCCCATTTTGCATTCTGATACTCACTCCGGTAAGATCTGCCCCTGGTGGAGTTCTCACCTAACTCAACTTGCACACGTCTCCTCCAACCCGACATAACCATGCATTGCGACCCCTACACTCTCAAGGATATAACTATGAGGATGGTTCAATAATCGGAAAAGGCACCTTACTAAGCCCTGAATCAACCCCTACTTAAAGGATCATGGGACTTAGTAACTAGGGTTATAACTTTAGGGTAACGATACTTATAACCCCACTTAAGGTACTTATAACCTTACTTGCTAAGTCCCACGATCCTCCAAGTACGCCTACATGCCAGGCGATAAACCCTGCAAACCCTAAACCCCGCTAAACACCGAAGAACCAAAGCAGTGCCTGTACTGGCGGTTCCTCCCATGCGGCTTGCGTCTCGGGACTGGCCTGGATCACAGGCACTGTGAGAGAATTCTTATTCAGGCAAATGGGAGTGTCGGGATGTAGGGTTTGGTGTTGGCATGTAACTTAGGTGTCTTGGATGCATTGTGGATCCTCTGGCGATGAATACTCCACGTTTATGCATACCAAGGCATTTCCGGAAGTCTCTACCTACCCGAAGAATCAAGCAGAGCCCCCAAATACTAACCTAGACTACTAAAGGCTTGTTGCGTCCTTTGGAGCCCTAGAGTGTGGGTATTGCTGCAAATACTCAAAACTTAAACCCTAAATCGTATGCTACTAAGCTTTGCGGGTGTAGGGTTGACGGCTTCGGTTCAAGCGCCGGAAATGACACCCTCAGGGCAAGCCCCATCATGCCCTCCACCCCTTAACCGCCTGCTACCCCAACCGGACGCTTTTAAGTACACGTGGTTGGGCCGGCAACTGGTCCGTGTTAAAGCTGGCTATCTGAAAGCCATATATATATATATATATATGTGTATATATATATATATGCACATGTGTATATATATATATATATATATATATATATATATATATATATACGACCAATGTAGAGAAGCAAACTGTGGAATTGTGTGGAAGAGGCGGATGTAGATCTTGGGGGGGGGGGGGTGACCATATATATATATATATATATATATATACATATACATATACATAAACTTAATCCCTGGCCTGAAGCCCCCCTACGACCTACATTTTCGTGCAATTATGTCCCTACCCTCTCGGTGTCGAAGCCCCGAGCAAATATTGAAAACACCCAGCAAATGTCTGAATTACGAAATCCCCGCACTCCGAACCAATATAGAGGATTTGAAAATGAAGAATACAGCATGGCTTTGTGATGATTACATATATATATATATGAGGACTGATAGTTGCAGGTCTCTCCTTCCCCCGTAAACCTCAACACATGCCAAATTGCCTAAATCCTGACAGTCTCGTTCAAAACCCTGCAACCCTTTGAGAACTAAGCTAGTCTAGCCCAATCTCCCCTGCTAAGAAGAGTATATACTGCTCCAAAACATCTCGCGCCCTTGCCTGCGTGCTGG
Organism: Symbiodinium sp. CCMP2592; assembly: GCA_905221615.1. Taxonomy (NCBI): domain Eukaryota; class Dinophyceae; order Suessiales; family Symbiodiniaceae; genus Symbiodinium; species Symbiodinium sp. CCMP2592. Next base: position 455,277 of record CAJNDT010003112.1, on the reverse strand, counting down.
CAGTTGCGTGCTCCTTGCCGCCTTTGGGGACGCCTGGGCCGCAGGAGGAAGCTCCCAGTCCAGAACATGCACGTCGCCTTTTTCTAGGATTCCTGAAACGTTTCTTAAAGTGGTCGTGTAACCCTAGGCATCTAAGGACTCATATATGAAGGCTTTTGGGCCCAAAGATCATACTATATGAGGCTTTTGGGCTATTTTGTAAGGGTAAGGGTTCCTTTGAAGCTGTCATAGGGTTTAATGGGTGTACTACAAACTGTAATATCGCCCATGTACCCATGCAGAAACCCCAAACCCCTGAAACCCTATAAACCCTCAAACCCCCCCAATCCCCGAGGGAACTCCCAGAGACTCCATTCAATATCACCCAATTTCTTGAATTTACCTTAAACCATATAAGGATCCCTAATGTGATTTAAGGAATCTATTTTACTTAAGGGATACTGGAGTCTCCGGGCTGAAACACTCTTGAGGATCCCGCCGCAGTCTCTGCAGCCTCTCGCAATGGACTGCAGCAAGTTAGGTGCCTTGGATTCTGCCAGCAACTACAGATGAAGGGTTGTTTGGTCAATCTTTAAGGGCTTGGATCTTCTAAAGGCACCGTAAAGGTGCGAGGCTCAGACTTGTTTTGAGCATTGCGGGGCTGCAAGGCTTCAAGTAAATCTTGAAACGTCAGGAGTAAAAGGCATTGAATGCCCTCAAGGGCTAGCGGGGAAAGAGGAAACAATTCCCCCTGAGACTTCTCATTGCCAAACCTTGTATGGCCGGAACCCTTCCATGATGCTTCTGGGACACTTACCTGGACCCCAAATAGTATGTAGAATAATTACTAGCCCTCTTTATGGGTATTGGGCCATTATTTTACCTACTTTGGGGGAGTTTAGGTACTAGCGACGGCATGGTCCTGAATTATTCCCCGCCATATCATATATAGTACCATTATGGAGTTAGGTCCCAAGAAACCATCCATATTATGGCATTGGGACCTCATTCCATACTGGTGCCTGTGGGAAGGCGCTTCTTTTGGCCTTAGTAAAAGCTAGTTGCGGTCTATGTAAGGCCGCCTTCACATACAGTAGAAGCCGGAAAGTTGGAATATCATTATCATAATCTTTTTAATGTCAATTATAAGGGATCCTGCCACTATTCCATATTCCAACTTTCTGGAGTTCCCTAGGGAACTCCAGAAAGTTGGAATATGGTTTCAGGGTAGGATACCTTAAAATTTACCATAAAGGGTTTAGGATAATCATATTCCAACTTTCTGGCTTTTACTTTACATCCATGAGCCTTTAAGCCCAGGATCCAGTATGCTCGACGAGATCCTATGTCTGACCACGTATAAACCCCACGGGTTCAGGATTTATTAGGTCTCAAGCTCACAGAAACAATGGGAATGTAGGGAACCGCATTGCAGGGGACAGGCCAGACCAGATACGGATTCCATAAACCGAACCCTAAACCCTAAAACCAAAAGCTATTGGGTGCTTGAACCGCGTGGGAGCACTGAGGCCACGAGGAAAGCGACCCCTCAAACCCCCGCAGTCAAGGAATAGATTAGCGTTTAGGGTTCCGGGTTTAGGGGTTAAAACCTGCAAGCCCTAAACCGAAATGTGATCAAAGTCAAAGGCCGGGTTACCGGTGGCAAGTGATCTGCCTGCAGCGCTTCTTTTAGGGCATGTGTGAAGTTTTAGGCCCTGCATCAGGGGTTTAGGGTGTTGCATGTGCGACCGAACGGTAACCATACCTATACTATAGGAGCCTTAATTAGTTAGAATAAGGTTTTGGTGCCCACTATACCATAAATATAAGAAGGAGCCCCCAAAAGAGTATAGGTAATGATTTAGGCCCCTATATTACCTATAGCCCACGTTGTGCTATCCAGATATGGCCTCGGTACTATACCCCAAAGGGTCCTATGTACTGTTATGGGGGATACTTCCCTAAGCCATAAAAGTAATTCCTAATATGGAAACCCTACATTCTACTATATCGGTACGTAGGACCCTTTGGGTACATATGGCCTAAACCCTAAAGCCCTAAACCCTAAACCCCTAAACCCTAAGCCCTAAACCCCTAAACCCTAAGCCCTAAACCCCTAAACCCTAAACCCTCGGTACTATACATAGAGACTGGTGATCCGGTCTTGCAAGTAGACTAAGCAGTCGAGCTTTACAACTTACCCGACCCTAAACCCTACCCAGACCTTCCAAAATCCCTTAATTAAGGAATATAACCTAAATTATAGTAGGATCCTTAATATGATTTATATGATTTAAGGTATATTCCTTAATTAAGGGGTTTTGGAAGGTCTGGGTACACCGCCCTAAACCGTAACATAGGGTATTGCAACTAGCCCGACTGTAGAAACCCCTAACCCAAAACAAGGGTGCTGCAAGAAGCACAAGCACGCACTCCCAACTAGACCCGACAAAGCGTGGCCTCCGTGTTCAACGTGGGTGACTCGAACTTACCTCAGACACGCATTGTGAGAAGGCTCACGGGTAGCAACATTGGGGAGAAAAGGGATGTTAAACGGTTTAGGGTTTAGAGTTTTAGATGAGTACGAACGTCGATGAATATTATAGAACCCAAAAAGTTTCAACAATCGGTATAGGACAGCTCAAATAAGCGCTTCGCAGTTCATGTAGAACCCAATCGAGACCCTAAATCCTAAACCCGAAGGGGCCATATGGGTAGTATTTCGGCCCAGGAGGGCTCCCTACGTAGAACTCTAGCACGTTCAGGGCCCAAGCGTATACTACATGGACGCTTGAGAAACACCCTATATTGGGGACTCCCTATTATACTTTTTGTATATGCCCCAAACCCTAAAGGCCCTCAAGGTATTTTAGAAGCAAATCGATAGCAACAAAACTTGTGTGCAGAGCAGTGGCTGCACACATTGGTGCTGCCTATGCAGCCCATCTGCGACCTGTGAACAATTCACCGGGCACTGACTCAAAACGTTTAGTAGTACACGGTTTTAAGATTTGATTAGTAGTGCTCGGGGTTTAGGCTGGAATTTGGATTAGGGTTGTATGGTTGTGTGTCGCAAGAAGTTGGGTGTTGTGGCGTCGGGGTGCAGCGTGAAGAAGTTTGAACACCCTCAGTCAACGGCCTTAACACAAAATCCCAAATCGTCCATTCCGAAAATTTCGAAGTCGAACGTGGAGTTGATCTGTTTGGTTCCAGGCCTGTGGACTATGATAACGCTGGGCTTGAGGGTGCGAGGGGATTGGGCTGTACTTTCGGCTATTTCAACACCAATCAGTCCTTGGACTGCGGGTTTAGGGTTCAGGGTATACAGTCTGCGTGACACGTTTGTCTTCGAACCATTTTCTCGACCGTAGCATTGATACCGAGGCGTGCAAAAATGAGACACAGCCCCCTCTCTCGTAACCAGCCAGTCCAGACGTTTAAACAAAAAAGCACTGAACAGGAAGTGCTTCTGAGTCAAGCCCTAGACCCTAAACCTTTGAGGACCTGGACCGCCACCTCATGTGGGATGCTCAAGCCCTGCACCCCCATTGTGCACAAGCCGAGCGTTATCCCAAACCTTACACCCAAAATACCAACAACAGAGTTCATGATCCTCTGGGGATCAGACTTATACTGCGATTATAGGTTCAGGGCACGCCATTTACAACGTGACACGGTTCTTCTCATTTCAGCAGGGTTTTGGGATGCTTGTGGGGCAAATTCCGCGGACCGTGATTCCCGGCCCCCGGGCACCAGACTGTGGTCGTCTCAGAAGTTGGATGAGGGCTGCTACAAGAAGCCACGTATGGCTGCGGCAGCGGCGATACATTCTGAATGCCTCAAAGGCGAAGTGTGTAAGTAAGAGTATAGGGGTCTTCATGTTTAGCATGGGCATTCTGACTGGAGCTTTGGGGTTGTGTTTTCAAACGAATGGTATTGGTAATCATTCAGGCGTCTATATTACCTGAAAATGGGGGGGGGTTATAAGTCTACAACTGCCAATTGATTTGGGATATCTGGAATCTTAGCAAAGCCCTCTAGACCCTATGCCCTAAATCCGTAAGGGTTCTGTCCCCTTGAGGGTCCGAGGTATGTCTTTTGCGGGCTCCAATAATATCCTCTGAAGCACCCCGGCTTCTCCCAGACCTTCCAAAATCCCTTAATTAAGGAATATACCTTAAATCATATTAAGGATCCTACCATAATTTAGGGTATATTCCTTAATTAAGGGGTTTTGGAAGGTCTGGGTTTGACCCCTGTTTGCAAGCTTCGTTTTTCCTGCACCCGTTTTCGGCAACTGACGTAGTACGTACGTTGGCCCTCTATATCGAAAGAAAGCTCACACAGATTACAAATAAAGACTGTGAACTCCTTGAAATCACCAAATTAAGAAACCTCTTAGGTCGTCCTATACACCCCAGACCCTGAACCTTTCAACCCAAGCTACCATGCAGCATCCTCGGGCCGAGAATTTTCATTCGATGTTCACCGGCTAATCTGCAGCAGAAAGCGCGGCGATCATCTTTGCCTTCCACCCGCATCTCCCGTCCCAAGGATGCAGTAGTTACCCATAGGCTCCATAGTAGTTCCTTTTCGGGGTTCATAAAAAGAATCCTATAAGGTAGCCACAAAAAGGAACTACTTTGGAGCCTCTAGTTAGGGATCGAATGAGGAGGACCTATCGTTTCGGGGTTTAGATTTTTGCGCCTTAGGTTCGCGGTATGCGTTGCCACACTGACCCACATTCGCCAAAAGAGTGGAGGTTATAGTGTTTGAGGGGGAATATACGCCGGTCAGGTATTTGCGGCCTCAGGGTAAGTGGGAAACCCCTATCCCCAACCCTCAAGCTTTTCCCACCAAATCCTCAACCCCGGTCCAGGGGCCCCGATCGCCGAATCCTCAACGAGCTCCGGCAGACCCGGAAAGGACCTGAAAACTCCCCACGGTCCCAGTGCCTGACCGGACCATCATAGATTCCCTAACTTCGAGTGCCCCACACCAGGTACCGAATTTTCGGGTCTTTGGGACAGCCCAGGAAAGTTTCCTGAACCTTTTCATCTGATTCCCCCCAAAACCGAAATCCTGCTGTAGACCCTATACTCTGAACACTTTCCCTAAAATGCCCCTGAAGCCCCGACCCCACATCCTCCACCGTAACTTCCCATCTCGGTGTGCGAATGAGGGCCTCCATCGTCCGGTGGAAGACAACCTGCCGGCATTGCTGACGGATGAGATCGTGCAGTATCCAGGATAAGGAGCTATCTCTAAAGCCTATAATCCCAACACCACCGTATACCGCCGCCATAGTTGCCATGGTTTGATGGCAGTCACAATTCATGCAGGATTAGAGGAAGCAGCACAGGGGGCCACAGGACAAGGTTCAGGAGTTGGAGGATTTGGGGTTTTCCGAAAATTAGGGGTACCTTATTTGGGGGTCCTTTTCACAAGGATCCTACTATTCACAAGGATCCTACTATTCACAAGGATCCTACTATTTACCGTACTAGATTAAGGTCCCCTATTTTCGGAAACTCCCATTTAGGGTTTCGGACTTCGGGGTTGCAGGTGTAGCTTTGAGAGTAACGTTGTCGGGCTCCGGAGTGTTAAGGTTGAGGGTCGTGTGATGGACCTTTCCTACTTTTTGAGTGTGTAGTACACCGGACTAGAAAAAAGGGCCTTAATATTGTTTAATAAATTTTTTGAGGCCCAAAATACTATAAGTATAGAAAAGAACACTCGGTAATTGTTAAGACCCCTATAATTATTAAGTGCAGGCCCAACAGCATCATCGTCGACAACACCAACGACAGCATTATCAATATCCAGAAACCCTGCACTTGTAGGGGCCTGGCCCCTACAACTCCAGACCCTAACACTCTAAACTACTGTTGATGATACAAACCCTGCATTACCCATAATAAGGAATATACCACAATTACCATAATTCCCATAGTTTAGGGTCCTTAAGGTAATGCAGGATTTATATCATCAACCGTACGAACCCCCCGGAACCCTGAAGTCCATGAGCGACGCCCATCGCGAGGAAAAAAAAGGTCGCCATGGCTGCTCATGAACTCCCAGGAGTCCTGTGCATCACAAAGGCTGCATTGCTGCATTCCCTAGGCATCTAAGGACTCACATATTAAGGCTTCTGGGCCCAAAGACCATACTATATAAGGCTTTTGGGCTATGTTGATGCCCAGAGGTTGGGTCATTGGGGTATACAGTTTGCTGTGCTTGGAGGTTTGGGGTGCTTATACAACAAATTCAGCAAGGATACAGTTGCATTGGCTATGCTTGGAGGTTCGGGGTGCTTATACAACAAATTCAGCAAGGCAAGTGGGAGTTGAGTGAGGTGCTCACGATCCTCAACCCTGAACCCCTAACCCCCTAAACACTAAACCCGCCCTAAACGTTCGCTGTAGGTTGAAGCTTTGGGTGGATAGTTTCGTTGAGCACCCAGGCCCGGAAAAAAACAACGCAAACTCATGTCAACGCCTACAATTCCAGGGGGTCCATGCTACCGTTTCTTTGGATCAGACATGGCTTGAGGGAACTACTTCCATAATAGTAGCATCTATGGACCCTCCTGGACCCTACACCCTCAACTGTAATTAGAAGGCATAGCCTAAATCTGAGGTGTGACGGAGTCCAAGCTGCAGGAAAGCTAACCTAGTCTTTCTTTTCCAATTCAGAGCTGCCGCGAAAAGCGAGTAGCCGGTGCGTATACTTGCTAAAGCCGCATGACTGTGCATGTTGCGCACATGGCGCAACCTGCTGGAAAGCACAGCTTCCGCGAAGTCATGCATGTTTTCTTACACACAGCTTTCACCGATTGGATCATCAACTCCGGCGATATTTGCAATTGTGGCATTCACAGTCTGTCCTGTGGCGGTAAAAGATAAGCCATCGTAGCAATGCCATCTGCTCCTTGTACACTACGAACTCCCTGTGGTCCAGCACACCCCCATCTGATCGTTTCTGGGCAGTAACGGAATCGTAGCCGTCCGGCGCCCTTCTCCAGGATTTGCAGTCTTCGGTTGTCACGACCTTCGTCTCCCCCAGTATGACTCGAACGACCAAAATGCATCGCTCGGCTTCGGGATGCTTGCACCCTCTGCATGAGCTGCATTCCGGACACGTCGTATAGAAGTCCGACTTCGAGGCATTCTCGGCAAAGTAGGCTCCTGTACCGAACAGGTGTCCGGCAGCTTCTCCTCCACGTTGCGGGTCCAATCCTTTCTCCAGGATGCTCTGGACCGCACCATATGGACAGCCGTGGAACACCAGAAACTCATTCAAGTTCACATGTCCATCTTCCACGGCGCACTTGAAAGCTGTGATTCCTAGGAGAGGAGTGCAGCCATCAGGTCTTCTTTGCGCGAGAAGTTTTCGGGCATGGCGATACTGGTCGGCTATGTTGGGGTTGACGCTTTCACAAATTCTTGTGATCTCAACCTTGGGCAGGTCGCAAAACTGGTCTGAGCGTGCAGCTTCTCGGTGTTGTGTCATTGAGTCCAGGAAGAGGCTGCTGAGGGCGCTGTGTTCTGGTTGGTCGGCAGGTACACACTTGAGTAGGGAAGAGTGGGTGGAGTGGGGCGGAGAGGCTGTGGGAAGGCGGGAGGGAGGGAGTGTAGGAGGGATGGAGGGGGACTGCCGGAGGTATGCAGGTGAAGGGGAGGGGGAAGGGCCGAGGCGGGGAGCGGGGGGAGGGCAGGGAGGGGTGGGTTTGGGGACAGGGAAAAGTGTCCTGCACTGAGAGGAAGCAGTGTCAACATCCGGAAGGCTTGATAGAAGCTGCTGGGCCAGAGCCTTGACTGCCTCCTTCTCAACAGTCCGAAGCTCGACATTCTCTGCGGAGAGACGCTTAACCGCTTCCTTGTCAACAGCCTTCTCCAAAAAAAGCCGTAGACGAGTTGCTTGTGCGTCGGACAGCTGTTGGTGGACATGTTCGATTTGCGCCTGCTTGGCAGCCCTCTCCTCGGAAAGCTGTTCGGAGAGGCGTTTCATCTCCTCCTGGTCAGCAGAATTCTTCAGAGACAGCTCCCGCCAAACCTTGATCTGGGCCTGGATGGTAGCCTTCTGCCCGGAAACCTCCTGCGAGAGCTTGTCAATCAGTTCCTGGTCGGACACCTGCTGCGCGGAAAGCTCCTCGCAGATCTTGATCTGCACCTGGTTTGCAGCCTTCTGCCCCGAGAGCTCTTGGGAAAGCTGCTTAATCTGTTCCTCGTCGGACGCCTTCTGTGCGGAAAGCCGCTGGCAAATGGCCTCCGTGTCGGAAAGCTGCTGGTAGACAAGATTGACCTGTGCCTGGCTAGCAGCCCTCTCCTCGGAAAGTTGTTGTGTGAGCTGCTCAATCTGTTCCTCGATGGGCGCATTCCGCACGGAAAGCTGCTGGCCGATAACATGCGTGTCGGAAAGCTGTTGGTAAACATGACTGACCTGTGCCTCGTGAGCTGCCCTCTCCTCGGACAGTCGTCCGGTGAGCTTCTCAATCTGTTCCTCGTCGGACGCCTTCTGTGCGGAAAGCCGCTGGCAAACGGCCTCCGTGTCGGAAAGCTGTTGGTAGACATGATTGACCTGCACCGCGCTAGCCCTCCCCTCGGAAAGTTGTCCCGAGAGCTGCTGAATCTGTTCCTCGTCGGAAGCCTTTTGCATCGAAAGTTGCTGGCAGATAGCCTCCGTCACCGAGAGCTGTACGGAGACACGCTTGATGTGTTTTCGGTCAGAAGCCTTCTGGTGGGAAAGCTGTTGGGAGAGACGCTTGATCTCGGCTTGCTGCACGGAAAGCTGATGGCAGATAGCATTCATGTAAATAAGCTCTGGGCAGGCTTCTTGCGCCTGAGCCATGTCCTGTTGTTCGCAAAGATCCTGGGAGAGCACATGCTGGCTCCAAAGCTTTCGGCACAAGTGCGAGATCCGGTCCTGATCAGACGAGTTCTGCTGGAAAGGTTCCGTGCACAGAGACTGCTGCTCGGAAACCTTCTGGCACAGTTGCTTGAACTCTTTCTGGACAGCAGCCCAAGCAGCGAACAGGGCGCGAGTGGGAGTGACGCTTGTCGAATCCATCCGCTCAAAAGCGGGCCCTCACCGTGGCCATGTCTAGACACATCCCCATCAACTCGCTATCAGTCATCAATGACCTGATGCGTCAATAGATTTTTTGCTCAATACGGCGTAAACAGCACCGAACCGAACCACACTGAACTCGAACTTCTCGCCATTACGATCCCAGAGTAACCCTGAAACCAACCACAATCTTTTACCTGCAGCAGCACGGCAACGGGAATGCTCCATGGATTGCTCAAACTTTCTAAACAAGTGCTGAAACGAAGGTCGGTCCTCATCTTGTTGCCATGGTCGCCGCGGTTGCCGTCGCCCGGGTTCCACTAGAGGTCCGCTGCCATCGAAGAGTCCGGCTCTAAACCAAAAGCCCTGACCTATTGTTTAGGGTGTCGGTTCGGGCTTGATGCTTAAAGGCTTTGCCTGGACCCTCCAATGTGATTCTTTCTTGGCTAGAACACTAGGTATCCGGACATGAACATCATACGATCCAACAAGCAACATGTTGGAGTGTGCCCAACCCCTCACAAACACGAGCTCCAGAACGAGATCTTCGAGAGGGCCTGGAGACGCGGTGTGAAGCTGCAAACCACGGCAGCACAGTACCTCAGGTAGCCCAAACCCTTAACCCAGGACAGGGCTACAGGACTTCTGGGCTGTTGCCTGACTGTCTACCTGAACAGTAAATAACCTACCGGCTTAAAGACCTTTTTGAGGAAATCATAACCAATAAGCAACCCAAGAAAGGTAGGTTTTCTAGGGTTAGGTCGGCCTCAGCACAACTAGTTACTTAATCTGCATCCACAAACCACTGAATCAAGCCCCCGCCCTTGAGCTAAGCCAGCACGAAATCCCAAACACACCAGCGCTTGAACTAACTATACAGTATACATGTTGCTTGCTTGCTGAAGGCATCCTTGCAAACTCCGTACATCCTTCAGCTCCTCGCTCCTGCTACAAAGCCATACACTTAAGGACAGCTGAGCAAGCCTTAAATATCCTGAAGTGGGGACCTTCAAGCACAGCCGGGCAACATCCTCGCTTTCCCCTGACCCCAAGGCTCCAAAGGACCCAATGATCAGGTACTTGGGTTTAGGATAGTACTTATGTAGGTTCCTATGGGGGGCATGCTTATTGGGTACTTGGACCCTTATTAGGGTAAAAACAAGGTAGGCATAGATTCATAGTTAGAGAAAGACGAGAACAACAACAGTAGCCCAAGCTTTCTCATCAACCATGGGCCCCAGGCCGTCGCCACGCCGTGGGGGACGGCAAGGTCGGCTCGCTGCCCTGAAGTTCCGTGCACTATACCCTAAGGGTCCAAAGTACCTTTATAGGGACTACATGAGCCCCAAAGTACCTTTATAGGGACTACATTAAGGCCAATGTATATACTAGATGAATACATGGACCCTGAGGGTATACGGACCGTTTGTCTTACCTTTGGTTAGTGGGAATGGAGGAATGGGGCATAGTTATACCTGCTATTACTACCCTTCTTCCATTCCCTACTAACCAAAGGTAAGTTATAAGGTTAGGACTCAGGTGTGGAGAGAGCTTGAGGTTCAGGGGTTTACGGGCAGCCCTAATGGTCCATGTGCGAAACGCTCCAGTAACTAATCATAAATGATCATGTAGGTCCTTGTGCACGCCAGGTAGCAGGCCCCTGTACGTCTGGCTACAGAAAAATATGTATTTCATCCTAGTTAAGGAGTCAGACCTCTTGATGAAGTAGAATTAAGTCGAACCCCAGGCCGCCACAGAAGCCCGAGACCAATATCGTGCACCTATCCCCAGTCACAAACCTCCTCCACAGAGTTGCATATCAGATACCCCAGCTTGTTGCAATTATCGCTAAAGTTTGGGGCTAAAGTCTGGACCCTGAACCCTAAATCCACACGCCGCTAAGCCGTCAACCTGCTAATGCCCAAGTCGAACCTCGACCCTACCCCTCTTTTAAGGTACCAAGCTTCATGGCTAGGACCTGATAATATACGGAACAGTAGGTGGGCTCGGTATGAGCGTAGAGGCACCTTGCATCCGAAAGGAAATGTAGGTGAATAAATACAAATGGTATCCCTTGTAGTCAAAGTTACAGACAGTACTAACCGAAGCTACTCTAAAGATGAAGATGCACATATATCTAGGCTGCTCAGTGGACGGTCAAGCAAAATAGGAGGGCAGCCGTAAACTCCAAAACCCCTAAACCCCTCATAACCGTAAACCCTCAACCACCTAAACCCTTTATAAGCCCTAAACCCTCAAGACCCGTAAAACCATCAGAAAGTCGAACCTGCAGCTTCGGTATGGACTTCTGCAGCAATCTCAAGGATTCGAGCTCCTGTGTCGAAAAAAGGGCTCCTTTTTGATAGTTTGAAGGATCCTGACAAGGTTTTCGGGTCCCTAGTGGGGTTCTGGGTTTAGGTGTCTTGAGGCGTTGTAATTAAGGATTTAAAGGGTGCCGCCATCAAGGGGCTCTCTCAATTGGAACAGTCAAGTGTTGGCAGAGTAGTCATTATGGTCCTTGTTACATAGCGTGTCAGGATATATGGCTACTGCTTCGTTCACGTACTCCAAAACGCTCAGAGCCCCTATATGACACCCTCTATACTCTCTCTCCTCATAAAAACTGATTTACTTATCTGTTTATTCATTTTTAAAATACTCTGAAGCCCGAATATTGCGGTCGCGGTCCTGCCGGGCCGTGAGGGCTTCGCTGCTATCCGCCGGCAGCGTTTGCTGGCAGAAGGCGGCTGCCAAGATAGCGACCTGCCCCGAAAGGTTCGTTCAAGGGTTTAACAAGCCGAATTTGCAGGCTTGAGGGTAAAGGGGTTCCTGAGAGAGTTGAGGTTTTAGCGTCTGTACTGGGGTTTCGTGTCCTGGGTTTGGGGGTGTGAGGCTTGAGTTTTCGTGCTTCGGGTTTGGTTTGAAGTAGAACGACTAGAAGCTTTTTTTCAGAATTTGTTGTAAGGTCAGGTTCCTCTAATAAGGGTTCTATAAGGGCACGACTGCCAGGTTTCTATAAAGGGGCTCACTGGAATTCAAGGCTCTACGAGGGATCTGAGCGGACCTTTGCCCGACATCTCCTGAACACTTCTCAGAAACCCAACACTGGTCGCTAAGGCCTAGGCCTCAATAAACTGAATACTGAAAGCAAAGCTTTCGGGCTTAGAGCTACGGATTATGCTTTAGGTTTTGGGGCTTTGGGGGTTATAGGGTTACGGGCTTTTAGGGACCGAGGCAACACGAGACTATGTTCAACATCATCCTTAGCCATGCCCCTCTCATCAGAAGCCAACTCCTTGACATGATACGGCTAAAGGGAACTCCAGAAAGTTGGAATATGGTTTCAGGGTAGGATACCTTATAATTTGCCATAGAAGGGTTAGGATAATCATATTCCAACTTTCTGGCTTTTACCTTAAACAAGTAAAAGCTGCCAACTCGTGTTTGACACCCATAAATACACCTTACCTAAACCCTCAGCCGCTCCAACAGAAACTTGGGCTTCCCCTTCAATGGCTGGGAGCACAGGGTTTGGGGAACCAGGCGACACCATCGGCCCCAAACAGGGCTACTTGATAAATGCTCGAAGTCTTGCATCGGACACCAGAAGACGATCACGTTGAATGCAAGTCTGCAGTCCTTTGCTTCTGTGGGCTAAGCTGAACCCGAAGACCCCAAACCAGAACCTGAACCTTAACACCAAAACTTAAACCTCAAAGCCCTAGGACAAAAAAAAAACAAAAACCTTAAAACCCAACAACCTAAAACTTCAACACTGTAAGCCTCAGCAGGCCCGAAAACCCTAAACCCCTGAATCAGCTGAATCCCACAATCCTGAACCCTCCCCCCCCTCAAAACCTAAACCCTGAACCCTCCGCCCTGACCCCGAAACCTGCAGAACCGAAACTGTCAGACCCGAAAACCCAGAACTAGTAAGCCGTACAGACCACGGCCTCCGGTACCGGATCTGCTAGTGTCATCTGGCAGCGTGCGTACACCTAGTCTGGAGCTTCCAGGAGAGCCCCCAAACCCGTAAACTGCGAGTTGTAGGGTCTAGGGTAAACTATCGATCAATAGAAAGTTTATAGGATTTGTACAGTGTTTGTTCAGCCGTGGAGGTGTTGAAGACCATACTGCCGACCCTTAGGAGTGTACCCTCAGTTGTATAGTATAGCTTCACGGTATGTTGTACGATCGATTTGCTTGGATCGACAACAAACGCATCAGGCTGTAGCCATCTCTAGCTTTACCGACATGGCTTCAACTCCAACACATTCACTCCAATCCCGAAGGTACAAAGGCCCCCCCCATCAAAAACTCGGAAAGCGTTTTCATTACTAGCGGGCATTAATTCGTATCTTTACTGTCGCTTTGAGAGCTCTTGCTCTTGCTCCTGCGCCTGCTCCTGCTCTTGCTGTTGCTCCTGCTCTTCCTCCTGCTTGTGCTCCTATTTTTGCTCTTGCTTTTGCTCTTGCTCCAGCTCTTGCTCTTGCCTTTGCTCTTGCTCCGGACAAATGCAAATTAGGTTTTAAAGGGCAGGGGTGATTTCGGGAGGATTGGCCCCAAAGCGTTTTTTATCATTAGGGGGTCTTCAACAAATGGGGGAATGGATTAGTTCCAGGAACTAAGAAACATTGGAGATAAGCGCATATACACACATGAGTAACTGTTTCTCTTTCTGTATGTTTTCACATATAAATGGAGACTAAGACATATGCATAAACAAGACTGAAGATGAACCGAAACATAAAATCGAAACCACGAGGATCGCTATCGAACAAATTTCGATCATAATCAGAAGCAGGCCTGCCCGTTCGCGGATTCCATGACAGCCCCTGCCGCCTCCAACCTCGCAGAGATGCTTCGCACTCTTCTAGGTTTGGTCTGTGGCTTTATGGCGTAAGGTTTCAAGATTTTAGGTTTAGGTCTCTAGGAGTCTAGGTTTTTTTTTTGGGGGGGTTGTTTCGGATTGAACTTTGTTTAGGTGTAGCTGAAGGGCTCACATTCATAAGGGGTTTAAGCATTCAACACTTTGGGTGCTGGGGGGCTCAAAGGTCAGGGGTTCAGGGTTCACGGGCAAGGGCCGAATGGCTGGAGGTTCAAGGGTCCAAAGGGCCTAATAATTAGGTTGTTAGGATTTTGGAGGGTATATGATTATTAATTACGGGAGCCCTTGGCAGAGGTTCATGACGGTGCAGTGCTGCAGGGGACCGGGCTGCTCTTAGCCGCGCTGGTCTGCGTCGGTGAAGGATGCGATGCTTACGAACACCGGCTGGGTTTGAACCTCAAAATGACGCGCATTTCGGGATGAAGTACTGCTCGCTTGTCTGTTTGGATGATCACGTTGCATTGGAGAGCAGATAATCAGTATAGTAAAGTATAGCATATTACAAATCGGTCAGCATAGTAGAACACGACCACTGTACACCCATGCTCATCCTAGCGCTGCTGAGTCTGTGAGTTTCCTACGTGAGGCTTGGGGGGCCAATTCGAATCAGGAGTAGAAATTATCCTTCGTTCAAAGTAAGCTTTTTTTTGCGGGCGGGATCCCCTGAAACAGTTGAACATTTCAAACCGCACAGAAGGCGTAAAGCGTGAATTGCAAAGTCTTTTAAACCCTATAGACCCCGAAATCGTGAACGTCTACGCCAGACTTGAAGCCGTCATGATGAAAAGCGGAGCTCTGAAAGCCTAAACCCCCAAACCCAAAACCTCCAATCCGGAAGCAGCTGCCTCTTGCCGGCTTGTGCAGGCACTGGAAGCCTCAAGCAAACAGGCTCTTGGGCTTGGGATGCTCGAGGCTTTCGCGTGTATTCTGCTCTGCATGTGAAGCCAAATTTGAGATCCAGGTGCAGATGAAGCAGAAGCCCCATCATAACCAAAATGAACTATCCGACCTTGTTCTGCACCGTATAAACAAGGACACGCAATATGGTACCCCTACTGCTTTTTCAAGAATGCCAAGCTTCTGTAAGGATTTTTTCAAGGCCCAAAGATGCTCCGGACGCATGTTGATTAGGCCACTTAAAGTTGACAAGGGGTCTGAATAACTCACAGTCATCTCCCCAATGTAGGCCCATTATAGTCGCTTCAGGCCAAGACCTCAAGCAATTTGTTCAAAAGCCCTCAACTTACGGCTGTTTTGTGATCAAAATCCCCGAGGTTCGATACACCATGTATGGCCGCCTAATCATTTTAGGGTTCAGGGTTTAGGGTAGGAGCTTGACTACTAGCACCCTCGCGCTTGAATACAGATGCACTCATCAGTTCTCATAGGGAACCCTGTGTACTGTACATCCACCAAAACCCGAGAATGAACCTTGAAGCCCTGAACCCTAAACCTACTTCATACTCAAACTCCGAAACTCTAAACCCTACACCCTAAACCTACTTCATTTTCAACTCCCAAACCCTTCACTCCACGCCCTGAACCCCTCCTGAACTCCTACACCCTGAACCCTAAACCTACTTCATATTCAAAATCCTAAACTCTAAACCCTACAGTCTATAAACCCTATACCCTAAACCCTCAAAGGAGCCTCATCTGAGCCGCATCGAACGGGTTGTCAGGAAGGACGAAGCCATACCTCAGTAACTGGGTTCCTTGAGGGATTCCTCTCCTGTTAAAGGACTCTTTTGAAGTTTCTACAAGGGGCGACCACTTCCTTTACAGAGTTCTCTTGGGGTTTCTGTATGATGGGGCCACCGGCTCCTTGAAAGGATTCTTTTGGGGGTTTCTAGAAGGGCGTCCATGGGGAATTAGCATCGGCTTCTGTGGTCGGATCAGGGAGGCCGCTTCGGGCTTTAACCTGACTTGTCCGGTATGTCAAGGGAGCTAAAGATGAACCTGTGGGATGATACCGGGATCAGAATACCCCGAGCTCCAAAACCTAAAGGCTAACACCTTCAGCCAACTGCTCACTCTGTAGGCTCTGGACTCACTTCCAGCTGGGATTTTAAGGGTTTAGGGATGTAGGGTTTTGGGGTTTAGGGTTGAGGTCCTGCTTTTCATTCGCGAGTCGAGATCGACGGCATACCATGTAATGCAGGTGCCTTAATGCTTAGATAGGGTCTTGCGGTACATAGCTCTATGCCTGTAATCGGGAAGATTGTTTCCAAGTGTTCCGACCCCGATACCGCCATTTAAACCACAACACTTGACCTGATCCGGTAATCGTGAAAGGAAAGCCCCAGCACCACAGACCCTATCCTGAAATCCGAACACAGGGGCCTTAGCTGGAATAGGGTGTGCTAGAGGGGCCTTGATAATTAGCGCAGAGAGTAGACGATAGGGGCCTTACTAGGTATACTTACGATAATTACAACAATGACTATAATTACATTAGCATGACTATGAATCGGGAACCCTCAGATCTAATCTTCAAGGAAAGTATTCAACCTTCAACCTAAACCCTCAACCCCAAGCCCTAAACCCTAAACCCCAAAGCTCAAGCCCTAAACCCCCCACCCCAAGCCCCGAACCTCCAACCACAAAACCCGAAGTCCGAAACCCAGATCCTAAGCCGATGGCCCAAAACCCACGCCTATTTCCGAAAAAAACCCTAAGCCTATTCGGTTTAGGGTTTAGGGTTTAGGGATTCGACCTTAAAGCCCAAGTATGACGGCGAGAGCCAAGTTGCCACAGCAGCAATCGGTGGTTATCCTGGGCGCAAGTTAGGGTCATTTCACCAGGGCGTAGGATTTGAGGCACTAGGTGTGAGGATTTAGGGCTTCGGGGGTTTCAGGCTGAAGGGTGTCAGGCGAAAGATATATGGGGGCTGTTCTAAATTATGGTCCCTTTTTTGGGTACCCTATATAATAAGGACTATACTACTATAGGGCCCAAAAAGGGACCATAATTTAGAACAACTCCCATATGATATTCAACTGAAGGTGCGGGCGGTTCCGATTTGAGGACAGAGTGTGCCGGTTTGGGGGCTTGGGGTTCAGGGTTCCCACAAGGTGCATCACAGTTCTCATGATGCCCGTACTGCGGATCCTGATTCAGAGAGTTACACATGTAACATCGGAGCCTGAATAATCAGAGCGCATTATACATGTAGGATCAAAAACCCCAAGCCCTAGTCAAATTTACTAAGGCCCCTATCTAATGATGGCTCTCCGGGTCTGGTTGGATCTCAGCTTTTTATGACTCGGAATTGGGAGCTCCTTATCTTTGGAGAAGCTGGACACACAGTGGCGATAGCACATTCAGCAGCCCAAAACCGTAAACCCTAACACCGCAACACAGAATTGGGGGCCCGTAATCTCTCTAATCGGATTGTGGGGATTAGGATGAAAGGAGTCCTCAGGACTGTGACTAGAATGATTAGGTAGTTAGGCTCCTACATTAAGCAGATGCCCTTCCATTTTCCCTTGATCCACAACCCGATGCCCGACGTCACACCAACAACCCCGAGAATGACTCTATAAGGTCTGGGGGAAAGCCGATGTAAATTCATACAATGCAACCCGTCCAAGTCCATCAGAAAAGCTTCTAGACATGTAGGAAAACCAGCGTCGTGCCCGTGCCCCCGCTCAACAAATCTACAAAATCTACTGAAGCAAACGTGCCTTAAGCACTTAGACTTAACCCCTACACCCCCAAACCCCTACACCACCCCTACAACCCCCCTCCTGCGACCAACATAAAGAAAATGACTACTAAAGTACATGTGCCCAAGGACTGCTCTCTCGTAGAAGATGCACACCTGCGCGGGCTGGTCGAGCTACTCGAGCCTTTCGGGTTGTGGGACCATGCATGGGTTCTTGAAAAATTCGGCGGTTTGTGTCTCGGATTCAGGGCAGTTTGCAGGGCTTTTTCGATTTAGTCCGTTTTGGCTTTGGGACGCAGGACTTGAGGCTTGCTGTTGGGCTCAGGATGAAGGTCCAAAGTAGATACTTATGGCCAGAAGGTCCAAAGAGGTGAGCTAAGTGAAAGTTTGCAACTGTTAGAGCACAAATTTCGAACCAGGGTTGAGAGCCTTGCTGTCCTCCTGGATAAATCCCAAGTAGGCAGGCTCTTGGTATAGCAGCCAGAAACAGCCACTGTACGGTTTTCCAGAGAAGCTGAAAGTTATCATTGTAGGGGCCTTAATAATTCGAATAGGGTTTTGGAGCCCATTGTCCTAATAACTATAATTAAGAAGGACGCCCCAAAGTAGTATGGGTATAGATTAAGGCACCTCTATTAATGTAAAGTTACTTACTTGCTGAGCTGATGAGCCGGGGTCTCCAGCCTCCTCGCCCGCAGCGTAGTCCACGGATGCTTGCAAGGCCACGCTGCCGTCCTCACAAAGCTAGCCGCAAGCAGTGGCTGTGGTCATCGTAGTGGTGGTCGTCGTCTTCGTAGAAGTAGAAGTGGAAGTGTAGAAGTAGAAGTAGAAGTAGAAGAAGTAGTACAAGTAGTTGTGTAACCTCGTGGTCACTAGGTACTACAAACTCGAATCTCAAGCAAAGCCACCAACCTTGTCATGAATCCTCAAACCCAAACCCAAAACTCTAAACCTCACGCCTGAAATGCTGTAAGCCCCATATGGCCCACAAGCCTTTAACCAAAAGACTAAATCCTGAACCTTAAACCATACTTAGCCGAAAACCTGAACCATAAACTCTAAAAGCTGGAAAACCTAAGCTGATAGCACCCCTTTAGAGCCTTACGTTGAGCAAGAAATTTATAAACAGGACCCTTATAATCACTTGCCGTGTTCAGCAGCTCCTTCAGCACGGTGTGAGTGCGGCCGGTGCCCGCAAGCCTGCGCAGAAGGTCGAACACATAATGTAGAAGTTGATGGGTTTACAGGGATCAGGATTGCAGGGTTAAGAGTGAAGTTCTTGGAGTTTCGATTTGAAGTGAAATTTCTAACCTTCTGTGGGTGGCATCAGCTCCTGTCCTGACCCCTCCAGAATCATGGCCTGCTGAACCCACACCGATTGCTGCGCATAGCTGCCTCCACCGCCGGATTGTGGCACAAAGCTCGGCACAAGCAGCGATGCTGCTGGATTTATGTTAACAGGGCCACATACTGTCACTATCTTTTTTCGGTTAAACACATGTTTGCCGTCATGCAGCCAAATCCTGCTGACTTGGTCCCCCTAAGACCAAGTACAGGTGCCCTCCACTCTGATGATAAAAATATTCCAATCATGACCAAAGCAATAAAAAAAACTGTCCCAACCCCAATAATAGCTGTTAAAACATACATCTGAAGGTACCACCCTCTGAGGATGAAACGGAAGACCCCGAAACCCTAAACCCAGCCCGGAATCATACAGGTGCAATCTATCCTAAACCTTAAACCCTAAACTGCAAAACCTTATAGGCATCCCTGACGATGGATATAAAACCTAAACCTACACCCAAAACCTAAGCCCTAAACCCTAAACCCCAAACCCTAAATTACTAAACCCTATAAACCCTAAACCCTGAACCCTAAACCCTAAACCCTGAACCCTAAGCCCTAAACCCTACGCCCTAAGCCCTGAACTCTAAACCCTGAACCCTAAACCCCAAACCCAAAACCCCAAAACCCTAAATTACTAAACCCTAAACCCTAAACCCGAGCCTGGGATCGTGGTTCGCCATGTCGAAGCCGGGCACCAGCAGCCGCTGATGCTCCCGGCCAGCTTTCACTGGGAGCCCTCACAGGCTTCTCTGCATCTTTTTCTTCTTTAACAATGGGTTTAGGGTTTTAGAGTCTTAGAGCCTTAGGGTTTAGGATCTTAAGGTTTGGGGTTTAGAGTCTTAGGGCTTAGGGTTTAGAGTCTTGGGGCCTCAGCGTTTAGGATCTTAAGGTTTGGGGTTTAGAGTCTTAGGGTTTAGGGTTTAGAGTCTTAGGGCCTTAGCGTTTAGGATCTTAAGGTTTGGGGTTTAGAGTCTTAGAGTTTAGGGTTTTAGGGTTTTAGGGTTTAGAGTCTTAGGGTTTAGGGTTTAGAGTCTTAGGGTTTAGGGTTTTGGGGTTTAGGGTTTTAGGGCTTAGGGTCTTATAGGGTCTTATAGGGTCTTAGGGTTTAGGTGATGTTAGGAGTCTTCCAAGTAAACAGGGGCCTCGTAAGCCAGAATAGGGCTTTATGTACAGGGTTTTCAATTGGGCTTGTCAGGCTGTTGCAGGGCCTTGCAGGGGTTTCGCACGGTTCATAAAGGCTTCATGAAGGGTTCGACAGCCTTTTTCGGCGTTCTAGGTTCGACAGGGTTTTATAGCGGGAGGGCACTTAATGATGGGACTCGGGTTTCATGGTTGTGACGGGGGCCAGAAGGGGACAGTCATTTTTAAGTTGTAGCTGTCTCCTTCAACAACCGGGACCGACTATACAAATCCCAGACTCAAACGGAACGACTTCATCGCCGGTGTCTGAGGGTTTCGGGCAGGGGTTCCGGCGGTAGGGCAGGGAGTTTAGTCCCTAGCGTCGTGCCTGACAGAATATGTCTGAGACCCACGCTGCGCCATCTGACCGCAGAGGCCGCATGACCCGCCACAAACTTGCTCAAACGCGAGTTGTTGTAAGCATTGTAATCAAGTGAGAACCGCAGCCGGCAGACGGGCACGGACTCCGACCGTGTGCGAAATCTAGCGAGCACCTTGTTCATACACTCTGTTAAGCCATTCGACTGATGGTGGCCAGGAGGAATTGCCCCTGGTGCGTTTCGCTCTTTCGAGTGCCTCCATGGGATAAGTTTCGGTTGCAGGTAGCGTGATTAGGGCTCAGGACCTGGGGTTATAAGGTCTAAATCCAGGAGTCTTCAAAAGAACCCAGTGTACTTAATTCGCGCCCTGGGCTGCTGCAGCCACGTCGACACGCAGACATGTCCCTGCACGGCATCCAGATGGTGTTGCCAAGACGGTTCTTTAGTACTTCAGCTCAAAACCCTAGTCCAAACCCAATAGTTACCCAGAGGCTCCAAAGTAGCTCCTTCTTGGGGCTACCTTATAGGATTCTAAATCTGAGACCCCCAAAAAGGAACTACTTTGGAGCCTATGGGTAAACACTAAACCTGAAGCACGAAATCCCGAACCCCAAGTCCCCAGCTGTCCCAAAATCCCAATCAACCACACCAAAACCCCAATGTATCGACTTTGGAAACCTTGATCCTAGCCCCTTGCAGAACCCCCATAAAGTGCAGAGAGTCCGTCCGCATGTAACCGCATACGCAACCCTGTTGTCACCCTTACAGCACCCAACATCAAAATGGGAGTTTCCGAAAATAGAGGACCCTTATTATTTAGCACCCCTAAATAGTAGCAACCCTATTACAAGGATCCCAAAATACGATACCCCTAATTTTCGGAAACTTCCAAATCTTTCCTTGAAGCCCCCAAACCTAGACCCCAGATCCGAATTCGTGAAACCCTTCACCCTTAACTTTCTGAGCCCTAGACCCCAACTCCTAACCCCAAGCTCTCGACACCCACAAGCCCTAAACTTCAGGCAGTTAATATGGAGGCCTTTATCGTTAGAATCGGGTTTTGGTCCCTTTCTAGTATGACCCTAATAAAAGGGACTCCAAGGAATAGAATACAAGAGTTGGTATTTATTCCGGCGTCGACACAAAGCTCAAAAATCAAACCGCCGAAAGCAGGCCTGCGGCTTCCACGAGCTCTTTGGAGAAGTCGACACACCGACTCCATAAAACCTAAGGTAGGGTTAAGGTTCAGGGGTTAAGGTTTGGGGCTTGGGGCTGTTAGGGTTTATGGGGCCTAGGGCTTAGGGGTTTACGGCTTAAGGGGTTTCAAGGTTTCTAGGGTTCAGGGTTAAGCAATTTAGCATCATGCTCTTGTTTTATGGAACTCAAGCGCTCTTGGGGCTTTGGGTCTAGGGCTTTGGGCTGTCAGTCTGTCGGGGCTTCATGGCTTCAGGGCCTTAGGGTTTTAACTTAAGGTTTTAGAATCGAGGACGATGACCTTAAACCCTATAAAGCCAAACTTCCATAGTTTCGAGACTGGGGCTTGGCTGGAGGGTCGAGAGGCATGTGGGGATTGCTGTCCCGAAATCACTAAGCGCCCTGTACCCACAGACCCCTCAATAGATCCCATTGTAACCCTCAGACTCTATATGCTTTACTGCTTTAGCGTATAGTCCTTAAGTTAGAGGTTTTTAGCATCTCTAACTAAGAAATACATCTTCAACTGCTTGCACATTCAATCCAAACAGCTCAACCGAAACTCGAATCTCGATTGCAGGTAGCCAATTCAGCTGTTCGGCTGACTTGGCCCATAAGTAGGAATCGAAGTCCACGCCGCTTTCCTGCACTTTTGAAGCACGTTGGGGTACAGCTTAGGCTTCGCTGTACCTGCTACAGGAGGGTCTTGGTGTTTACATATGTGTGTGTGTGTGTATCTGCATATTATATACATATAGACTTAGACATATAATAGAGAGAGAGAGAGAGAGAGAGAGAGAGAGAGAGAGAGAGAGAGAGAGGGGACTGCACCGGGATACCATTGTTCACGCATTGTTCAGACACCTATGTTGACCACCTGCTTACCCTCAAAGGAAAGCTGACGTGAGAGCCCCCTCTCAGCAGCAATTCCAGATTAGTTGTCAGGATGAACGAAGAAGCTTAGGAAATGGGGGCCATCCCACAAACAAAAACACGCATACACCGCGCACTGCCATGCCCGCAAGGTTTTCAGACCAGCAGCACTCACAGGTGAATCGCGTTTAGTTGGTCCAGGTGATAGGCCAGGGGGGCTATCGGAAGCAATCGTCGCAGCATGCTCCCCATCGTCATTTGACGACCACCCGACCAAGAGCCAACCGGCTACGAACAGCTTCTCAGCACACAGCTCCGAAAGGATCTGCCGCAGCAGACTACAGTTAGAGCATGAGACATCGCACATGCCGCAGCGACTGCCTTGGCAGTAAGTGCCTTGACGAACCTACTCCCAAATCAAACTGGAGAATTCGATGAGTGTCCTTAGAAAGCCCAACAAACCATAACTGAGAAATGTCTGCCGTAAGAACTCAGTGGAAATTCGAGACACGTAAGCAGGGTTTCAATCTAGTTCTAGACCGAACATGCAAATCTTGGCCAGTGAGCTTCTACCCCGAGCCCCCCAAAGATCCTTTGATTCCTCGAAAGCTTATGGTCGCTGACGGTGGCTATGCAGGCTTCGCAGAACGAAGCTCTATAACGTAAACCCCTAGTAGTAAAAAACTTAAACCCACTAACTCAACCCTAAAATAAAACAAACAAACAAAAAAACACCCGAACCCCTGAACCCTAGACAACATAATTCAGCCCTAAACCTGTTGGACAAAAAATAAAACGAAAAACAACCTCCCAGGCGCCTTGAGTAGGTCCTCGCAGCCCTGCGCAGCGGCAGAGCGGAGGAGAGTGTTGAAGTCGTCTCGCACCTTCGCTTGCCCAGGGGTTTGGGGTTTAGGGTTATAGGGTGCAAAGGATTGGGGTTCAGTGGTTCAGGTTATCACTTAGGGGCCGGAGGAGGTTTGAGGCGAAAGGTTCGTTCTGTGCTGAATATTTTGTCCAATCTATTGACTTGTTGCGCTTGAGGTCCTCTTATACATGAGGAACTATAGGGCCTCATTGGCTCACGGAGACTGAAGACTCTGAGATATACTCGCGGTGGCTGCCGCTGAAACGCCAGCCCCTATGGGCCAAGACTGTCTACTAAACCTTCTCGCATCTGGCCCTGCAGTGAGCAAACCCCGCAGCGCCTAAACTCAAAACCTGAAGCACCCTGAGCTTTTTGGGTTCGGAACCCCTTCAAGGAACACCTGTATAAATACCAAAAAACCATTCTGAAGACACCCCCCCGGAACTGTTCAAGAACCCCGTAGAGAATTGCAAAAACACTGTCGTAGAAAGATAGTATAGCGGCCTTAATAATCAAAACAGGGTTTTGCAACCAGGAACCCACCCAAAATAGTAGAGGTAAACTTTCAATGCCCCTATATTCCCCTAGGCCCTTTTTCTCCTCTAAACCCTGAACTCTGAACCCTAGACTCTGGCCCTTAACCCTGAGGCCCCATGAACCCTATAAGCCTTAAACTCTAAACCCTATAACCCCTAAACCCTATAAGGCCCTATAAACCTTCAACTCTACATCCTAACCCTAAACCCTACAAACACTAACCCCTAAACCCTAAGGCCTCAATCTTACACCGTCGACAGTCTCCAGCGCCTGTTGCTGCAGACGTCGCGCTGTGTTCTGTAGGTCCGGCTCGCCGAGCTGGGCGAGCTCTGCCTGCTTTTGCTATTGGTTTCTAAAGTCTTACAGTTTAGGGTTTAGGGATTAGTGGTTTAGAGTTATTTAGGGCTTATAGGGTTTAGGCTTGTTTTTTGTGGGGGGGGGGGCTTTCAGGGTTGAGGCTGCTGCTCTAGTGTTTTGTTCCCAGTGTTCCTGCATTTGGTGACCGGTGTTGAGGTTCCGGGCGCCTGGTGCCACGGTTGTAGGGCTGGGGATTTTAAGTATGGGTTCCCTAAACCCTAAACCCTAAACCCTAAACCGGGGTTTAGGGTCTTGGGTTTAGGGATTCCAGGGATCAAGGCTTCAGGGCCAGGGTCTACTGATCTCGGAAAAGGACGGTTAAGGACTTGGGACGTCTTGCAGCGGCAGAGGAGTTTCCTCCTGGGTCCCAAAGCGCCCCCGACACCACCCGCGACTGTGGGGTTGAAGGGCTTAGTTGGACTTAGGGTTTAGTGTTCTTCGAGGATGGATGTCCCTGAATATGCATGTCATATGTGTTTGCAATGTAGTGACAGGCTCTTCTGAAAAAAATCCCCAAATTCTATCCATCGCCGTCCGGTGGGGCTATACCTAACACGAAAATTACGTGGAACCCGACAAATCCATCATGCGGTAAACCCTGAACCCTGAATCTCAACAGAAACCCGGTAAGTAAAGTCTGGATGCCTCGGACCAGTGTGGGAGCATGTCAAAGGTCCTCCGAGGCAACTGGGCTTAGATTTTTCTTAAATACAAGCTTCAGTGACTGGGCAAAGGTTCGCAGGCGTTTAGAGTCGGGTTTGAGAGCGTGGGATGTTCTGTTTGCACTTTTCGCCGGGAAACTCCGCTGTCTGCGCTGCTGCGATAACCCTTTAAGGCCATCCCCTGAAAAAACCCGAACCCTGAAGCCCTAAACCTTGAGAGCCCAAGACACACCGTTATCTGCATCTTAAGGCTACGGCATGCATCTTGCAAGCCTTGCCCTCTCCTCTCTCATGCCCGTAAGTATCATTGAAAGCCCTTCGGGTTGAAACGCCTGCCCGTCAGAGCAAGAAGTGGAACGCTGAAAAATATTGCAGAAGCATCGCGTGATCGAGCTACCGTGGCGAACACGACCTATCCTGCCTCCGGCTGGCCTTGCACCGCCGCCGCAGGTTTCGCTGAAAACTTGATGATGTTTGACAGAGCAACAAAGACATGTAGTTATGTAACAGTTATGTAGTGTGTAAAGTGTGAAACAGACAAGTTAGTCGCCAGTAAGCACTGCAAAGACCGTTCCATCACATCGATGATTTGACGCTTCCACGTGGCGGTTTCCTCAGGAGCAAACACAAACATAAGAGCCTGGAGAAATACATTTAGAGCCCTCTATGAGCCCACATCCAAGCCTGAGAAGAACTGTTTTCACCCTACCAAAGCCCTGTAAACAAGTGAAAGTATGAAGCCCATGAACACCGTATAGAGGAACCCTATAGAATCCGAGTTCTGCACAATCGGTCCTTGGTAAGGCCCTCATGTGCTCGGCGTTCCACCCTGAAGCGGCGAGTTTGGTGGTAGTAGAGCCGGTAGCAACAGCAGCAGTAGCGGCAGTGGCAGCAGAGTGGCAGTTGCAGTGGCTACTAGTAGCAGTAGTAGTAGTCGTAGTAGTAGTAGTAGTAGCAGTAGTAGTAGTAGTAGTAGTAGTAGTAGCAGTACAAGTAGTAGTAGTAGTAGTAGTAGTAGTAGTAGTAGTAGTAGTAGTAGCAGCAGCAGCAGGAGTAGTAGTCGTAGTAGTAGTAGTAGTAGTAGTAGTAGTAGTAGTAGTAGTAGTAGTAGTAGTATATAGTAATCGTAGTAGTAGTAGTAGTAGTAGCAGCAGCAGCAGGAGTAGTAGTCGTAGTAGTAGTAGTAGTAGTAGTAGTAGTAGTAGTAGTAGTAGTATATAGTAATCGTAGTAGTAGTAGTAGTAGTAGTAGTAGTAGTAGTAGTAGTCGTAGTAGTAGTCGTGGTGGTGGTGGTGGTGGTGGTGGTGGTGGTGGCGGTGGTGGTAGTAGTAGTAGTGGTACTACATGCGCTGATGCTTTGAGCAGGGTTTACAGCCATATCTGGAGGTTCCAGGCAGCGTAAATATTTAAAGCCACCGAATTACTACTCGTATTGTATCCTACACAAGGGTTAAGAAGCATAGTTCTCGAGGTTAGGTTCGGTAAACATCAGGTCTCGGGTGGCTTACCTGAGATCCAAGTGCCCGAACCTCCCAGGCGTATTGAGCCTTGTCTATCAGAGACTGTGTCAATGCCGCTAGAGTAGGGCAGGGTCCGCGTTTTATGGGTCTACATTTCGCGAACTCGGCATATCCCTGACGAGACGGTGTAACAAGTTACTTCTTGAAGAACGCTTTGCGAAACCTTTGTACAACAGCTCTATAGCATGCAAAAATACCGCGATAGTGCCATAGCCTGCAAAAAGCAGCTAGAAGAACCAACGAAACCCTAAACCATAAGCCCATGAACCTTCACAAAACAGGCCACAATCAACACAGCCAGGCCTGAGTCTGCTTTTGCCCGCTCCAGGAGAAGGTGTAGAGCCATGACATCCTCCGAGCTCCGAGGGGCGGGGGCTTTTCAGGGCGCAGCCTGGAAGAGCCACGGTTTAGGGTTTAGTGTTTTTTTTTAAGTGCAATGGGGCCTTTAGGGTTTAGTGTTTAGAGTTTAGGGTTGTATGGAACTAGGGTTTCGGAGTTTAGGACTTGGCTTTATGAAAGCTAGGGTTTAGGAGCAATGGAGCTCAGGCTCAGGAGCCATGGATTTGAAAGGCTCACGGGGACTAGGGTTAAGGAGCCAAGGGCCTATATGGGCCTCATAAAGGGTTGATAAAGGGTTTGTGGAGGTTTGCCAGGTTTGCGATAGGGTTTGAGATGTTTGCAGGGCTCCATACCGGTTCTATACACGTCATGGCTTTGCGGCTTCGGGTTCAAGGTTTTAGAATATTGTACTTTACGCCTCTATTGTGCCATCAACATTATGTTCTACGTGTTATTTTACTTTTTGCTCGGGCTGGATTGTTTCATGCTATGGTAGAAAAAATGCACAACAGCCGGATAAACGCTCGGGCCTGGCAGATGGTGGAGAGAACTGCCCATATGTGAATAGTTTCAGGTTGATTTTGCCTATAACAGCTGACTCCTTGTCGAGGGCCTAAAGGGGGGCGAGAATCTTTATCGTGTTGTAAATCTGCGGGTTTATTGGGGTGCCATAGCTTATTTGACAAAGAGTCGGGATTTCTATTAAGTTTCGGGGTCACTCGGCACGACAACGCATGCACAAACATATATTCTGGAAGACTTGCTCATCGTCGCGACCGTTTCGTGTGCCAGCGACTCAGCTTCTCTCCGAGTTTGCGGCAGCTGGCGAAATATCGTCGAAATTGTCGCTTGTAGGACATAACAGTTCTGGGCAATTTTCGAAATGCCACCAGCTTGGAAGTCCCGACTCTTCTTGAAGTCCGGCTTATCTTACCTTTGGTTAGTAGGGAATGGAACAATGGTAGTATAGCAGTTATAACTGTACCCCATTCCTCCATTCCGTACTAACAAAAGGTAAGTTATCCTGCCTATCGCGTGCTCGTCAGTCCAACATGCGAAACCTTGGATATACAAGAGAACACCAGATTTCGGGGTATCCAAAGTACATGGTACATTTGTCTTGCATGCAGCCCGGCAGCATACAGGGTTCAAGCAGTAACCCAAAGGATCATGGGGGACACGGGCCCTATTTGGGGTTTTTAATGTTGGGTGTTTATAGTCTGATGGTTTCAAGGTTTGTCGTGCTTCCGGCCTCCTGGAAGAGAGCTCTGTAGAGCCTTCGAAGGTCTGTAAAGGTGCGTTCTATTCGTGCAGCGAAAGAGTTCTACGCCGGTGTGTGTAGAGCTCATAGTGTCTTGATTTTGAAGGCTGCGGGACACTCCCTTACTCATTGACTGGCGCTCCTAGACTCTGAAGTCACTTGAGTCATCGACAAATCGTGTCCTGACTTCCCACTGTGCTCAACATAAAAGTTCCATGTGTCTCCTGCATTTGCAAACTCTTGATCACGTAATCCTGTGAAGTAACCCTATGCCTCCAGGGACCTTCTTATGGGTTCCTTAAGGGGTCTAGGGCCCTAACTATGAGGTCCCTGGAGGGATAGGGTAAGTCTTCAAGCCATACAATCCGAATTCAGTCCAAGGCCTTGGGAAAAATCAGCCTACAGCTCCTGGACCCTTGTAGTCGAGATCCCAAACCCAAGACCCCCAAGCCGAAACCTTCCCCAGAAAGCCCCTCTATAGGGGCCTCAGGGTAGTGGCTGTAGAACCGCATAGTCCCGTAAGACGGCTGAACTAGATTAGCCGCTAACTTAAATCCTGAATCCTCAACCAAAACTCTCAAATCCTGAAAGTCAAAATCCCGAAAGAGCTTCGCTAAATCGAAACGAATCTCACACAAATCTCGGAAGAGCAAGCATCCTCGTCCGGCGATGCCAAGCCTTCCAGCCGTCCCAACTCCTGGAGATCATGATCACAACAGGGTTATAAGATTTCGGGTCTGAGGAAAGGTTCGGGTTTTGTAGTGTGCCCTTCAGGGTCCCGCGGGTTAAAGAAGGGTTACTTTTCTGGGCTTTATAAAGGCTCTTCCAGTTAAGAACCAAGGGTTTTGGCCTTTCTTCCAATCTTTTTGTCTGAGGCGTTAAGTTTGCGATTCCGGGGTCCTAAACCCTATACCTGACGTCTGATATTGAGGGCTTAAGGGCTTCGTTTCATTGGGGTCCTATGCGCGATTATGATTCGGATCTCAGGTTTGAGGGTTATCTGCTTGTTCTGCTTCCTTTCTCCGCCGCAGAAACTCCTTGTTCAGCAAGCAGCCGGAAAAAAAAAAAAAAAGATGAATACTACTCCTTGAAGTCCCTCAATGTGTTGATCACAGAATACACCCCCAAACTCTATTTCAGTTATGAAGGAACCCGTCCTAAACCCTACAAAACCCTATCAATCCCTTGATAGAAACCTTCACAGGACCACAAGACCTAGTACAACTCGCCTCGAAGCGCTGCCGCGCAACATCGGCTGACCAGCACTTCTCCCAGGCCACCTTCAAGAGTTGTAGGGCTTAATGGAGGGGCCTTAATATTTAGAACAGAGTTTTGGGACCCCCAAAATAGTATTGGTATTTATGTGTTTTAGACCCCTATATTGGCCCAGTTATGCAGATATTCAACAAAGATCCTACCGCGCGATCATGATAGCATGTATAGCCGATGTTGAAAAGGCCCTCCTGGGATGTTCATCAAACTTTCGTGCTCCCCAACTCGGTAACGATCCACACGGAGTTTCGAAGCACGCCAAGGAAGCGTACATATGCTGATTTGCGGGCGGCACATCGCAGAGGTGATGAGACAATCATGTTGTGAGTTGGGTTGGGTTGCCCTATAGGGCGTGGTTTCTTTCAGTTTGGTTGGTGGTCGCGGCAGTAGGGTTCGTCGTTTTCAGGCATGAGGCTAAAAGATAACAAGTGCAAAAGATCAGCTACCAGAGTCCCTGATGAAGGGTCTGCAAAGCCAGGTGCAATAGTCGATACAACGCACAGGGATTGATGAACAGCTGCAAAGCTCAAGGCCGGAGACCGAAGGCAAGTATCCAGGAGCTAGGGTAGGGGTGCCGGGGCATTAATGATTGTAGAAAAGATTGGTCTTATTCCCCTATAAGCCCCAAACACTAAACCCGTACGTTTATAAGGGGTCAAAAGGCCGATCCCAAAGCTCCAAAGCACTAAAGCCTGGAAACCTTAAACGAAAAAACCACACACACACACACACACACACACGCACACGCACAAGCACACGCACACGCACACACACACACACACACACACACACACACACACACACACACGCGCGCACACGCACAAGCACACGCACACAAAAAGACTCCAAGCCATAAGCCCTCATCTACACTTAAACTAAATCCGCGAATCAGAAGGTCAGCGTTCTGCCTTCAAGTAGATCTCGCCCTTTTGAATAGGCTTCAAAGCACGGAAGCCGCGCCCTGCAGCAAAGGGCAAAACTGCCGATGAGGGTTCGACAGGCTTGAAGTGCGGGAGTTACATCTGCCGAATCCTTACACCCAAACCGAAAGCTACTTACTAAATCCAAATTCCAAGAAAACCCCAAGCCCAAACCTGTTTCCCAAACCCTCAGTGCTAAACTCCCACCCGCGCCCCGAACTGTTGTGAAAACGGCTTGCACGCTCAAGTTCTGTCAGCCTTGGTTCACTGCGTGTTTGTGCCCTTTCCTTGTTCATGCAGCCTCTTGGGACACTTAGCATTGTGCCTGCTCTTGAGGTCGCGGATTAGTATAGGGCCTTAACAATTAGAATTGGGTTTGGGGGCCCATTATCCTATAACTATACAAGGAACCGCCCCCACAAAAGTACAGGTACATATTTAGGCCCCTATAGTGCCCAAACCATCCTCGTCTCCTTCGGAGGCTGCGCTTGCGAGTTCAGGGTTTAAGCAGAAAGGGCCAGGGTACTGTAGAAATCAGCTCCCTTCCAAAACAGCGTGACACGGATGAGCATGGGGATCTTGCCTAGACCCCCTAACTACCCATGAATACCCCAAATACCCACTATCAAGGGCCATAAGGACTCTATCAAAGCGCCCTTGAAAAGATCTTGACATACCCTACCCTACCCTACCCTACGGGTACCCTACCCTACCCGACCTACCCTACCCTACCCTGCCCTATTGTAAAGACTCATCAATCAAGGCGGGGTTCTCTATCAGACACCTGCCTCAAGGGTTTAGGGTTTAGGGTTCAAGCCTGGCAAATCAAGCCACACAAGGAAACTTTCGAAACTTGTGGGCCATGCCTGATATCACGGAGCGCGCAGGGTGTCTTGGAGCTGACAGAAGGATTTGATTCTGTATATCGTGGTTCGGCATTCCCTCTCTGAAATTTGACACCCGCGTGCACCAACTTCCCCAAGGCCTGTGCGGGTAGGGTTGTCTTATTGCAGCACAACTGGAAAGCACTCCCAAAACGGGACAACGACATCGAAGCGCCTGTAGGAAAGTCGTAGAGCTCTACACCAGCATCAGGCCCAAGATCCATGGCTTTAGGGTTCACGGTTGTTTTGTGTTTATGGTTTAGGGTTCAGGGTTTAGGGGTTTAGGGTTTAGCATTTCTCCGAGATTTCAGGGACTTGGGTTCTTAGCTTCTTCGGTTTTTGACGTGCAAGCGATAGATTCTTTGGATGTGCTGAACGATGGGTTTGGGAACTCTGTGGCTTTAACAGCCTCACCCTACAGGGTCAAGTCTGGGTGTAGGTGCAAGGCGTGGGTGTAGGTATAGGCTATAAGTTTGGGGTTTAGATGGGTTTAGGGTACTCAATGAGATACTGTAGTTATCTGAGCTTAGTGTTGTTGGGCGCACTGTGGTTTCGACGCTTGGGCCCACAAACACCATATCCAAGAACAGTTCAGCCAGATCACGAGCCGGGTTCAGGGTTAACTCTCTCCGTTCCGAAGACCAGCCCCACAGAGCAGCAACCAGAAACCTGTCTGCATAGGCCAAGTATTCCGGAACCTTCATCATGAAATCCTTGTTCCAAGATCTCAGAATCCCTACACCCTCGGCCCACGCAACCTAAACCATCAAACCCCTAAAGCCCTTGTGTCGTACAGACCCGCAGGGGCCCCTGATTCTCAAGGAAACCTATGAGACCCATTCTAATCACGAAGGCCTCTACATGAGGGAATGCTGACAGCGTTTGGACTTTTGTAAGGCTTCAGGCCTACTTCTGGCTTAGGTGATTTCTGAACGGAGTTCCTGTACTTTATCAGTGTAGGACCGCACAGCTTGCTGCTAGGATGGGAGGACCCTGATCAAATCCTTCTAACTTTGAGCAAGAGCCCCAACAACAAATAATTTAGGTCCTAGGGTACACATAGTTTTCATATAGGAGCGCTGAAAACGTCGTAAAAGATCCCTGAAATGCACAAGAACACGTGGGGCCTTCTGTTTTTCTGTGACACGGTGACACGGAAAAGCTGCGGGTCGAAGATCAGTTGTTGATCTCGAACGACGTAACTCCGGTATGCCTCGACCCCCAAATGTAGGTAAAATAATGGCCCAAAACCTATAAAAAGCGATTATTCTACATACTTCGAGGGTCCAGGTGCTGGCCAAGAGCAGCGCAGAGTGTGAAGAGCTCACAGTAAGGGTTTGGGGCCTAAAGGATATCAGAGACTCGGAAACCCTCCACTTCAGGAACCTTCCCTGAGTTAGGAAGAGCCCTTAATTCTGTGGGGCACTGTATAGGGTTTCACGTCATGGTGTGGGGAGTAATGTAGGGGCCTGAATAATTAGAATAGGCTTTGGGGCCCACTTTACTATGAGTATAGTGAGGACCCCGCAGAACAGTATAGGTAATAGTTAAAGCCCCCCCCCCAATCATTATTGCTCAATTTGGGACGCCTGGATGAGCTTGTCAGACCGAACAAGTTGCTACCACCACCACCATGGATTTATTGTAGGGTTTACGATTTAAAGGTTTAGGGTTTAGGGCTTGGGGTCTATAGGGTTTATTCACGGCTTCGCTATATCTTCAGATGTGTGCTGTCTTCGGTTGGACAGTCTTGTGCATTCTGCTTCGCTCGGCAAGCCCAACTCTCCCTCAACAACGAAGCAGGGTTCTAACTTCTCCAGTATATAGATCCGTGGTATATTAAATAAAACCTAAAACATTCAAAAGTTCTCCCACGGCCGAAGTCGAAGTAATCCCAATTAAATGACTCGAAATACCCAGCCCAATTCCGACAAGTACAGTGCCCAATTTGTCTTGGGCCCTTCGGATAACTAAAACATGAAGCGAGCCTGTATCACTCTAGTCAAACGTTTGCCAACCCTCGCACAGCCCAGCCAGACACCAAGCCCTACCACTCCGGCGATGAACTTTCGTTTCTTATCTGCAAGGACCTCTAGCTGCTTTTGCCAGCCACGGAGGCATTGCTTTATGGTGGCCAGAAGATCACCGAACCTCACAGGCGAAAGTCCTGAACTGCTTCGGGTTAACGTTCAGATGGGCTCTTCGGGACTTTGTGGCGGTTTGCTGTCTAGGGGCTGCTTAGGGCTTTGCGGATAGAATGATGACGGTTTGGAAGCTGGGGTGGTAGAAAATTACCTCCTGCTTCGTTGGCCTGGGTCTACAATAGGAGCCCGATCATAGGCTAGTGATTCTGCAAGTAAACGTATGATACAAAGAAGATACTGCAACTCGAAGACCCAGTTGCAGAATATGAGAGCCCCAATGCAGACCCCAAGTAGTCGAATCATTACAACATACCCTGGGGTTTAAGGTTCAGGGCCAAGGGCCCCGAAGAAGAAACCCGGGTGCATATAAAACAGATCCCTTGAATCTCTCTCTCTCTCTCTCTCTATCCACTCTCGCGCCATCTTCTCTCTGCAGAAACGCCGGAACACCAACCCGTATCACCCTGAAGCCTTAACTCCGAAAGCCGAAAGCGCTAAAGCCCTCAACTACACAGAGCCTGGGAGGTCTATGAACTGAAACAGGCTCTAAACCCATAAGGTGCTAAAACCGGCAGAGCTCCGAGAGCCCTTCCGGAACCCTTCAAGGCAAAAAATACACTCACCTCAACACAACCAGTCCAAACGTAACTCTTGAACCCTAAACCCAAACTTTCATCGTTGTTCTGGTCGCACCCTCACTCTGGACCACGAGGACCTAGACCTAAACTTTAAACCCTGCGAGCCCTTCACAGCCCTGCACCAAACCCGGCAAAGTCCTCTCCAACTTCACGAGCCGCTGCATCAAAGGGTCGGACTCCTCGCTCGCCTAGTGTTTAGGATTTAGGGTTTAGGGTTTCTAAGGTTTATAGGGTTTAGGTTCAGGGTTTAGGGTGTAGGGTGTGCTATTGTTCTTCTGGTTTTTGGGCTTTGGGTTTAGGGTGTTTTTGGAATGGGGTCGAAGTTATCGCATCGAGGTAGGCGACATTCGCGTTGGACCCAGATTGTAGTACCACAGTTTTGCCTTGACGAGGTGATTCAACTCGCTTGCGGACGAGCGCCAGGACGAACTTTTCATATTCGGACTGCTAGCGGAGGTTGCAAGGTTTCTAACGGATTCAACGGGACACTTTGCAGTGCGCCTTCCACCCCGCTTCGAGTGTTAAGGCCAGACCACGGGCACTGTCATTGCACGTCCAAATGCTAAAGCACTCGTCATGACCGCGACCTGACTCAATTCTACCCCACCCCTATGACTGTAAGTATGATACTCACGAATCCTCCTCCACCCAGAAGCTTGTAATCCCGGCGCTCCTAAACTCAGAATCCTCGGTTCCGAGACCCCCAAATAGACCCCGGCACCCGTAAGCCCCTAAACCCTCATTCTGCAAGATGTCCTGGAAGAGGCCGTCTGGTTGCTGATCTTCAAACTACTTCCCAAACCCCCATGGGCTGAAAAGGTCACACTCACAGGAATAAGACATACGCATACGAACTTCGAAAGGCGACCTCTAATCCAAAGGTCTGAGATGTACACTCCAACCCAAACCCTAAATCCGAACACCCAAACCTTAAATCCAACAGCCCCCAAAACCCCCATACCCGAAATGAACCCTAAGCAAAACCCTAAAGACCCAAAACCCCAAACCCTAAACAAACCCCCCGAACCTAAAGACACCCTGAGCCCTCCAAAACCCCTTAATTAAGGAATATACCTTAAATCATATTAAGGATCCTACTATAATTTAAGGTATATTCCTTAATTAAGGGGTCTTGGAAGGTCTGGGCACCCTGAGCCCTCCAAGAGGCAGACTTCTAGGCCGGGCTCTGACCTGGAACGGAGCCTGGGGCTCACAACTGGGATTTGGGTGGTTGTCAAATTTTTGGGTCCTTATTATAATACGGCACATAATATTTAGGGTATCCAAACTGGGATTTAGGGCTGCTGTTTTTTGGTTCAGTTCCGGGTGTAGGGTTTAGGGGTTATAAGGGTTTAGGGGTTTAGGGCTTAGGATTTTAGAGTTTAGGGGATTAGTGCTCACAACTGGGATTTAAGGATCACAAGCTTCGGGCTGAGGGTCTTTGAGGGGATTAGGGCTTAGGGTTTAGGGGCTTAGGGTTTAGGGGTTTAGGGTTTAGGGGTTTAGGGTTTAGGGATTTAGGGATCAAAAGCTTAGGGCTTAGGATTTTAGGGTTTAATGTCAACCTCCTATTAATAAACCCCCCCCTCCCCCCCCCCCCTTGATTGATTTGGCGCCCGGGGTGGGGGGGATTGATTATTGAGGGGGGGGTCGGTCGTCGTAGTACAGTAGTGTAGTATCACAATAGTACAGTAGTACAGTAGTATAGTACAGTAGCACTGCAGTAGTAGCACAGCCTCTGAGTCCAGCTCTTCCGGCGGACAAGGCACGTTTGGTAAAGTACCAGCAATGAACAATGATCCTGCGGTCCTCTCCCTCCTCCTTTGAAAGCCGAAGCTTTCGCAAGCAAGGGCACGGCTGCTATAGGTAGGTTATTCCAATCAACGACTCTGCTCCCACAGCCTGCTTTTCTTTTGAATCCAGAGCTTTCCCAATGAAAGGCTTGGCTTGTAAAGCTTGCTGTCCTTTTCAAGGCCTTTAAAGGCACCACCAAAAGGCCCTCCCCGGCGGGAGTTTATAATTGAGGGGGTGTTTATAATTGCGAAGAACGGCCTTTGTTAGTACTCCATCAGGATGGATTGATTTTTGGCTCCGGGAATAAGGAACTTTATTAAGGAAGGCATGGTTTCTGAGGCCCTCTAAATCTGCGGTTTCGGAGTCCGGTGGCTTTGGAAGCTAAAGCTTTCCCAATGAAGGGCTTGGCTTCTGAAGCAAAAGGCCCTCCCCGGCGGGAGTTTATAATTGAGGGGGGTTTATAATTGCGAAGAACGGCCTTTGTTAGTACTCCATCAGGATGGATTGATTTTTGGCTCCGGGAATAAGGAATTTTATTAAGGAAGGCATGGTTTCTGAGGCCCTCTAAATCTGAGTAGCTGCAGTTTCTCTCTCTTTGCAGACCTGAAGCAGTCGTAGTAGTTGCAGTTTCTCTCTTTCTGCAGACTTCAAGCAGTCTTAGTAGCTGCAGTTTCTCTCTCTCTTGCAGACCTCAAGCTATCGCAGTAGCTGCAGTTTCTCTCTCTCTGCAGTCCTCAAGCTCTCGCAGTAGCTGCAGTTTCTCTCCTTTTCTCTCTCTCACACAACAACACACAACAAGAAGTATCTAATTTCGGGGATTTTGGGCCGGAAGGTTTTGTAATTGAGGGGGGGTTTATAATTGAGTTCCGGGGGTGGGGTTTTGTAATTGAGGGGGGATTTATAAAAAGTAGGTTAACATTAAGCGATTAGGGCTTAGGGTTTAGTTTTTTTTTTTTTGAGGGCCTTTTTCCTTCTGCAGTACAGTCGGAGAGCTCCAATGGAGCAGGCAACTTACTAATCCCGGGTGTAGGGTTTAGGGATTTAGGGATCAAGGATTCGGATTTAGGGATCGAAAGCTTAGGGCTTAGGATTTTAGGGTTTAGGGGATTAGGGCGGCTTAGGGTTGAGGGTTTAGGGGTTTAGGGACAACTGGGACTTACCTTGGATACTGCCCCCATACAGTAACAGTCTATAATAGGGCTACTATCATGGTTGAGGGTTGAGGGTTTACTCGGGGCTCAACACAACTGGGAATTACCCATACAACATACCCCGCTTTGCTTAGCGGACTTGTAAGTTATAATAAACTTGGCAACCTGTGCTATAAGGTATGTTCGGGCATATTATAAGTTTAGTAAGTTTGCTTTGACATATATGCTGTTTCGGCTACTTCGCCGGAGGATATAAGTGAGTTAGGGTAATGGCGTCCCGAATACATAGAATGATCCCAGCTTTTACTTACATGGACTTAGAAACTAGTGTTTTAGCATGATGAAGCTGAGATGCCTACATGGATGGCCCAAACCCTCAACCTGAAAAATCTGTAAATCCGAAACCATGAAACCACTAGGCCATGGCTAAAATCCTGCCCCGACCCTACTACAGCAAAAGACCATAAACGCAACGCTTACCATTAGGAACCATGTAGCCCTCTCTCAGAACAGAAAGAAGCTTCTGAGGAAACTGTCCGAAATACAACAATGTCGGAGTCGTAAAAATTCGAGTACATGCTATGGAACTCGAAGGAATAATACCGGCCATTATGTCGGCTTCTATATTAGAATCAACATCCGAGCTTGGCGCAAGGGCGCTTCCATCTTCGGTGTTGCTGGCGGCTTGATGCCATGCCTTGGGGCGGTGCTCATAACTTACTATGAATCCCTTGGACCCCATTGGATGTGTGATCGGCACCCTTGGGTTTGGGCTATTCCAAACAAGGAAATGGTTCCCAAGGATCACCAAACTCTGACTGCTTGCAGGGGAAGCGTGGGGTAGGCTGTGTTACAGTCGTGGCAGCTGTGGGCTTTTCGATTGCTCGGGCTCGGGTAGCTGATTCAAGATAGGTCTATCCGTTCCATATACTGTTTGCGAGGGTCTCTGAATGGAGGGCAGCTGGGGATCGGGCTTGAATCCTGGACTTAAGACTCCGATTCTGCAGAGACTCCCGACTTCGGCGCTGAAGTCCGGAAAAGTACTTCGCGTGGACTCTCAGGAAAGCTCTGGCCCGCAAAACCCCAAAAACGAAACAAATCTAAAAGCTCTGACAGCCCGTACATGAACTGACAGTAAAGCACCCCCAAACCCTGAACCCTGAACCTCTAAAGCCAACAACCCGTAAGCCCCACAGCCCTACCAGGGGTCGAACCAGGAGCAAGGATGCTTCTTCTGCATCTCCCGGTACTCCCTGGCAGCTTTGCTCTGAGAATCTGACAAAGGGGGCTTCAGAAAGCTTGCGTTGGTCTTCATAGGGCTTTATGAAGCTTACAGTGATGTCTAGCGTGCTGACGGCTTTTAAATAGTGTGCTATGCATCTTCATTACAGGGTTTCTTAGACTCGGTGCGATTTAGCGTGTTCTGAGGCTTCTTGCAAATGCTTCGGGTACTGACGTAGGCTGCATAACAGACTATATGCCTTCCTCCTTTAATTGATGACCAGGCCTACAGAAATGTCAACTTTGCACTGGTTGGGAAATACAGAGATGGGTGGTTGTCAAAACTTTTTGGGTACCCTAAATATGGGTGCCGTATTATAAAAGGTAGCCAAAATGGGACCAAAATTTTGACAACTACCCAGATGACGATCTTAGAGGTTCGAGGCTTCCGGGTTTATAGGGCCAGTCTTTGACACAGTTCAACCCGGTAACCCGAAAGCGAGCAAGCATTGAGGATCCAGCGTTCACTTGGAATAACTATTATGCTATATAATCAGCCCACCCCCCTTCCCTCCCCCCTCTCTCAAGACAAAGAGAAAACACCCTATACTATTTATTCAGGCTCTACAATACCCTTAAAGTAGCCCTTATCGAATCCCTGTCAAGGATCCCGAAACGCCAATTCTAATCATCCAGGCCCCTTTCATATCAAACCTGGGACGTCCCCATGCATGCATCCAGGCAGCCCGGATGTACCCCATGGGGCTGCATGGAGGTCATCTCACGCTCTGTTGAAAGTTGTACAAGGGTTTTCATTGACTTATGGGTACTGTTCTGGGTACTCGTACCATGAAGGGTACTGTCTGTGGGGGTGCTTTTGGGGCTGACTGGGTCTCGCAAAGTTCGAAATCGATACCAATTCTATTCCTGCCCGGAAACTACTTATGCTTACAACTGAGCATGCACGGTGAAGCAGCACTGTATCTGAAGATTCTGATCCTAGCTGAAAAGCCTCGTTGAATCCCACACCCCTAAATCATAAATTCAACGCCTAGCCCCTGCAAACTACGAAGAGTAAACCCCGAACTTTTGACCCAAACCCTAACACACTAAACTCCGAATCAGGAACTCCATCTGCCCAATCTTCAATCCGCCTCTGCCGCTGCTCTGCCACAAGGCTGGCGATGCGATCCCTGCCACTCAACCAGGGAGTATCGAAGATGCTGGGGGGACCTAGGGGATTATGGGAAAAATGGTGATAGCACTGTGTATCAGCACTGTTACGATCTGATTACGAGGATAACCAGGATAACTTTAGTGTATTGGGTCTGCTATTTTGGTGTTCAGGAACCTCCTGTAAGAGAGGAGAGCCGACCCCAAAACTCAAGGGGCCTACACACCATCTTGAGCACGGTGGAGCGTGGGAAAAGTAGCTACGCGCAAAGGAGGCAGAACAGGGAAGCATCGTTTTAAGACGATTGAAGCCTCCCTTTCTGTTAGTCTCGAGCCCATGACTGGCTTTACACCCCAAAGTGTGAGTTTCCGAAAATGGAGGATCCCGAATAAAGCGCCCTAAAAAGTAGGATCCTTGTTATAAGGACCCCCAAATAAGGAACCCCCCTAATTTTCGGAAACTCCCAAATTAACAACCTACACCCCAACTTCCACCTCCTCGCCCCAAGCCCCGAACCCGCCCGAGACGCCTTTTGCGGAAGTAGGAAGCATGCACCTCTGGGTGGCTCACGTGAAACCTCACGGTGCAAGCGAGCACGAACAAACATATGCAGATTCTAAAGGTTCACAAAATATCAACGAAGTATCTTCTACGGGCTCTGACTTATATGTACTCTTACAACGAACTACGCTGCAGCACTTTAGTTATAACTCCCCCTCAGCTAGTCAGGAACCATATTCGCCCCTTGGTGCCGAAGTACCTTTGGGTTGCAGAATAAAAGGTCGTTGAGACCCCTCGGATCCCCAGCAACCGAAACACCTGCGGGTTTTTCCTCTAACTTCCACAACCAGGTTCTTGTTATAACCACTAAATATGGATCTTATAGCGACCCTACGAAAGAGCAGGTTCTTGGTAGCTCAAGGTAGGGATTAGCGAATTCCGCAATGAAGCAAGAGCTTTGGAGCCCCTGGGAACCTAGGAAGCATGACATCGAACGGCACAAAGAACCCCACCTAAACCCCCCAAAGTAGGTAAAATAATGGCCCAATACCTATGAAAAGGCTATTATTCGACATACTTTGGGGGTCCAGGTAAGGGTCCAAGTACCTAACAATCATATACTCTCCCAAATGTAAAGCTACATAACTACTAGCCTAAACCCAAGTACCTTGTTACTGGGTCCCTTGGACCCCTAGGGGAAGACTTGACATCCCTGAAGTCCCCCCTTCCCTGCAAGCCCGAGACCCGGTTCCCGGGACGTACGGAAACCAGAGACTCCAATATCCCTTATATAATTAGGGAACATACCTAGGGATCCTATATACTATAATTTAAGTTTAAGGTACATTCCTCAATTAAGGGATATGTGAGTCTCTGGGAAGATCTACAATCTAAACAGCGAGCTAGCTGTACAGCTGTCTAGCTATCCATCTATCTTGTTCACGGACTATTGAACAACTGTTCGCTACCTGTTGACTAACGACCAAGTAACTCAATGCCTACCCCACCAAGTAACTAACTGGCTAACTAAATTATCTAGTAGCTATCTACCTGACTAACTGACTAACTAGCTAGCCAACTAACTAGCTAACTAGCAAAATAGCTAACTAGCTAACTGTCTAACTGCTGGCGCA
This sequence comes from Symbiodinium sp. CCMP2592, assembly GCA_905221615.1. NCBI lineage: Eukaryota > Dinophyceae > Suessiales > Symbiodiniaceae > Symbiodinium > Symbiodinium sp. CCMP2592. The sequence continues at coordinate 414,385 of CAJNDT010003112.1, read as the reverse complement.
CTGACTAACTGACTAACTAACTTACTCACTCATTCACTCACTACTCACTGACTGACTGACTGACTGATAACGGACTTCCAATTTCCATGGAGCATGCGCACTACAAGCAAGTCCATTCTTAGCCCTTGCCCCGAACCGTGAATTCCAAAACCCTAAACCTTAAAACTCCTAAGAATTCCATCGAACTACCCCAAGCCCGACAAACGCTTTCCCGGAACTCAACACCCCATGAACCCCTACACACCAAGCCGCAAACCCTTGAATTGAACAGCCTGGACATGCAATGGCAAACCCTGAACCCTAAAATAAACCCTAAAACCCTAAAACCTAAACCCTAAACCCTAAACCCAAAACCCTAAACCCTAAACCCTAAAACCCTAAAACCTAAATCCTAAAACCCCGACTTGCCCAAAGGCCTGAACCATGACAATGACACAAGAAGAAGGCCTTCCGTACTCGAAGGAGGTCGCTCCCAAACGGGGCCGGGACCTCGCAAGGGTTCAGTTTCAGGCGAAGTGTTCGTGGCGAGTTATAGGGTTTGGGGTTCAAGGTTCTGGCCGTTGGGCTTTGGGTCTTGAGCTGCTGGAAGCATGTTTGAAGGTACCCGAAAGCTCCAATACTATCTTTAATTAAGGAATATAGTCCTCAAATCATATTAAGGGTCCTGCTATAATTGCAGGCATAGTTCCTAATTCAGGGATATCGGAGTCTCTGGGTATTCTTGTCAGGCAGAGAGTACAGCCCGGTACTACTGTCTGTAACCTGCCGACTCGCTACTGCTGCCGGCATTGGAAGCACTACATAAGGTCACGCCAGATTGAGTTCAGGGTTTAGGCCGTCATCGCCGAGAATCGCCGCAATAGCTCTGCCAGAGGAATGCATATGCTGCGCACTCTTCAGCTGACCCTGCACAGCACTACTGTCGCCACCGTACGACGAACTACCCCAGGTCACAACGGAGCCGTCGCCAAGAATGGCAGCAAAAGCACCGCCAGAGGATTGGATCTGCTGCACATCCTTCAGCTGACCCTGCACTGCAGCACTGTCGCCACCACCGCCAGCCGGACCCCAGGTCACAACTGCGCCATCGCCACGAATTGCAGCAAAAGAGCTGATGGAGGCTTGGATCTGCTGCACGTTCTTAAGCTGACTTTGCACAGCACTACTGTCGCCACCATGCACAGCACGACCCCAAGTCACGACGGATCCGTCACCAAGAATGGCAGCAAAAGCGCCGCTGGAGGATTGGACCTGCTGCACGTTTTTCAGCTGACCCTGCACAACACTGCTGTCGCCACCAAAGGCAGCATGACCCCAGGTTACAACCGATCCATCGCGAAGAATCGCGGCAAAAGCACGACCATGCGATTGGACCTGTTGCACATTCTTCAGCTGGTCCTGCACAGCATTGCTGTCGCCACCAAGGTCAGCATCACCCCAGGTGACAACCGATCCATCACCCAAAATGGCAGCAAAAGCGCCGCCAGACGCTTGGATCTGCTGCACGTTCCTCAGCTGGTCCTGCACAGCACTACTGTCGCCACCAAGCAAAGCACGACCCCAAGTCACAACGGATCCGTCACCAAGAATGGCAGCAAAAGCGCCGCTGGAGGATTGGACTTGGTGCACGTTGTTCAGCTGACCCCGCACAGCACTGCTGTCGCCACCAAAGGCAGCATGACCCCAGGTTACAACCGATCCATCGCCAAGAATGGCAGCAAAAGCGTCGTTGGAGGATTGGATCTGCTGCACGTTTTTCAGCTGACCCTGCACAACACTGCTGTCGCCACCAAAGGCAGCCTGACCCCAGGTTACAACCGATCCATCGCGAAGAATCGCGGCAAAAGCTTTTCCAGAGGCTTGGATCTGCTGCACATTCGTCAGGTGACGCTGCACAGCGCTGCTGTCGCCACCAGCGACTGGAGAACCCCAGGTCACAACCGATCCATCACCAAGAATGGCAGCAGCAGCGCCGTCCCGAGAGCTTTGTATCTGTTGCACATGTTTCAGCTGATTCTGCACGGCACTGCTGTCAGCACCAACGCGAGCATCACCCCAGGTCGCGACAGATCCATCGCCGAGAATGGCAGCAAAATAAAATACAGAGGACTGAGACTGAACTTGAACTCTGTTTACATGCAAGGTCAGCGAGTCACCACTCTGAATCTGGGAATTCGTGGTCTTCGCGCTCCGGTCCAGAACGACTCCAGAAGAATCTAGTAGCCGCCCTTTCCCAACTCCCAGTGCGATCTGTGCCCGTTGTGTCAACGCTTCCACTGTTTCGTCCAAGCCTGCTTGAACAGTAGCTGTCTTGCCACTGAGCAGCGAAACTTCCACACTTATCGACATGCTACACGCATGAGATGTCCAAAATTCTAGTTTTGTCCAGTCACATATGTCCGGGATCTGAGATACGGATTTTGGAATTGTGGTGAGGTCCGAGCTAGTGGCTTTGGGAAAGGCAGGACAGCAATTCAGGTATCGAGGCTCTTCCTCCGCCCTCCCGCATGACCTGCGTGCCTACTAATATCATAGCCTCAAGAAGGGGCCCCCACCCTGTAATAGTGGTATAATAGGAATATTATAGGGGCCCTTATATCATCCTTTTTGTCACTATTACAGGGTGGGGGCCCCTTATAAAGGACGACGTACCCCATGAATGTAAGGATGCATAGAAGGACGCTCCTGTTGGGGGTTTGTTTAGCATCACCTAAAAGCCCCAATCCCTGAACCAGAAGCCAAACCGAAAACCCAACACTCCGCAACACTAGTAGAAGCCAGAAAGTTGGAACATGGCTCTAGGAGGATTACCTGCGAGGATCCCTTATACTTTACCTTAACTCCGTGACCGGCAATGCAGCTCTAGGTTCAATTCCTGTTGTCCAACACACAACACCAAATATAGTGGCCTGGAGAGTTGACTTTGGTTTTCGGCTACCATCCAAAGTCCAGGTACCTACTATAATACCTGAAACCTAGGAACTCTGAAACCACAAACTTTAAACCACAGAACCAGAAATGTAAACCCCTCCGCCAGATGCCAGCCTTTAGCTATTATGACTGCCACCTTACTTGCTACCCGAGCTTTTTGGTAACCAACAACCTTAAGACCCCGAAAATCAAACAACACCCTAAACCCGAAGTCCAAAGACCTTTAACCCCCAAGACATTAATGGATCCCTCATAGGGGCCCTGACAGGAACACTGTAAAGGATAGCCGTAGGCCTCTCAAGCGCCCGGCGATGGAACACGCGAAGCTTTGCACCCTCGGGAAGCCAGTCCTCTCGCGCCTGTCTTGGCGGTCTTCCATGGCTTCTGTACTGCACCGACGGCGTTTCCAGGATAGTGTCGTTTTGGGATTCGGGCTTTATAGGGGTTTAGGGCTCATTGTTGATTTAAGGATTAAGCTTGAGGGGTGACGGCCCAGGGACTGCAGCATGGTGGGAGAGGAAGAGTCATGTTCGGTAGTCTTTATGGAGAAGGATCAGAATAAGAAGCTTACTCCATCCTTTATCTTGGGGTCCGCCACTCCACACAGCCAAAATAGGTATTAATCATGACCTTCAAGCCAGTATTCCTCGCTACTCTCATCGAGCTCCTTTGGCGAGGGGAGTCCTTGAAGATCAGCCTACTTGCGTCTATCATGAGGTGCCCACCTGCTGAAGCCTGGTTGTAGGGTTTTGGGTTGGAGGTTATGCCCTGAACCCTAAACCCAAAGCCCTAACATGCAATCTGATGGTGTGCTTCAAGTTTCCGCACTGTGGGTTTTCTATGGGTCCACAGAAGATTTCGCTTCGGATTTTGGTTCCCATCTTCCCATATCCAGCAACCCAAACGCCAGCCCAGATTGAGCTACGATTAATTCATATAAATCCATGACCCTAAACCCTAACCTTCAAGAGAAGAAAGGCTGCTAAAGAGGGGTCGGCCCTACCCCTACCAACCCCCACACCGAACCGTCAATCCTGAACCGCCCCCGTCCGACTGAACACACTAAACCTGAACCGTAAACCGCATTCCTCGGCGATCGTCGATCCAGACCCTAAATCCTGCATTGTCATTGAGCCGTAAACCCTACATCGTAACAGAGCTGGGCCCTTTTCCTGACACCTGAAACGGAAACCCGAGCTAATTCCATAGGCCCTACTCACTTCCACGGCCTTGGGGATAGGCTGCTTCTCTAGCACGTCGCCGATCTCAGGCCACCCGCATTCAAGAGGCTTGAACCCGGCTTGTTGCTGTTATTGTTAGTGTTGGTCTTCTTCTTATACTCTTTATCTGTATTCCTTAATACTATTATTGATTTTGCCATTATGATTATTGTTAAGCTTTGTTCGGGACCAGTTCCTTAAACTGCTCCAACTCCAGGAACCCGACCCTAAACTCACCGAAATTTGGAGGCTCATCAACCGAACATGGCCTAAGATCCCCAGACCTGCAAGGTCATCACCCAATGCTGCGCTAAAGCCACGAGCTAATCTAGGGGCCTTAATAGTTAGAATGGAGTTTTGCGGAGCCTACTATAAATGTAATACGGACTCCACAAATTGGTATTAAATAGTTATCTGCCGTTCTTGGTGGTCCCTTCAACTTGTCATTCTTTGTTCGTGGTTAGGCATTGGCTGTAGGTCTGATAAAGGACCTCACAAATTGGTATTAAATATTAAAGTGCCGTTCTTGGAGGTCCCTTCAGCGTGTTATTCTTTGTTCTTGGTTAGGCATTGGCTGTAGTGGTGATAATCCAGAAATGAATTTTGGTGGTTCCATAGTATGATTGTTGTGTAGTATACCCCCCCCCCCCCCACCCCCACCCCCCACACACACCTTATTCTGACTATTCAGGAGGCTGTGTTAACCACGACACACCAGGACCATAAAGGGAAGAGATGGAGTTCTGGAGCCCTTACGAGGGACTGGACCTTCGACATTGTATAGAGACTCCCATATCCCAGTGTCCACGAAACCTTCCCTAAGGGTTCATGTACCCATATAGAGATACATGAGCCCCAATGTACCTATGTAGGAGCTACATTAGGGCCAGTGTATATTTATACTATATGAGTACATGGACCCTTAGGGCTTGCTCCCAAAACCACGACATGCAAAACTCTACAAACAATATAAAGACTCTACAGTATCACCGTCCAACACTACAACACGAACAACAGAAACAAGACAACCGCTCACAAATAGGACTAGAGCAAGAAGCACAGCACGAAAACGAACAAAGAAACAAAGAAACAAACAGCAGAACAAACTGGAAACCGCTCAAACCCGAAACCTCTCAAAGCTCCTGAGCCGCTAATACAAAACCCAAACCCCAAAAGCAAAACTGAGTGAACACCGCTGGGATAGGTACCCTGCTTATTTCATCATGGTCCCCTTTAAGTACCAGGTCCCTTTACTATACTGAACTTTGAACCCTAGCGAAACATGTAATTTTAGCTGTTTCTTAGGGTTCATAAGAACCAAAAATTGAAAACTAATTCTAAGTACCCCTAAGTTTAGTTCATCATGGTCCCCTTTAAGAGCTCAGGTCCCAAAAAAAGATACTAAAGTATGGTGCTCCCAAGCCCGGTACCATGACGTCTGCCGTGGTGGGGGCATTGGGATCTTCGAGCCCAAGCCTGCGTCGGAAGAGGTTTAGGGTTTAGGGTTTAAGGGTTTAGGGTGTAGGGTTTAAGGGTTTAGGGTTTAGGGTTTAAGGGTTTAGGGTTTAGGGTTTAGAGGCTGCGGGGCTTTGGGTTTCAAGGACTTAGAGCGAAGTGCTTGGGGTTTCGGGTTTCGCGACTTAGAATGAAGGGTTGAAGGCTTAGGGTTTAAGGACTTAGAGTGAAGGGTTTTAGGGTTTAGGGTCATCTCGAAACCCTTAACCTCCAGTCCAGTACCCCGAACCACCCCAAACCCTAAACCCTAAATCCTAAACCCCACACCCTGACCCCCATTCTGAGACAGCTCCGCCCCAAAGAGGTCTCAAGAACGCACCTCCGGCACGGAAGTCTCACACTGGTCGGAACCTAAACCCTAAGCCCTACACCTTAAGCCCTAAAGATTAGAAGGGGCCCCCACCCTGTAATGGTGTTGTAATAGGAATATAATCGGGCCCTAGTATAATCCTTATAGTCACTAATACAGGGTGGGGGCCCCTTCTAACCTAAAGTCCTGAAACCCAAACCTTGGACCCCAGAACTGAAACCCCAACACCCGATATACTTCTGCTGCAATATACCGCAGTGAAATAGCAAGACAACAGCCCCAAACCCAAAACAGCCCTGAACTCCAAACCCTGAACCCTGAACCCTGGACCCTAAAACCCTAAACCCTAAACCCCAAACACTAAACCCCAAGACCCTATCAACCCTAAACCCTGAACCCTAGACCCTAAACCCCAAGCCCTAAAAACCCCAAACCCTCAACCCCAAGGCTAGTTCATGGTTGGGATAGCATTAAACATATAAATGTCTACTCCTTATTGGGTTTAGGTACCCATAAAAATGTAAAATGTTATCCACCCAGACCTTCCAAAACCCCTTAATTAAGGAATATACCTTAAATTATAGTAGGATCCTTAATATGATTTAAGGTATATTCCTTTAATCAAGGGGTTTTGGAAGGTCTGGGAAGAAGGCAACAGACACATCCGGCCTCCGTCTCTCAGTTCGGATACGCTCCTTTTGGGGTGTGGGCTTTAGGGTCTTTAGGGATTCAGGGTTTAGAGTTTAGGGTTTAGGGTTTAGGGCCTAGGGTCTTTAGGGATTCAGGGTTTAGAGTTTAGGGTTTAGGGCTTAGGGTCTTTAGGGATTCAAGGTTTAGGGTTTAGGGCCTAGGGTCTTTAGGGATTCAGAGTTTGGGGATTCAGGGAGCTTGTGGTTTAGGGTTTTAGAGCTCAAGGTGTTTAGGGTTTAGGGGTGCGGTTTCGGGGTTCAGGGTTATGGGTTTGTGGGATTAGAGGGACTACAGGGCTGTCAGTATTTAATGTTTCGAAGGCAATCTCTAACTTGGCAGACTTGTGAACAAAGCAACCCTAAAATGTCAAGGCTTGACTCCATTTGGGGCACTATATTAGGGTCCCCTATTTTCGGAACCTCCCATCTTGTACGGTATCTCAAAAGGCACAGTGGCAGATTGAGAGAAACACAAATATAGACATGCCGTCGGCGCAAGCGCCGGACACTACGGCGACGAGCTGGAAACTCCCACTATAAACCTTAAACCCCTAAGCCCTAAGCATATCCTCTAAACCCTGAACCGTAAAGCCTAAACCCTAAACCCCTAAACCATACACCCTGAACCCGAAACCCGTGAACCCCCATGGAATAGGGTCGGCAGCGGAGGCCTTATGCTTGGAACGGGCAAGAGGGATGTGTGATGGGCCTCAGGGCCACCAACCTTCCCACTATGCCCAAAAGCCTTCATATATGAGTCCTTAAATGCCTAGGGTATCTGGCCTCTAAAGATGTTGCCAACCTCAAAATGCCAAATTCTAAACCCAACACCTTACGAAACCCTGAATCCTAAACCCCGAACTTGCAGCTTGGGAGTAGCACGGCTAGGACCTGATGTTACGGGTACAGATTTAACCTTGGGAGGAACAGGAGTCTTGATACCCTTATACTTAGGTCGAGGCCCTGGAGGAGTAGGGGGTGTTACTAACCCCTCAACCAAGATTCGAGGCGGAGATCGCGAGCGCTCAGCAGGAGAATCAGATACAGGTGGCGCAGCAGCCGGTTCCGAAGGAACGTCCAAGATGGGTCTCAATTCGGCCAATGCATTAGTAAGCGTATCCCCTTGGGAACGTTCTATTTGCACACAGCCTTCGAGCTCACGCTCGCGCACCTTCAAGATATGGCAAACATGCGTACGCGCATCGGTCGGCAATGAGATTGCAAAGACAATCGTTAACAATGTCCGCACGATCTCAAGTAGAAGCTGCTTTCGCCGCCGGTAATCCGAAGTCTTCTCAGGAAAGATCTCAGGCCCACGAGTGAATTGATGTTCAAGTCGGCCCTCCCAATTGCGATCTTCAGAATTACGCTCAACGGCTTGCATAAAAGCAGTCCACATCGCACGGCACCAAGATGTGGTGTGCCATAAACCCCATGAATCCTGGTCCCTTGAACCCTAAAACCTAGGAGTCCGAGTGCCTTAGACTGGCCCTTAGTTCAACTTACCTTTGGTTAGTAGGGAATGGAGGAATGGGGTGCAATTATAACTACTAGTACTACCGTTCTTCCATTCCCTACTAACCAAAGGTAAGTCAACCCTGACGCCGGATTAGTTGGGTCGCTGGCTGCCCAAAGGATGATCCCGTGCGACGTCCTCTTGCAATTCCGAGATTCAACGCTGTTAGGGCTCAAGGTTGAGGTTTTAGGGCTTACAGGTTTCAGGGTTCAGGTTTTACGGTTCGGGGTTTAGGTTTGAGGGTTTGGGGCCCAGGGTTCAAGTTTTAGGGTTTAGGTCTAGGGTTCAGGCTTTAGGGCTAGGGTTTCGTGACATTGAAGCTTTCCGAGCTGGCTTTCTGTTGTTCTTTGGGAGTTTAAATTAGTTTACTAAACATATAAGGATCTATAGCTAGTAAATATGGCTCCCTGAAGGCTCCATGTACTTATATAGTATCTACTTTGGCCCTAACGTACCCACGTAGGGACTACTTTAAGGCCTATGTATATACTATCTATCTATCTATCTATCGATCTTCCATCTATCTATATATGTATATATAGGTACATGTTAGTTGTCCAGTATCCTAGATGAGCTTACGGGAAAACTTGGGACTATACGAGGATTATGCGACCGGACGATTTGCTGCATGCTACCTAGAGGCACACTCTCCGAAAGAGGGATCTCGTTGGCAATAAGCGTTTCCAGACAGATATGCTTCGCCTCCTCAATGTGCTGCCATTTTGTGGACGTATTTGTGGAAGTATGTAGAATGAGCAGGACCTCTGAGAATACACTTTGGAAACGCTGGCACGTGAACTAGGGGGTTCAGCAGAGGTTCCTGACGGAACATGGGCTCATCGTCCTTGTTGTAGACACTAGTCGCGACGAAGTAGTGCAAACCAGTGTCAAGGGCACCCTAAACCCTATAAGCTCTAAGCCCTATAAGCTCTACACTCTAAAACCAAACCCCTAAACAACAACCCTAAACCCCTGAACCCAAGAAGCCACCACACCCTTCTTATGTTGCGGAGGTAAGCTCCCTGCTCCGGGCTGTGTCGCACCCCGAAGCCAGAAACCCTCAAGGCACCAACTAAACCCTGGGCCTAGGAGGTCAGGGTTAAGGGTTTAGGCCCTGCAGTACAACCCTAAGGGTCCATGTTGTCAGATAGTATATACTTTGGCCTCAAAGTACTCCCTATTTAGGTACGTTGGGCCCGAAGCATGTACTATTTGGGTACATAGACCCTCAGGGTAACCTGAAGACAAGGCTGTGAGTTTCGAGAATCCTAAACCCTAAACCCTAAACCCTTCGAGAATCTTATGCTTGAGGGGAACTGAGCTCGGACAAAAGCTGGAAAGTGGGTTCGAGAACACTCTGAATGTGTTCCCCTACCCATAGGCTCCTCAGTAGTTCCTTTTTGGGGGCTCATAAGTAGAATCCTATAAGGTAACCCCAGAAAGGAACTACTTTGGAGCCTCTGTGTAAACCCTAACCCCTACACCGATCCAAAAACTAAACGAGAAGGAACGCAACTTTCCACCCCCAAACATTTACTCAACATGGAGCCCTTGACTTAGATCATGCGTAGTGCAACAGACCCCAAGCCTTATTTGTAAGTCCTCATCGCGAAACCCGGCAAGCATCATACACGAAGCGAAAACCCAAAGCACGATAAGCCTGTTCGGTTCCTAAACCATAAACAGGGCGAGGGTTTGAGAACGAGGTTCAAGATGTACTGAAACCTTTAAGCCCCTGCCCTACTTACTTTGCTACAAGTATAATCCAGGTCCGCCTGTCGATGAAGGCACCATTCGTGCGGCTCCACGCCATAGCTTCTCTAAATCCCCGAAACCACACACCTATACAGCCTAAACCTTAAACCCTAAACTCCATGAGGGAGGACCAGAGATCTGTGTCTGAGAGACCCAGCTGCTTCTACGTATTGAGGGGATGGGATCCAGGATTCTCTGGTGTCTATGTCTGGCAGGTTGGAGAGTTTACATTAATCCTGAATAACCTACCTTTTTAGGGCTCCTTATTATGCTTTCCTTATATAAGTCCTTAAAAAGGTAGGTCCTTCAGAGTTAAGGTAGGGTTTGGGGCCATGAAGCTCCATAGCTTCTGTGGATTGCAGAGTGTCCTATTTCATCGCTCCGGCCTCATAGTCGGCCTCATTTTCCCTGGCTTGGTGATTCGGAGCTTCGCGGGACCCTTGCAGTCATCCCGATGCATCTCTCACGATGTGTTCGACGATTCAACAAAAGAACTGAGTCCACAGCACTCACATTCGGAATTCCAGACCCGACATCCTACCTAGACGCCCCAACACACACTCTCTCTCTCTCTCTCTTTTTCTATCTTTCTCTCTCTTTCTCTCTTCTTTCTCTCTCTTTCTGTCTCTCAGTCTCAGTCTCTCTCTCTCTCTCTCTCTCTCTCTCTCTCTCTCTCTCTCTCTCTTTGTCTATCTTTCTCTCTCTTTCTCTCATCTTTCTCTCTCTTTCTGTCTCTCAGTCTCTCTCTCTCTCTCTCTCTCTCTCTCTCTCTCTCTCTCTCTCTCTCGCCCTTAGACTTCAAGTCGCGGGGGCCTTTATCTCGTGTTACCGCGTCCCATAAACCCAAACATCTCAGGATTTCAAGAAATCCCACCGATGTTACTCGGAGTCATATACATGGGAGTTTCCGAAAATGGGGGACCTTCATGTAGGATCCTTATTATCAGGACCCCAGAACAAGGTTTCCCCCAAATTTCGGAAACTCCCACATAATCAGCATCAAACTCGACCTTCCAACCCTCAAGCCGCAAAACCCCAAACGACCACCCTCAAGAGCAAAACTCGAAACCCCGCAACTGGGGCCCGAACTCGAAATCTAAACCCTACATCCCAACTGGTTTAAAGGGGTTTAGGGTTTAGGGGTTTAGGGTTTAGGGTGGGTTTACAAACGAGGCCGCTCAGTCATAGATTCCTTACTTACACCTCTCGGCACAACCGCACATCCTGTGCACAGAATCCATACAGGGGGGCCAAACTTTAGAGCTCGATTTTGATCCAAAAACTACTTCCCTGCACTGAAATGCACTTCACTTCTTGTCTGCCAGCGTGCTGTCGGGTGCCTAAGATTATCACTCTAAGCGGGATCGGGAAACGAAACGATGCCGTCGCCTTGGGTCGTCGAAACACCCTCCGGAGCACTGTGACTCAATAGCAAGCCTGGTTCAAGAGTTCGGGATGGTAATACCCAGAACAGAGTAAACCAAGCTGCTAGGCTACGATTTGCCAGACGTGCTTTGTGAATAGCACCACAGTGTAATAAGCGCTAGAATATGGGAAACAAGGGCATAGAAAGGGTGAGGATTCGAGATGGGTCTTTGGTCCTGGTAAAAAGCTTATGCTGCAAAAAGTGCAGAGCACCTGTGACGATATTGTTCAAACCCTAGACCCTGAACCCTAAACCCCAATCCCTACAACTAAACCCTAAAACCTATCGAACCTTACACCCAATTCTTGTTATCTTTCTGAAGGATCCCCAGGCGCTGGCGCTTCTTACCAGGTAGCGGCTGCAAAACTAGAACGGCTGGAACGACTAATGGGTTCCCTTTATAAGGAGTACTAGAAGGGGTACTTACTGTAAGGGTCGTATGACACGTTGGGCGTTTTCGAACTTTGCGTGCGAGGCTTGTGCTCCAAGGCTCCGAAGCTCGCGTTTAAGATGGAAGCTTTAATTTGCCAGATTTCAGGCTTTCGGGTTCGTAGAGCGCAGGTGCTAATATATAGGGGCCTTAACAATTGGAATAGGGAAGCCCGTCCCTATATAGTATTTTTTCAGGACCCCCCCCCCCCCCAAAGAATAGTATAGGTAATAATCTAGGCACCTAAAGTAGGGCGTACGGTTGGGCAACACCCGGGTTTTTGACATGTTGGCCCCGTCGTGGCTTCATCGACGTACGGCAACTTGCGTGGACAATCACCTTGGACTCCACTGCTGGCATCACTCGCATCCCTCTACGGAAGCATTGTCTAGCTTTGAGGTGAATTAGACATCCATTCAGAAGACGGGTGGGCTTGCGAGAGGCGGTTTGGGGTTTGGGCCCTAGGGGTTCAGAGACTTCACTGAGGAAATTCAGAAGCAAGAAAAACGGTGTGTTCCAATTGATCTTTGGATTGAACCAACATGAGAACGGACAGACGACAGCAAACGAGTACTAAGGGCAAGAGAGAGAAAATGCCGGGAGCCCTGCCAATCTGAGACCAAGCAGGCGCACACTGTCTACACACTGCTGCCCATCTTTCCAGTGCTCTCTAGCAAGCTAGGGGATTGTCGACCTTGCACCGTTTCGTACCACCCGGAGCCGAAAACCAAACACTTAGTCACATATCGTTAACCCCACATGACCTGAACCAAGCCTACAGGCCTGTTTTCGCTTGATCTACAATCGTCCCACTTACGTAGCTGTCAAGGACGTCATGCAGAATACTGTGCCTACGAACTGCACTAGCAAAAACAGCAAAGTCCCTCGCAAATCCACCCGAGCCCGATGGAAAGCACGCTGCCAAGCAAGCGCGGCCGATTCCACTGGCGGTCTGCGTGTTACGTTTATGTAGCGGGGTTCTGTAATGATCGTCGTTCCAGTTTGGTTTAGGAACCATGTCTAATCAGTGCAAGTAGCCGTCAAAGAGTATCGCACAATATGCCGCAGTCACAACAATGGCAACCGCAACATCAGCAGCCGCAGCTCCAGTGGTGGGAGAAACAACAACGCGACGACGTCAGCATCGTCGCCGTCACCATCGCCATCGCATCCCCGGCGATAGCAATCATCAGCATCGTTGGCAGCATCAAACGGTCAACATCACCGTCACCGTCGTAATAAATCACATACAACCACCATCATCATCAGCATCATCATCAACAACATCATCTTCTCTTCATCTTCTTCTTCTCATAACCATCATCGCCATGACCACCAGAGATGCTGACATCTAGCCGCATCTAGCCAGCAGGGCTCATGGAGTAAAACGATCGACTTCATGAGTTTGTGCAGTACATCTATATATATATATATATATATATATATATGTATGTATGTATGTATATGTATATATATATATATATATACGTATATTTATATACATATTATATATGTGTGTGTGTATATATATATATATAGATATTAATATTATATATATATATATATATATATATAGACCGAGAGAGAGAGAGAGAGAGAGAGAGAGAGAGAGAGAGAGAGAGAGAGAGAGAGAGAGAGAGAGAGAGAGAGAGAGAGAGAGAGAGAGAGGAGAGAGAGGAGAGAGAGAGAGAGAGAGAGAGAGAGAGAGAGAGAGAGAGAGAGAGAGAGAGCGAGGGAGGGAGGGAGGGAGGGAGGGAGGGGGGTTCTATTTGTTATCATTATCCAGCAAGAATATTGTGGGTCCAGGCACATGGTCCTTGATCCGACAGTTCAAATATGACCTCACTCCACTCGGATTTAGGGTTTAGGGTATAGGGTTTAGACCCTGCCAGTGGTCAGCCAACACAGACCGGACTTACTTTGTCGACAGGACCGCCACTCGAAGCATCCGATCTTGCTCTCTAATTTCTGCCTGCTTCTTACCGGGAGCGGCTTTGAGCCCCAGCCTGAACCCTACTTAAAACATACTCTGTCCTAAACCGGAACTCCTAAACCCTAAATTGAACCCTTGGTAGAAACGTCAGCTGCAGTTCAATGAGTGCTACATGATGCAGAGCTGCCATACGAATAATAGGGTTACTAGTAGTTACTGCTAGTGAGGCTTAGTGCTTTAGGATCGTCAGGGCCTCAGGGCTCTTGGGAGTGTTCGGGCTGAAGGTTTTTGGTGCTATTCCGATTGGAGCTTGGGATGATCATGGCTTTTTCGGGCTTGTACAGGACAAACAAAAAACTTCGACGCTGAGCTACATGCTCGAAAACTCCCGATGTATTCATGTATTCGCTCTTACAGTGAGCTTCAGAAAATCGGGGACCCTTCCGTGGAACTAGGCATAGCCAGGCATAGCAAGATCCTTACAATCCTGGCACCAATTGTCACCATCGGTGTCGTAATGACGGATCCTGAAATTCGTGGTTGATCGCCCAGTGAGCCTGGGGTTTTGCTAGCTACGTTGACTCACAGGTGACCTCGCTCTTGATGAACAAAACCTGCATTACACTCAAGTTTTAGGATTCAGTCAAGCCAAAATACTGTAATTACTGAAAACTATAGATTCCAGTTTAGGGTCTACTCAAGGTTCAAAACTGAACCTTTATAGGGTAACGCATCACACGCAACAGACCTACAACCTGCAAACTTCCGTGGAGTTTTGGCGACATTGTAGTATACCCCGGCTAGCAGCGAGAAGCTCTTGAGTCCTCTTCCTCAAACGTATCCCTTCGAGTCTGAAGTTAACTTGGGGGTACTTAGAAATATTTTTCATTTTTGGTTATTGTAGTCGCTAAGAAACAGCTAAAACTTCGATTGTTGCTAGGGTTCTAAGTTCAGTATAGTTACGGAGTGTCTTAGCGGAAAGAAACCGGCAAAGCACGCCCTAATCTCCATCACTACTAATCACAGAACAAGGAGGCAGACAACCCGATGACAGGAATGACTGATGGTAGCCACCTGCGAGCCTACTTCGCCTCTGCTTGCCTCGCGGCCGTCGCTCGCGGTCTGTCTTTGTTGATACATTCTCAAGCCTCGCCTGTTCTGGGGAGTCCCCAACCGTATGGTGTGCATCATTCCCTATATGTATGATATATACTTATACTACAGTATTCTTGTAAATGCATCTGTACATTCACCCCTGTATCCGAAACTAATATCGTGGGGCAAAGAAATCTAGGAACACTTTGAACGACTCAGCACGCGGAGGTTGCGGCCCTCTTGCGGGCAATTACATTGGCTGCTGTGAGATGCAGACTACTTCACTACTTCTGGTGCAGGGCTTACCCGGCTTTGCCTCAACCCATTCTTTCAAAACTCTTCATGTCAGTAATGACTAGGTAGTCAATGCAGGCAATTGAAAATAAGTCAAGTAATTACCAGTGCGACATCGTGCAGCCGAGATACAAAACCTGAAAACCCTATTAAACCAAACATCTCTCAAGCTATATACATCCCTACAGCTACAGGTACGCCCTGCGGCCCCAAAAAAACACTAAACCTCGGTAAGCCCCGCACCCAACACCCTAAATCACGCGATTCACTCTCTACCCTCTCGCACAAGACGAGCATGCCGGCCAGCGCAAAGCCGTTCCTTGCAGAGTCCAATAAAGGATCCGAATGGGTTTCGAGCTTGGCCCTCCGTATACATGTGCATGATAAGGCCGGTAATTCCGGCTCCAGGCACCCTGAGCTCTACGCTTCACGGTAAGTTAAAGGATCAAGCATTTCCCTGGGACATGGGTTTGGGGCTCAGAGTTTGGGGCTCAGAGTAGGCTGCTAAACTTAGGCATGTTCTGTGCCCATTAAAGCCGAGGCGCCAGGTCTTCAACTACTTTCTATGGCCTCGGTTGAAAGGAATTTAGTTTTTAGGGAATGGAAGGCTGGAATTCCCTCTACCTACCCCTCAGGGGTCTAAGTTCCCGATCATCTCTATTCTCTCCAAAATGCTGGCTAGAAAGTTCCCATCCTAACCCCAAGTACCCAGTTATTGTGTGCTTTGGGCCGTTGTCAAGGAAAGGTAAAGATCCTACGCGACCTACCTCTATGGCACAAGGAACATGCTCCAAACCATCGGCATCGTCTCCGGAAACTGACCCAGAGGCTCAAAAATCCAACCCAAACTAAGCCCAAAGGCGTAAATTACGGAGGTATCCAGGATCTAGTTTAATTTAGCGGATTCCTTTGGGAATTTCAGGTGAGAAGTACAACCCTAGACCCTTAACCCTAACAACTTGTCGGAGCCCGCCTGTGAGGGCATCACATCAGCGCGCAAAGGTCCCCAGTGGCGCAGGCGCTCACGTCGAACCTGCAGTGCTACTCTGGCAAGGGGCTTTGTAACTCATTACACAAGAGATCTGTAACGTCTTCTACTGCTGATGATATAAATCCTGCATTACCCATAATGAGGAATAGACCATAATTCCCATAGTTTAGGGTCCTTAAGGTAATGCAGGATGTATATCATCAACCGCATGAGAGGTTCTTTAAAGGGGTGAGGAAAGGCTCTAGCAAGGGTTCGGTTAAGGGTGCTATGATGAGCGTTCCAGCGGTTCTAGAAGGGAGGGTTCGTTGCTTACATGTTACTTCATTGCTTTCAACCCTAAACCCTAAACTAATAATCTATGAGCTTCGGGCGTAGGCTGAAGGGTTCTGGGCTTAGGGCCGGGGCTTTCCCCATAGGCTCCATAGTAGTTCCTTTCTGGGGTTAGGGGGATTCTAAATGGAGCCTACGGGCAGACCCTAAAGCCCTGACAGGAATTCAGGAAGCCTTGCTGTTGAGAAGTGCTTTGCCCACATGTACACAGCGGCGTAATCCCGAAACCCTACACATAATTGCAACCCAAGCCCATGTAGGAGTTTCCGAAAACAGGGGGCCCTCGTATAGTACCCTAGATAGTAGGATCCTTCTTAGAAGGACCCCGAAGTAAGGTACCCCCAACTTGAGCCATCGGATGAGATTTAGGCTTTCGGGCTTAGGCTTAGGGTTTGCTAGTACTCATAGAGATGAATAACAATAGTAACAGTTCAAAGTAACAACTACTAATGACAATAGTGAAAGACAGAACAAGAACACTAATAGTGCTGATGATGACACTATCACGTAGAGGGCATTAATCATTAGAATAAGGTCGGGGGAGTATATTGTAATACTAGTGAGGAGCACCCCAAATTACTAAAGCCCCTACATTACTATACCCCCCTTAGAAGCACAATCAACATAGTGTTTTCAATATTCTCTTGGGTTTTGTATGAACAAAAATATGAAATTGATCTCTCAGGAGACTCTAGATTAGGGTTTGGGACTGTGAGGCCGACCTCTCGCTGCAAAATCGGCGTTCCGGCAGCTCGAAGTAGTACTCCTCGGACTGGTCCAGCCTCAACAGCCAAGGGGTTTAGGGGTTCTTTTAATTTTCTAAAGTTTAGGGATTCAGAGCTTATAGGCCCAAGGGGTTTAGGGGTTCTGTTTTCAAAGTTTAGGGATTCAGGGCTTGTAGGCCCAAGGGGTTTAGGGGTTCTTTTTTCAAAGTTTAGGGATTCAGGGCTTGTAGGCCCAAGGGGTTTAGGGGTTGAGGGGTTCAAAGCTTGCGGATTCAGGGCTGATTATAGGCTCTATGGGTTGAAGGGTTCAGGATTCTCTTCTGGCTCTCAGGCTTGAAGTGCATGGAAGGCTTAGATCTTTGGTGACCTGCAAGTTGTAGGATTGGGGCTTTTTTTGGGGTTAAGGGAATGGTCCTGCGTGTCCAGTGCTGCATCCTGGCAGGTGCGTCCGCAAATCTTTGGCTGCACTGCTTGCCAAAAACAGCGTTTATCGAACAATCATTAGCTGGTCCTGCACTGCACTGCTGTCGCCACCACTGGCAGCAAGACCCCAGGTCACGACGGATCCATCGCCGAGAATGGCGGCAAAAGCACGGCGAGAGGCTTGGATCTGCTGAACATTCTTCAGCTGACCCTGCACAGCACGGCTGTCGCCACCAAAGTCAGCAGGACCCCAGGTCACTACAGACTCATTCGCAAGAACGGCAGCAAAGGCGGCTTCAGAGGCTTGGATCTGCTGCACAGTCTTAAGTTGATCTTGCACAGCACGACTGTCACCGCCAAGCCCAGCAGCACCCCAGGTCACCACGGATCCAGTGCCAAGAATGGCAGCAAAAGCACTGTCAGAGGCTTGGATCTGCTGCACATTAGTAAGTTGATCTTGCACAGCACGACTGTCACCGCCAAAGTCAGCGGCACCCCAGGTCACAACGGATCCATCGCCAAGAACAGCAGCAAAAGCGCGCGCAGTGGCTTGGACCTGCTGCACATGAGTCAACTGACCCTGCACAGCACTACTGTCACCACCATAAGCAGCAGAACCCAAGTCACCACGGATCCAGTGGCAAGAATGGCAGCAAAAGCGCCGAGAGATGCTTGTATCTTCTGCACCTTCTTCAGCTGAGTCTGCACTCCACAACGATGGCCACCGTAGCCAGCATTACCCCAGGTGACAACTGATCCATCCGCAAGAATGGCCGCAAAAGAACTGCCAGAGGCCTGGACTTGCTGCACGTTGTTCAGCTGACCCTGCACAGCATTGCTGTCGCCGCCAAAAAAAGCATCACCCCAGGTCACAACCGACATGTCGCCGAGAATAGAAGCAAAAGCGCTGCCAGTGGCTTGGATCTGCTGCGCAGTCTCCAACCGACCCTGCACCGCATGGCTGTCGCCACCGCAATGAGCATCACCCCAGGTCACAACCGATCCATCCTCAAGAACAGCAGCAAAAGCGGTGGCAGAGGCATGGATCTGTTGCACAGTTTTCAGCTCATCCTGCACTGCGCTACTGTCACCACCAAAAACAGCACTACCCCAGGTCACTACGGATCCATTCGCAAGAACAGCAGCAAAAGCTCCCGGAGTGGCCTGGATCTGCTGCACATTCTTCAGCTGGCCCTGCACAGCACCGCTGTCGCCACCATATCTACCATCACCCCAGGTCACCACGGATCCATCGCCAAGAATGGCAGCAAAAGCAAATTCAGTGGCCTGAATGCGAACTCGGTTTACATGAAAGGTTAGCGAGTCACCATTCTGTATCAGGGAAGTCTTTGTATCCACGGACCCGTCCAGAACGACTCCAAAGGAGTCCAGCAGACGCCCTTTTCCGACTCCGAGTGCGATCTGCGCCCGTTGTGTCAGCGCCTCCACAGTTTCGTCCAGGCCTGCTTGCACAGTAACTGTCTTGCCGCTCAGCAGTGAAACTTGGACGACAATCGACATTTCGTGTTTCGGGCCTTCTAAGGGCGTTCAAGTCGAGGCTTTATGAAGGTTCCATGGGGGAAGAAAGGTGTTCTCCGGTTCGATACGGTTCAGGGTTTCGGGATGAAAAGGTATCGCTAGGGTTTCGATACGGCTTCCTGCGTTGTATAGAGTTTAAGGTTTACGGTTTAGGGCTGAGAGTATGGGGTTTGAGGTGTAGGCTGAGGCTTGAAGAACCCTCGCTCCTTTCCAGGACTATGTACCTTCGATGATCGGAAAATCGCTATTAACGCAGGTTCTTTGGACTTGGACGCAAATGAGCCCTGAACACGAAGCGCCAAACGCCTAGAAAACTACTTAAACCCAAAGATCAAGTATTCGGCAACCCCAAGGCCTACAATGCTGCATGACTAAAGCGCAACCCCAAAGCCGACACATAAATCCCAAACCAAAAACCTTGCGCCCTACCCAGAGGCTCCAAAGTAGTTCCTTTTTGGGGTTACCTTATAGGATTCTAAATATGAACCCCAAAAAGGAACTACCCAAAACTCCTCCAGGCTCTTATGCAGTCACGGGAATCAAGAACCCTCAAAATCACCGGAAACCTGAAACAGAACAAAGAGAAAGCCCTGATCCCTAATCCCCAACTTAGTAATCCCTGAAACCCTTAGCCTAAACCCTTAACCCTGAAACCCTAACAGAACTCCTTAAGAGGGAAATGCCGGGCATCCGCGCATGCACTTGCCAGTCTTGTAGGGCGCGTAGAGACACGACCAGGTCTCCTGTCTGCTGTGCCTGGCGACGAGACGTACAGAATTCTGGTGGCTCCTTAAAGGGTTCTGCATGCAAAGGTTCCACAAGGCATCCCTAGAGGTTCTATAGGTCTCTAAAGGTTTCGAGTTATCGGGGGGTCTAGGGTGTTAAGCTTAAGGCCAGAAGCTTCCTACAAGGGTTCTTTGAGGGTGCTAGGTGGGTTCTGCAAAGCCTGCAGCTCTGCAGCTGCATTGTACCATAGTATCTAAGCTAAGTATGGTGCCCTGCTTCCCTGACTTCAAGACAGGCTTCCAAGCTGCTTCAAGGACTCAGCATTTTACTGCTTATGGATTCTACCCTACACCCCTTAACCTTGTAACAAATAGATGTGGGGTTTAGCCTCCAGGGGTTTCTTCTTGAAGGACTTTTGGGACTTTGGGGTGATTTCAAGTTTCGGGATGATGGTCTTTGGAGTTTAGGGTTTAGAGGGTTTGGATTTGGGGTTTAGGGTTGGAGTACCCCTAGAACACAAAATCCTATAAAGCCTTGACGCTCTACAACATCTGATCCCAAACCCCCCTGAATCCTAAACCCTAACCCCTAAACCCTAATCCCTAAACCCTGAACCGTAAACCCCAACGCCTCCTTCCCTTCCCAACCCCCAAACCGCCTGAAAGCCCCGACTTGCTGCCCGAAAGCACCGGAAAATCCTAGGAAACTCAACCTCAAGGCTCGAAATACCTATAAGGGTTTACGGCTTCGGGTTAAGGTCTATAACCATATGTTCCCCTGAATGCTAACCCTCTAAACCTTCATCCAACCCTGAAACCTCAAGACTGTAAAACCCTACCCGAAGCCTCACACTCTGCGTCGGACCCTTCTAAACCCAGACCTTCCAAAACCCCTTAATTAAGGAATATACTTCAAATTATAGTAGGATCCTTAATATGATTTAAGGTATATTCCTTAATTAAGGGATTTTGGAAGGTCTGGGAAGTCTGGTTTCGAGGAGCCTTGAGGGCTTGAAAGCCAAGAACGAGCCTTTAAATTCTAAAAACTAAATCCTACCTGTGACCGAAAAAGCTTACCTGACCTTTGGGTTTAGGGTTTAGGGTTTAGGGCTTACAACAGGAAGTAGCAATAACGAACCCTCAACGTCTTGGCTTTTCCGGGCTACAGGTATACGCCATGCCGGGCCTGGTTGCGTAAAGGTGGACGTAGTCGTCCTGCCGGCTTCAGAGGGCGGTTGTAAGGGTTCCCTTAAGGGTCCCTTTAAAGGGATCTATAGGGATTCTAGAAGGGTATAGGGGTATCAGGGCTGTAGCGCCGAACTTTCCAGCTCCGTTTTTGTAAAGCCCAGGAGAAAAATGTTGGGGCTGAGGGTCCAAATGGCTCAGGGTTTAGGGTTTGGTCTCTTGGGGATGAGGGTTTAAGACTTGAAGAATACCTTACATGATGGAACCGTTCATAGGTGTTAAACTTATACAACCCCTGAACAACATATCAAAAGTAAAGCGTCATAATTGCAACCTTGATAGAAACCCTATTCTACTTATTAATGCCCCTTTTCTAAAGGCATATACTAACCCTTGTAGAAACCCTGTTCAACTATAAGCAACCCTGATAGCAACGCCCCATCGAAGCCCTATTACAATAACTAAGTCCAATATACTAAAGCCTTATAGTTAAGTAACCCGCACAGAAGCCCAATTCTAGTTAGTCAGGCCAGTGGTACGCCTATACTATGCGATTGTAGTAGCTTTTACGGTCTCACAGAAACCCATGGTCTAACTAACCGAGAATTATGCTTAACCCAATCCCCTGCATAGCTTTTGAACCTGATAAGTGCCGATAAACCACCCACAGGACCCCATAAAGTGGCTGCAAAAACGCGGTTTGACAAAGCCCTTTCCTAAAAACCTAACATCTAAACCTATGAAGCCGTTTCCAAACTAAACCCTAAACCCCTAAACCCTAAACCCCTAAACCCTAAACCCCTAAACCCCAAACCCCTAAACCCCCTTAAACCCTAAACCCTCGATCTGGACCGCATTTTCCTAAACTCATCCAAAACAGACGAGTCGTCGGCTCCTCACCGATCATGACTTTCAGAATGGCCTTGAAGCTGTCAACAGTGGAGAGGCACTATAGAGAGGGGACGTAAAAAATTGGAATGGGGTTTTGGGGGGAGATTCTACCAGAATTATAATGAGTAACTCCCAACATGGTATAGGTAATGAATGAGGCCCCTAAAGTATGAGGGCTCTCCATGCTCCTTTAGGAGTTCACACTTGGGGGCTTCGAGGTAAAGGGGCCTCGGGGCTGCGAGATCGCCAAACATCAAAGAGAGCACGAAGTCAGGGTTTGGGGGACAGTGATATGGGGGTTTCCGAAAATAGGGGACCCTAAGAGGGACCCCAAAATATGCGGTATACCCCTACTTTTCGGATAACTCCCACATGCACAAGTCTGGGGCTGACGGTCTCCAGTCCTGTCGGAGATTACTTAAAGGATCATGGGACTTAGTGACTCGGGTTGTAAATAAGGGAACTATACTTATAAAATTACTTATAACCTCAATTGGGGACTTATAACCTTACTTACTAAGTCCCCTGATCCTCCAAGTACAGAGGCCGAATCAAGGCTTTCCTGGCTTCAGATGGGGTCTGCAGGTTCAGGCTATTCCTTCCCAGAGACTCCAATATCCCTTAATTAAGGAATATACCTTAAATCATATTAGGGAACCTACTATATTTTAAGGTATATTCCTCAATCAAGGGATATTGGAGTCTCTGGGTTCCTTCCTGCTGGACTCTGGTGCCGCTAGGGCGCGTCCACTAGAAGAGGCTGTTACTGATTATTCAAAGCTTCTTGGGCTGAGAATTCGAATTTTGCCCATGCGATAATTAGAGCCTGACACGCCGAGGCTGTTAAAGCCATGAAAAGAGCTTGACCAACCGACAAAAACGTGAGGAACATCTTGTCCTGCTCACAGCAAGCTTCAATTGAAGGCCCGCCCGACAGTCTCGAAGGCCCGAACGTAGAGACTTCCCCTAGATAATGAGGGCTATATTTCTTCATGCAGCCTGCACCCCTTGGAGAATTTGAATCCCCAGAACGCGAATTCAGCTGCCCGGGCCGCTGCAAGAAGCCCTACATTCTACATCCGTCGAAGCCCACCCTTAAACCCTTCTGTTTTGGATATTAGGGCTTAGGTCCCCAGTGGCAATATGGAGTTTCCGAAAATTAGGGGTACCTTATTTTGGGGTCCTTCTAGTAAGGATCCTACTATTTAGGGTGCTGTATTAGGGTCCCCTGTTTTCGGAAACTCCCATATCGGGA
This sequence comes from Symbiodinium sp. CCMP2592, assembly GCA_905221615.1. Lineage (NCBI taxonomy): Eukaryota > Dinophyceae > Suessiales > Symbiodiniaceae > Symbiodinium > Symbiodinium sp. CCMP2592. Next base: position 391,207 of record CAJNDT010003112.1, on the reverse strand, counting down.
CCAGAACCCTATAAAGTTGTTTTAGTCGGGGCCTTTCTTGTGAGGTCACCTAACACCCTGAAGTCTTAACCCTAAAACCCTGAAGCCTAAATCCTAAACCCTGAAGCCTAAATCCTCAATAATACCCGCTTTCTGCAGGCCGTTACACCTCCCTAAGCCCCAATCCCTAAACCCTAAACTTCCAGAAACCCGAAACCCTAAACCCAAGCAACCCTACAACTCGTCCGTCGGGGCCTTTCTTGTGAGGTCACCCAAAAAGTCGACCACCCGCCAGGCTTCCACTTCTTCCTGGAAGAAGGAGGCTTTGGGTTCGGGGGTTACAGGGAACTCCAGTAAGTTGGAATATGGATTAATGGTAGGATCCCCTATAATTTACCTTAAAGGGGTTACGATAATGATATTCCAACTTTCTGGCTTCTACTGTAGGGTGTAGGGTTTGGGGTTTTAAGGCGTTTGGGTTTAGGGTTCAAGGGTTTAAGGGTTTATAGGGTTTGGGCTATAGAATTTTGGCAGGAGGAGGCTTTAGGATTTGTTTTGTCTTTTTTGGAGGGATGGGAGGGCGGGGGCAGGTTCAGGCATATATCGGATGTTGGGTGGAGCCTGCAGGTTCAAAATCGAGTTTTTGTTGGCTGAGGGTTGATGCAGGCCTTTGTGCACCCACGAGGCAGCTGTTTGGATTGGAGGGTGTAGGGTCAAACAAACATGTCCGGGCTTGCGGGCCTAAGGCTCTAAGGGTCTCGAAAAGCCGCCGCTGAATTTACACCGGCACCTTCATATTGTTTCTATGTATAGACCAGAAATTTACACACAAATATCCCAGAGTACCACTTGCATGTTCTAGGGTTAAGGGTGTTTTAGGATCCAGTCCAGGGGACCTTTGTCTATTGAAAGGCTCATGTTCAACTCCCCCCACAGCATCCTTGCAGGTTTTACGGGCAATCCTAGTCCTTGGTAAAAACCCCAGACCTTCCAAAATCCCTTAATTAAGGAATATACCTGAAATCATATGAAGGATCCTACTATAATTTGAGATATATTCCTTAATTGAGGGGTTTTGGAAGGTCTGGGACCCTAGAGTGGCCTTTGAGAATGTCGGTACCTTGCCAAAACGCCTGGCATTGAAACTGGAGGTTGGATTTGCGAAATACGGGATCTACACAGAGTTTAGTGTTACCAGAACAGGTGCATCGCCATTGGCTGCATCTGAACTGCTGAAGCTATATACTGGAAGGAATATTGAGTATAGAAACCTAATTCAGCATGGTAGTCAGATGTCACGTGTGACCAACTTCAATTGAAATTGGCCTAGCTCTAACCGTTTGGGTTCTAAAGTATACAGAAGAAATATGTTCGACTTCAATTTGAGAACAGCTCCTTTACAGCACCATGACCCAACAACTACTTCTATACATAAACATGTACATGCATGCATGCATACCCCAGTTTAAATACTGCGGAACCCCTCTAACCACAAGACTGGTCCATGCAGAGCCTATCTGAAGTGCCAAAACAGATGCCTTCGAAGCGTGTGCTCTCGAGGTTTCGACTACACCGTATGTGCGAAACTCATACAACTTCAGGATCCTGCTATGCGTTGATGTATGAGCCTCTTTATTTAACAGCCCTGCAGTTTATATTGTAACAGAATGAAAACCTAGGAAAACGCTGTGTTTTCTCAAGGTCAAGATGGCTGTCGGACAGCCCTTGTTACAGCGTTAGGGTTTAGGGGTTAGGGTGTCATAGCACCCTGAAAGGCCTTATGGAATCTGCATATGAACGTTTGAAGACCATCCTAAACCCTAAACCCTATATATACCCTGTATACCCTGAACCATCAAAGACCCTAAACCCTGAACCCTATACCCTAAACCCTATATACCCTTTCTACCCTAAACCCTCGTAAACCCAAAGGGTCCTATGTACTGTTGTGGGGGATACTTCCCTAAGTCATAATAGTAATTCCTAATATGGAAACCCTACATTCTACTATATTGGTACATAGGACCCTTTGGGAAACCCTAAACCCCCATGCGAAGTCCAAAGCCTCCAACTCCTGCTCCACGCGGGGACGGAAGATGTCCGCAACCATCTGAGCCTGCAACGCTCTGGCTCTGAGGTTTAGGGTTTAGGATTTAGGGTTTAGGGTCTGAGGATGAGAAACGGTTTAACCCTATGCCTCCAGGGACCTTATTATGGGGTCCTTAAGGGGTCTGGGGCCCTAACTATGAGGTCCTTGGCGGGATGAGCAAAAATTAGGGTGTGGGGCTGAGGGGTTTTAGGGGTTCGGGCTGGGGGGAGTTTGGGGTTGAGCGTTTGAGGGGGTCTTAGGGTTGAGGGTTTAGGGTTGGGGGGGTCTTAGGATTGAGGGTTTAGGGGTTTAGGGGTTTAAAGCTTAGGGACCGGACGACGTTTGGCATTGAGGGATGTGGGGCTTTGGGGCTTGGGAGTCAGTGATAGAAGTTTTGGGCTTAGGGCCTTCGGTTCAAAGGCCTTAGGCTTTTCGCGGCTTCAGGAAGCACTTAGGGTTTAGGATGAAGCGTGTAGCATGTACGAGAGACTGCAGGATCCGCGAGCTAAGGGTCACAAATTCGGGATCTGCAGGGAGCTCATCGTAACCGGCTGGAGGAGTCTTTGAGCTAAAGCACTCCTGGACGTAAAAAGAATGACTTCAAGAGTTTTCTTGCTAAGGCTCCCGACAATACGTTCAACGTGGGTATGCAACTGTATCTGTGTATGTAAACCGCATATACATATACATGAATATATGCATGTATACAGATGTAATATATTCAATATATACACGCATGTCTATGTATATACATACACGCATATGTGCTCGTGTAAGTCTTTATGACTGCTAAACTGTGCCTATAGTCTCCATTGTAGTTCCATTTTTTGGTTAACAAAAACTCTATTATAGGATCCTAGCCATAAAATTGGTTAACCAAAAAAGGAACTACAACAGAGACTATAGGTAATGTATACCTACGTATGTACATTCTCATGTATGCCTACGAGATGCTCCCGATGCTCCCGGACGAATCCCTGAAACATGTACCCAATACTAAAAACAATAGTAATAACAATAACAATAATAATAATAAGGAATTAAACTCTCAACTAACCTTGGGTCCGATGCCTACCGCAACGTCAACGACTTGGGATGCTGGAACTTATACACGGTATCCGAAGGTCACAATCAGGATCTCAGTGATACTTTGTCATGGCTTAACCCTAGCAGCCATAGCACTCCAAAACATCCAACACGGGTACTTTTCACAGACCTATAACGGCAAGTAGCAGGAAACATTCGTTTACTTGCACAGTGTAATCAGTGACACTTGACCCTAAAATAATCTAAACCCCGAACCAATTAGGGTTTCGGGTTTGGGGTTTAGGGTTTAGGGTTTGGTCACTTCTTCGCAGGGCTTCGCGGTGAAGCCCGCTCTGGGCATCAGCCGAGCGCAAATATCTGCTGAGGCCGGCTATAGGGGAGATAACCTCCTGCCTATGGGTCCCTTATGAGGCGCGTTGATAAAAAAACCTGGTAACATTCTCATGTCCAGGTATATATTGCTTCAGTTCGTTCCTTGTTTCATTTTAGGGTTCAGGCTTTTGATTGGATTGTTGGTGTCCCTGCTTTTCCTTGAAGGTTTAGAGCTAACGTTTTTGGGTGAAGGACTTGGCGTTGCAGGTTCGATGCCGCAGTTTCGGATGTGGCTTGCGGGTCCCGGACTTAGGGTTTGCCTCTACCAGGACCCGAGATAGTAGGTTGCTCCATCTCTAGCCATAGGCACCATAGTAGTTCCTTTTGGAGGTTCATACTTAGAATCCTATAAGGTAATCCCAAAAAGGAACTACTATCCGGCCTCTGGGTTGCTCCATCTCTAGCCGGCTGGGTGGTGATGATCACGATGGCTTTGCTGAGGAGGCGAAATTCGAAACGAAGGGTAGGATGACGATGACGGATATAACAGTGACGACGATGATGCAGATGAGCGACAACAACATGGTGTGAACGATGGTGAAGATGATGATCATCCAGGATGATGATGATGTTGTAGTTGATGGTGATGACAATGGTCATGGCGTTGGCAGTTGGCTGTGGCGATGATTTGGCTGTGCTGCTTGTGCTCGTGGTTGCGGAAATGGAGGTTGTGATTTTGCAGTGTTAGTGGTTGTGCTGGGGCTGCGGTCCTGCTGCTGCTGCTGCTGCTGCTATTGATAGTGCTGCGGCCCTTCATATTGCATGTCCCAGTCTCGTTCTCTGTCTTGTCGTTGCAGCAGTTCGAGTCTGTCTATTCTTGATTTTGTTGCCTTTCGTCCAGCCTCTAGGGCAGTCGAAGGCCACCTCCCCTGGCGCAAATAAATAAATGGTGGACGGCACCGCTGCCTTCAGCAAGGGGCAACACCACCCAGACGCAATCTCTGAACTCTAAACGCATGAATCTCGGGCCAAGCCGTTACCAAAGAACTTGATCCACAACAAGGAGCCGAACGAGGACACCACGAAGCGTCCCCTTCAGACCTCACGGATCCCTAACCTTACCCCAAGGGTCTTATGTCGCATCCTTGTTGAAAGTTATTCTTACTTTTCAACCAAACCCACTCGAGAGTTGCTAAACATGAGCTCCTCTATGGGGTGCCTGCCTGAACATCACCCCATTACAACAAGGATCCCCCAGTAGACACTTTTTATCACTGGTTGCCCTTTAAACACCCTGAAAAATATCTTTATATAGGGCCCCTTATAAACCCAAATAAGGCCATACCCCAGGCCCTAATCTCTTCACGATGCAACCCTATACCCCAAAACGCCTGTATGCCTACCTAAAACTCTCAACGCCCTAGACCCTGAAACACTTCCTACCCTACCAGCCCCCTCAAAGCCCTTAGCCCTACACCCGAAACCCTTCCGACCTAACACCCTCAAAGCCGTCAAGAGCGCGAAATCAGCTAGCGAGCGGAGCTCATGCTGTCAGTGCGGAAATCTGCGGGACCTCAGGTGTGAACTACTGGGGCTTCAGGCTACGGCTCATTTGGGAGTTTCCGAAAATTAGGGGTACCTTATTTTGGGGTCCTTTAATAAGGATCCTACTATCGAGGGTACCTTATTAGGGTCCCCTATTTTCGGAAACCCCCATTTAGGCTGTAGGATTTTGGGGTTCAGGTGCAGGGTTTGGGGCTTAGGGTTTAAGGTTTGGGTGTAGCGTTTAGGGTTGAGGGCTTTTGGGCTTGCTTGTCAAAATACGGTAGCCGATTGTCCATATCATGGCCAAGGCTAAAGCGCAATTCAGAAAGCTGGAACATAATTCTTCAATCCCCTCTCAGAGCAAAGTCTGGGGCAACCCTGCGCATGTTCCACCTTTGGGGGCCGCAATGCGAACCTGCAACCACAACCTTTGAATCTCTATCGTCAGCCGAGTTTTGATATAGGGGGCTGAAGACTTAGAATAGGGTTTTGGGGCCCATTCTACTATAACGATAATGAGGAACCCCCAGAATATAGCCCCGATATTACACTTTGGTCTTGCCAAGCAGCGGACCAGAGATCGCCTATCTCGCGCGCCAGCGCGACCTCATCCGAGAAGCGAACCCCGGAAAAGGCGCCGGCCCAAAACTAGGAAATTTCAAACCCTAAACCCTAAACCAAGGTATCTATACATTGGGTTGCTAGGTTAAGTATGGCTTCGGTTCGGTGAGGCCTCCGCTCTGCGTAGTAGTGCTTTTCAAGCCCTGGTCGTAGACTTTAAACCCTCAACTCTAAACCGAAAGCTTCGGCCGCCCTCTTACGATCGTGAGCGGCGCTCGTGCTGTTTTGCCGATGATATGGTACCCTAAATAGTAGGATCCCTATTAAAAGGACCCAAGATAAGGTACCCTAATTCTGGAAAAAACCATATGCAATGATAGACCCCATCCCTCTCACAACGCTTGCGGCCCAAAGTGGTACTCGGAACCTCTCAGCTGTTAAGCATGTGAAAACCCAGGGCGAGCAGTTCATTAAATTCGGGTCCTGGCAACGGCAAACCATGCTTGTAATCGGGAAACAATGGAGATCCTAACTTAACCCTAAACCCTAAACCCTAAAACCCTAAACATGAGGTCCTGTGGAGCTTTCCGAAGCCACGACAGCTTGCCCAAGCTCACCAGTAGAAAACACGAAGACGAAAGATGGCACGAGCCCGCCCAAATCGAAATCAAGATGGGGAGACAGAGACAGAGAGAGAGAGAGAGATATATATATATATATACATACATATATATATAGAGAGAGATATAGGCAGAGTACAAAGTAATAAAGAGGTAAAGCATCAGAAAGAACGAGGTAATCCTCGACATCAGTCTTGACAAACATACCGTTATATACCCATCTCCCGAATCCCTGCAATACGAGCTTATCTTAAGCAAAAAAGAGGCCCGATCTGACATAAAACGAATTATGATGTCGGAGTTCCCGTGAAAAAAGCAAAACCGGCCCGCACAAAGCCTGCAAGATAGTTAACCACTTAATCGAGACCCAAAACCTGTTTCGAGCTCGCCGCACTGATCTGCAATTGATACGGCTGCTACAGCGATACATGCCACTCTTCCTCTGCCTGATGGAATACTTGCGCATTCCAGAACCGCAAATCTAACACCCAGATCCGGTATGTTCTGCCCTTTGGGTCGTACTGTTGATGGACAAAATCCTGCATGACCTTAAGGACCCTAAATTATGGGAATTGTGGTATATTCCTCATAATGGGTAATGCAGGATTTTGTCCATCAGCAGTACGACTCGGTGTTTCGAGTGCCAAGTTTCGGGACAGGGGGCCGTAGGGTTTTAGTTGCCAACACCACCTATAGAAGCTCCTAATATATGGGGGCCTTCATGATTAGAGTAGGGTTCTGGGGTGCAGTATACTGTAACTAGAATAAGGAACCCCCACAATAATGTTGGTAATTATTTAAGCCCCTAAATTAGTTACAAGCAGACGCAGATCTATTCAACACTCCTGAGTAGATCCTCGGCAGCACTACTGTCGCCACCTTGCGCGGCATCACCCCAGGTCACAACCGATCATTGCAACAAATGGCAGCAAAAGCGCGGCGAGCGGCTTGAATCTGCTGAACATTCTTCAGCTGGCCCTGCACGGCACTGCTGTCGCCACCATGCGCAGCATCACCCCAGGTGACAACCGATCCATCGCCAACAATGGCAGCAAAAGCGCGACCCGAGGCTTGAATCTGCTGCACGTTTTGCAGCTGACCCTTCGCAGCCCTACTGTCGCCACCGTTGCCCGCAGCACCCCAGGTCACGACAGATCTGTCGGCAAGAATGGCTGCAAAGCAGTGTCAGAGGCCTGGATCTGCTGCACGTTTTTCAGCTGACCCTGCACAGCCCTGCTGTCGCCACCACCAACAGGATGTCCCCAGGTCACGACAGACCTGTCGCCAAGAATGGCAGCAAAAGCACAGTCAGAGGCCTGGATCTGCTGCACATTGTTCAGTTGGCCCTGCACAGCGCTGCTGTCAGCACCATAGTGAGCCTCTCCCCAGGACACCACAGATCCATCGCAACAAATGGCAGCAAAAGCGCCACCAGAGGCCTGGATCTGCTGAACATCCGTCAGTTGAGCCTGCACAGCACTGCTATCGCCACCAAGGCCAGCATGACCCCAGGTCACCACCGATCCATCACTAAGAATGGCAGCAAACGCATGACGAGAGGCTTGGATCTGCTGCACGTTCTTCAGCTGCCCCTGCACAGCACTGCTTTCACCACCAAAGCCATCATGACCCCAGGTGACGACCGATCCATCAAAACGAATGGCAGCAAATGCAGCGGTACTGGCTTGAATCTGCTGCACATTCGTCAGCCGACCTTGCACAGCACGGCTGTCGCCACCAAAGCCAGCAATTCCCCAAGTTACAACGGATCTATCACGAAGAATGGCAGCAAAAGCGCCAATAGAGGCTTGGATCTGCTGTGCGTTTGGCAGTTGACTCTGCGCAGCACTACTGTCGCCACCAAAATTAGCATCACCCCAGGTCACCACAGATCCATCGCCAAGAAGGGCAGCAAACGCCCGATCAGAGCTCTGAATCTGGATTGTATTAACATGCACAGTAGAAGCCAGAAAGTTGGAACATCATTATCCTCATGCCCTTAAGGTAAAGTATAGAGACCCCAGCACCGATCATCCTAAAATCATGTTCCAACTTTCGAGGTTCACTATAAGGTCAGTGAGTCACCGTTCTGAATCCGGGAATTCAGGGCCTCCTCGCATCGGTCCAGAACGACTCCAGAGGAGTCCAGCAGCAGCCCTTTTCCGACTCCAAGTGCAATCCGTGCCCGTTTGTTCAACGTCCCCACAGTTTCTTCCAAGCCTCCTTGCACAGTAGTTGCCCTACCACTGAGCAATGAAACTTCCACGCTAATAGACATGCGCTACGCATGAAATGTCCAAAAACGTGCTGTTTCTGTTTACTCACACGTTCGGGAGCGGAGATTTACCAAGTACGGCTTTGAATGTCAAAGACCATTCCGAGATATTAGAGTATAGTATTTGGGACGTAACACATTCTCTTCAAGGGCACAGTACATGGAACCTTGAAAGGGTGATGAAAAATGCTTTCATCCTCCGCGATATCTGGATTGCGGTGAATGGCTACAGGATACAGGGTTGGAGGCTTGGACATTTTCCCTGGCTGCTTTGAAGACGCCCCCAGCTCCTAAGCATCCACCAAAAACCTGAACCTACACGAGTTTAGGCAATGTGTCAAACAAGTGTCAAAGCTTACAAACCCTAAACCCAAAACCCTAAACCCTAAACCCTAAACCCTAAACCCCTAATCAAGGAGCAGCCAGATTTAAACCCCAGGCAATCAGACCTACAATCTGGAGACCCAAATTAAAAAAAAAAAGAAACAAAACTGCAACTCTAAAACTTAATTACCCATAGGCTAGGGTTTAGGGTTTAGGGTTTAGGGGTTTAGGGTTTAGGGTTTAGGGTTTAGGGTTCCTTTTGGGGGTTCATATTTAGAATCCTATAAGGTAACCCCCAAAAAGGAACTACTTTGGAGCCTCTGGGTAAAGCCTAAGGAAACCTTCGCAAGCCTAAGCTCCTGAACCCTAAAGCCCCTAAACACCGGAAACTCAAACCCTTAAACCCCAAATCCCCTAAGCCAAGCAACTAGCTAAGCCCCCTGCTAGGATAGGGACTTCAATCAGTAGAAAAGGGTGTCTAGGGAATAGCGCTCTGAAAAACAGAAGGTTCCTCTTTCAACAGGGGGGCTTCATAACTCGACTAGGCTGCTGGAGTATATAACTGCTAGTGTGGCATATAAGAATAAGAATTGCAAAGGAATACGATTGCTAACTGTTCCAGCCCCTGTCTGATTGCCTTGGGCTCAATGTCCAATGTTTCAGGCTTTGCACGCTCAACCCTAAACCCTGAACCCTTAACCCTAAGCCCCCCAAGCGCGGGACCTCTGACCTCTAATCCGAAAGCTCTGAGCCCCAAACCCTGCACTAAAACAACCTTAAGGCCGCACTCTAAACCCCTTCTACCCTAAACCCCTTCTAAAACCTTTATCCGAACCATAAATAACTCCCCAGGCCCCCTTGAAGAATCCCCGATAAGTCTCTACAAACACAACCCTGTAAGACCTGATAACAGCCTCAACGGAAACCCCTCATGCCCTCCTAAACCCAAAGCCGTACACCCTACTACCCCACCGCACAAACCCGAACCCTGCTTACCACCCCCTGCCCCCCCCCGGAACAAAAACAAAACACACAATGCGCCCCTGTTAGGGCCCCAAAAAAGCACATAAGCAAAAATTAGGGTAGGGATATCCCATATAAATCCCCTTATACTAAAGCCCAATAAGGTTGGGATACCCCCATGAAATGCTTATGCTTATGTGCTTTTTGGGTCCCTAACCTGTGCAAAGCTCAAGGGCCCTCTCAGCTTAGGGCTGGAGCTCCTTCGCCAAAGACCTCCTTCCAACTTGAGCTTTAGCTGCACTTGTTTTGGAAAAGGGTTTAAGGTTTTTAGGGTTACGGTTCGGGGTATAGATTTAGGCCTTGGGTGTAAAGGGCTTCTGGGGTATGGTTTGCATAAGTTTTGAGGTGAAGGATTTGAGGCTTAGGGCTTAAGGTTTAAGATTCTGGTTTTAGTGTATCAAGTTTAGGGTGGCTTACACGGGTGTAGGCCTTATGCTTAAACCTACGAGGGGAAGCAGTCTAGCAAATCACACAGGCTCCCGGTCTATATCATCAATGCATAGGTAGGTAGGTAGGTAGGTAGGTAGGTAGGTAGGTGTGTGTGTGTGTGTGTGTGTGTGTGTGTGTGTGTGTGTGTGTGTGTGTGTGTGTGTAAGTGTAAGTGTGTGTGTGTGTGTGTGTGCGTGTGCGTGTGCGTGTGCGTGTGCGTGTGCGTGTGCGTGTGCGTGTGCGTGTGCGTGTGGGTGTGGGTGTGGGTGTGGGTGTGGGTGTGGGTGTGGGTGTGGGTGTGGGTGTGGGTGTGGGTGGGGGTGTGGGTGTGGGTGTGGGTGTGGGTGTGGGTGTGGGTGTGGGTGTGGGTGTGTGTGTGTGTGCCTGCATCCGTGTGTGTGTGTATATATATATATATATATATCATATACATGAGCACTTGATACTCGTATAGAGGTTATAGGACATTGACCTAGGCCTCCACACAGAATGCTCAATGGGGTGGAACCCTAAACCGTAAACCCAAGAGTGCTCAATGGGGTCTTATAAGCTCCGGTTTGGGGCATAGCGATCTTCTTGACATTTCTTCACTACCCTTACATCTCTTTAAACCGACGTAGAGTGCTCCACACCCTGCAATCAAGATTATACAATATAGGGGCCTGATGAACAGTTTCCAAACTGTGTTGGGGTATACAGGTAATAGGGAAGGAATAACCCCAAAAACAAAATGAAAGAGAATGCAGATTTGGTGTTGAAGGTTTGTCTAATCAAAAGACATCCCCTGATCCCTTGAAGGGTGCCCGGCACTCGGGGCAACTCCAGCAACAACCGGTCCTTCACCACAGGCGCTTGTCGAATCCGGTGCCTGGGGGTTGGACGGCTGTGGTTCTATAAGGCTTCTACAAGTGCTCTACAATATATGTTTAGAGTGATGCTTCTGGCCTTACGGGCTTGGTGATTGGGGTGTCTGGTAATCATATAGTGTGTTAAAATAACTGCGTACACCCTGCAGGACCCAGATTTTCGGTGCCTTCCGCCGGCGAGAGCCTGCTGCGCTCACCTGAGGCTCGAGCTTTCGGCTCTTCTTGTGGCTTATACCTGCAACCCAAAACCCTACAAAAGTGTAGCCAAGGTTAGGATCCCTTCGTTAGAAGTATGGAAAACCTGTAACCCCAAACCCTACACAAGTGCAGCTTAGGCTCCCTTTATTCTTAAGGTTGCAACTCCCCAGGCCACGAAAAGGCTCGTGGTATCCTTTAGTCCTTCAAGTTCCCATCTTGCTTCAACCACGACACGCCTATATGCAGCTCCAGAGCACAAACATGAACCCTATGACATCGGCCTAGGTAGACCGACCACCCCTAACTATTGGGCTCTGACATCAAAAAATGTAGGTTTGTGAGGGTTCAGATAAGCCCCTTAAGTACACAAAGAATGCTATCAAACCCTCTGAAACCCCCTTTGCCTCCTGTTGTTTTCCCCCGACCCCAAACCCTTTACAACCCGAAAACCCCTGTAGAACTGACAGGAACCACTACAGAACGCTTACAAGCACCCTACAAATGCGTAAAGGAACCCTAATTCAGGGGCCTTAATAATGAGAATAGAGTTATAGGCTTCAAACCAGGAGCGCTCCGCCGTCTCGTGGGCATTCGCTGCCAGACCTGGCAGCGGCGACCGAAAAACAAATCAAACAGAAAGGGTTTAGGGGTTTAGGGTTTAGGGTTTTAGGGCTTTAGGGTTTTAGGGTTTAGGGATTTAGGGTGGTGATGTAGGAACCAAAGGGTCCGAATGTACGGTTGATGGTATAATCCTGCATTTCATAAACTATGGGAATTATGTTATGTTCCTTTATGGGTAATGCAGGATTTGTATCATCAACAGTAGGAACGTGATTAAGAAACCTTGAGACTTTATTAGAGTTCCCTTAAATGGGTCTATAAGGGATCTACAAGGGTCCGAATGTAGGAACCTGAGACACTTAGTAAGTGAGGTTATGAGCACCCTAACTGGGGTGTTTAGTACAGCTACCCTAATAACCCATTTAGGGTACTATATAACGGAGAGCATCCCTTTCCTAGACCCAAGAGTAACCTAGGAATAAACAGGGTGCCCTTTTTGGTTTAAAGGTACTTATAAGGGAACCTGAACCCTAAAAAAGGGAATAAGGGCCTACTCTGGGGCCCTGGTTTCAGAGTCCGGATATCAGCATGCAGGCCAGGCCCGATATTCTCAGTAGTCGGTTCGGGGTTTAAGCTTCAGGGTCTTTAGGTTTTATGGATATTGTCGGGACCTGATTAAGAAACCCTGGGCCTTTACTATTAGGCTTCCTTTTTTTTTGAATCCTACTATTCTGATACCTAGATCCCCCAGCTACCCTCTATTCTACCCACAAAAAAAAAGCTACTATTAAGGACCATAAGAACTCCGTTAAGGGGCCATTGGGGGGGGAGGGGGGTCCTATACGGGACTTAGGCATCCTGTGAGGGTTCCTTTCGCGGTTTAAGCGCTAGCCTCTGCCGGTTCCTTTATAAGGGTTTCTATAACGGTTCCGGGTTTAGGGTTTAGGGATTAGAGGTTAAGGGTATACCCTTATCTCCCAAAGCCTACCTCTTTAAGGACTCTCTCATATACAGTACGTATTTACATATTTACACATTTGTATATGTATACATACAAATACATACAGACACAGGCAAACAGACAAACAGACAAACAGGCAGACAGGCAAACAGACAGACATACGTGAGTGATGTTGGAAATCCAGATTTCCGGTAAGACGTATACAGGGTTTGGGCTTTGGGGGCTCTGGGTTCAGGTTTAGAGGGCACTTGAGCATCTAAGGATTGACTGTTGTCAGCGCAAGCAGTAGGCTTGTCGATTCGGGGTTTCTGATCAAGGGTTGGGATTTGGGGCTGCAGTTCAGGGTATTGGGAACGGTAATGTAACATGTAGGCAGTACATGCCCATGATATACCTGAGCCTTGGAAGCACTACTCACAGGATATAGGGTTTAGAGTTTAGAGCGTCTGCTTCACGTGATGAAGGTTCACATAGCTACTCCTTGCTGCGAAGCCCAAGGTTGCATTAGAGGGATTCGGGGGAGTAGTCGGTACTTCGATAATGTTAGCGTCTTGGCAGGTGTGTCAACATTTGGTTTTCGTGTGCTGCCTCACCTGATGCACGACAGCTTGCCAACCCACCCTGGCTCAACGACTTACAAGCAAACAGAGATCTACGGAACAGGCATTAGCTGGTCCTGCACAGCACTACTGTCGCCGCCACCGCCTAAATCACCCCAGGTAACAACCGACCCATCGCCAAGAATGGCAGCAAAAGCACTGCCGGAGGCTTGGATCTGCAGCACATTCTTCAGCTGATCCTGCACAGCTCTGCTGTCTCCACCATGCTCAGCACCTCCCCAGGTCACCACGGATCCATCAGCAAGAATGGCAGCAAAAGCTCTCTCAGTGGCTTGAATCTGCTGCACGTGCTTCAGCTGAGCCTGCACAGCACTAGTGTCGCCACCATAGTCAGCAGCACCCCACGCCACGACGGATCCGTCGTCAAGAATGGCAGCAAAGGCGCCGCGAGCGGCTTGGATCTGCTGCACGTTCTTGAGCTGAGTCTGCACAGAACTGCTGTCGGCACCGAACTCATCACGACCCCAGGTCACAACAGATCCATCGTCAAGAACGGCAGCAAAAGCTCTGGCAGAGGCTTGGATCTGCCGCACATTTTTCAACTGATCCTGCACGGCGCTGCTGTCGCCACCCTCGCCAGCAAAACCCCAAGTCACCACGGATCCATCACCAAGAATGGCAGCAAAGGCACTGTCAGAGGCCTGGATCTGCTGCACATTCTTCAGCTGATCCTGCACAGCACTGCTGCTTCCCCCAAAGAGGAACTCACCCCACGTGACAACGGATCCGTCGTCAAGAATGGCCGCAAAGGCAGCAAGGGAGGCTTGAATCTGCTGCACATTTTTCAGCTGATGCTGCACGGCGCTACTGTCGCTACATTCGCCAGAACCCCAAGTCACCACAGATCCATCGCCAAGAATTGCAGCAAAAGCAGCTTCAGAGGCCTGAATCTGCTGCACATTCTTCAGCTGGTCCTGCACAGCACTGCTGTCACGAAATAAACCCCAGACGGCATCACCCCACGCAACAACCGATCCATCGCCAAGAATGGCAGCAAACGCATTGTCAGAGGCTTGGATCTGCCGCACATTTTTCAGCTGCTCCTGCACAGCATTACTGTCGCCACCGCGGTCAGCAGCGCCCCAGGTCACCACGGACCCATCGCCAAGAATGGCAGCAAAAGAACGATCATTGCCCTGAACTTGAATTCTGTTCACACGCAAGGTCAGCGAGTCACCATTCAGAATCCTCGAACTCAGGGTCTCCACTCCGTCCAGAACGACTCCGGAGGAGTCAAGCAGACGCCCTTTGCCGACCCCAAGTGCGGTCTGTGCCCGTTGTGTCAACGAGTCCACGGTTTCGTCCAGGCCGGCTTGCACTGTAGCTGTCTTGCCACTGAGCAGTGAAACTTCAACGGTAAACGACATGCTTCACGCGGGAAGTGTTGATATCCGGTGGCCTACGGGACTTCGCGAGTCAAACATATGTATGTATATATATATATATATATATATATATATATATATATATATATACGTATAAACTCATAGGTTAATACGTAACAGTAGCCGGAATCCCAGGTACATATATATATATATATATATATACTCACATCCGGCGAGCTCATCTAAACTGCGATTCTAATTGTTAAGACCCCTGCATTACGGCTTCGGACTGAGAAGTTGGAGAACCGAGGAGGCCACGAACTTCAGAGTGTGCGTCGCAGATGCGCCGTATGCAAGTTTTAGGGCTTTAGGGTTTAGGGTCTAGGGCTTAGGATTTTAGGCTTTAGGGTTTAGGGCTTAGTGGCGCCCAGCGACTTAGCGGATCACCAAACCCATACAGCTAAAACTTCGACCCCACCACCGTACCCAAAGGGTCCAAGTAATGGTATGGTATATGGGTAGTTGTCAAAATTAGGGTCCATTTTGGGGTCAAAAGGGGACCATAATTTTGACAACCACCCATATACTTTTCGGGCCCAAATACCTACTAAGTACCTACTATACGGGTTAGGTTTACGGCTTAGGGCTTACAGGGGAGTGCAGGGTTGTATACGCGTGCCGCGAAGCCTCCCTTTAAGGGTTCTATGGAGGTTGAGGTTTCATAAGAGGTTGATAAGGGTCGGGGGTTGCAAACAGAGAAACGAACAAGTAGCACCATTATTCCTAAGAGTTCTCTCAGATAGTTCATCTTGGTTTGTGCTGTGGGCTGTGGGTTTTGTGTTTTGAAGAGTTTGGGGTTTAAGCTTTGAGACTTTATGGTTTGAGGTTTGAGGGTTTGGGGTTTAGGCTTTGGGGCTTGCGGTCTACGGGTTCATAGTCGAAATAGGATGGCCTTTCTGTGGGCTCTGTCGGTAGATATAGGTCGAAAGACTTGTCAGCTGTATTTGCTGGAGTCCCTACAAAATCATTTTAGATGAACCCCAAACCGCACTGCAACCATCCAGGCTTCCATAGATTGTAGGATTTGTGAGTTTCCGAAATAAGGGACCCTAATATAGTACCCTAAATGGTAGGATCCTTAGTATAAGGACACCAGAAAAAGGTACCCCGAATTTTGGGAATCTCCCATTCAGGGGGCTAGAAAATAATCAATGACTTCTGGTGAAGGACTCTCGGGATGCTGCCGATTGTTCAGCCCCCCCCATACCTAGGACCTAATATGGGGGGGCCTTAATAATTAGAGTCGGGTTTTGGGGTCCAAAATACTTATTATCATTATGATAAGGAAGCCCCAAAATAGTAGTGGTAATTATTCAAGCCTCCATACCAGGACCTAGATGCCTTGCGATCTACGACTCCTCACTCGTCTGCCTCTGCGGTGGTCGAAGGCCGCGGAGATGGAGAGCTAGACTCCTGCTTGCCATGGCGAGAAGGATTTCAGCTTCGGGGTTAGGGATTTAGGGTTTAGGGATTTAGGGTATGGGGATTTAGGGATTTAGGATCTCGGGTTCAGGGTGCACGGTTTGGGCTTGAGGGTTTGGGTTCAGGGTTTAGGGTTCAGGGCGGAGGATAAGGGTTCGGAGTTTCAGTTCACTTAGGTTTCGGCTTTGAGGGCTGAGGTTCTCAAGCTTGTAAGGTTGAGCATTAGTTCGGAGATGAGAAAGAGGCCGTGAACAAAGCTCAATCGAATTAGGCCCTAAAATGTCATTTTAGGGCCAAAGTCGATGGAGCTTTGTTCATGGCCTCTTTCCCACCTCCGAAGTCTCTACGACTTCTCTGGTTGCATCATGGTCTCCGTTACTGGCTTTGTACTGTAGGGTTGGATGTTGAAGTCTAGCTGAAAACAAGGTGTCTCAGCGAAAGGGGGGAATTGTTCATGCCCCCCAGAGGTTGTGCAACTCTACACCCTGAAACTTCCAAACTCTTGTCCAATGACTCGTACCCCTTCTGAAACTTTATAGGAACCCGCATAGAACCCCGCAGAACCCTCATCGCCCACTATTGCACCTCCTCTAAAACCCCAAACTCCTAAACCCATAAAGGAACCTTTCAAGGAACACCTTTCATGAGTAGGCCCTGAACGGACTCCAAAAAACCCTTACAGGAACCCTTATAGAATCCCTTAAGGGCACCCTGGGGCGCCTGGGTGTCATCCGAAGAGTTCCAGGCAGATGCGGCGCCTTGCGCCAAGGAGGCGGATGAGTGGACCAACTCTCGGCCTCATCTGAACTGGGGTGAACCCATAGGCTCCGTAGTAGTTCCTCTTTTGGGGTTCATATTTAGAATCCTATAAGGTAACACCAAAAAAGAACTACTTTGGAGCCTCTGGGTAGTTTAGGGGCTATCGTTTATAAGGGCTTTTTGACTGAAGGGCTTCTAGTCGAGGAGTCGGGTGTTGAGGAGTTTAGGGTTTGGGTTTAGGGGTTTAGGGGTTTAGGGTTTAGGGTTTAGGGGTTAGGGGTTTAGGGTTTAGGGGTTAGGGGTTAGGGGTTTAGGGTTTAGGGTTTAGGGTTTGGGTTTTGTCAGTCGGGAAAAAAACTCAATAGAGGTTTACTCTGCTACAGCTGGTTTTCAAAAGGCTTTTCAATATAAGGGTTGAGTAGTGCCTCTCTCTGTACAGAGTCTCACGGAATGCGTGATGAGGCTGCACGGCTTTGTTGGTTTCTGCTACTTTTAGATTTTGGTACATTTGCATAGGATCCCTCAGGAGGTTCGGTGATGCGCTGAGTGCTATCTTGGGGATATGGGTAGCACCGGAAGACTCGGAGGATAAAGTCGAAGGCTTACTTAAACCCTCAAACCTCAACCCTGAAACACCCTTAAGCCTAAACCCTAAACCCCAAATCCTAAACCCCCTCAAGCCTAAACCCTAAACCCCCAAAAACACTAGACCCGAAGTTTAAGCCTCTAGTCCCTGTAGAGCCGAGACAGGGGTGGAATGCGAAGGGTTTCCTGAGCCTGTATGATGGGAGTGGGTTGCTTTTGGGGGGACTATAGGGGTTCCTTGAAGGAATCGATAAAGTTACTGCAGGGATCCAAATGGGGCCTTAGTACTTAGAATCGGGCTCTGGAGGATGCTAGAGTAGGCCCCACTTGAAGACTAACGAGCTTCAAGAATGAAGTTCTGGGCCATCTTATAGCAGGTGTAAAGTAAGGAGGAACTTTTCGGAATGGGTTATTACTTATCCAAACCCCAAACAAAGACTGGCAGAAATTGTGTGTTGTAGGTCTCTTAGACTGCAAATATACACATAATGCCTACATTGTGTCTCACTACAGTCTATAAGCAGTACATGCCTTGAGCTACTTGGAGCCTTCAGGGTATTTGTATCGAATTTTCGAGGCAATGGTCTCCTGCTACCCAGAGACTCCAATATCCCTTAATTAAGGAATATTCCTTAAATCATATTAGGGATCCTACTATAATTTAAGGAATATTCCTTAATTAAGGGATATTGGGGTCCCTGGGTAACCCCCAACCCCAACTCCTTAAGTCCCTAAGCCTCACCAGGCCCTAACAAGGGTTTAGGGTTTAGGGTTTAGGGTTTTGGTTTAGGGGTACGCCCCCATACAGTAACAGTCTATAATAGGGCTACTATAGAGGGCCTACCCAGAAGCTCCAAAGTAGTTCCTTTTTGGGGTTACCTTATAGGATTCTAAATATGAACCCCAAAAAAGGAACTACTATGGAGCCTATGGGTAGTCTAACCATACTACGACTAGTATCCAACTGTTGCTGAGTGGGGGCAGTACCCAAGGCATAGTGGATCCCAGCCCATACCCAGGGACTCCAATATCCCTTAATTAAGGAATATTCCTTAAATTATAGTAGGATCCCGAAGATGATTTAAGGAATATTCCTTAATTAAGGGATATTGGAGTCTCTGGGTACCCCGAAACCGACCTTGAGCTCCAGCCGGTGTCCGTCGTGAAGAGTTTCCCCAGGTCTCCAAGCTCCGACTCGAAGCGAGCCGTCCATGCTGCCTCTTCTTACCTTTGGTTAGTAGGGAATGGAAGCATGGTAGTAATAGTAGTTATGGCTTTAGGGCTTAGGGTTTAGGGTTTAGGGAAGAATGGTAGTAATAGTAGTTATAATTGCACCCCATTCCTCCATTCCCTACTAACCATCTCAAAAGTAAGTCTTCATCCGCACTGATCTGTGCTCCACGGCCCGGTGACCCGGTAGGGTTGTCGGTGTCTTGTAGACAACGGCGCCGGTGGATCATCGCAGTACTCCACAGTGTTGGGGTGGTCCTCTTCATGGGCCCGCCTGGCTCGCACCTCTACCACGTATAGTTCCATACCGACTTCAACGCGCGGAGGGATGTAAAACCTACACCTGAGCCCCAAAAAATCTCGTCCGCTCGGATGTTAATCACACACACACAATAAATATCTGCTGGGATCCCGAAAACGAAAAGTTGGAGGCAAGGCACTGCAACCATCCCTCTTATAACTATATGGGCTGCAGCAGCACTCACCCTAAACGCGATGCCTTAAGACGCAGAACGAATCGTAAACCCTCCTCACACCCTAAACCCTCCTAAACCCTAAGCCTCTCTCCTTTGAGACGAGCAGCAAACGACCTCTGTCAGCCTGCCAGGAGCACGGATCGCAAGGGATCCGGGTTTTCTGGAGCTTGAGGTCTGAACTTTGGGGCTTACAAAGTCGAACAGTGTTCCTTTAAAAGCTCCGTTGAGAGGACTCTACAAGGGATACTATGTGGGTGCTATGATATGGGGGGCTTAATGATTGGAGCAGGGTTCTGGTCGCCTTCATTATCTGTAATTAATATGAGAAGCCGAAGGAAAGTTGTTAGTTAATTACAAGTTTGTAGCATCGCTCTTTTATGCACGGACTATAACGGGATTAGCCTTAAGGGATAAGGGTCTAAACCGAGACTATAACTTGGTAATCCCTGAGTCTCAGGATCCCTTGTACTCTCCCCCCTTGAACCTCCCTTAATAAAGTCGAATTGTAAGAAGGCAAAAGTCCTGGCATTCAGCAGCTAGGTCCGGCGTTTCGGCAAAATGATAGGTTACTCATCCCACCTCCTTTCGTGATTTTGATCCCAAAAATTTCTACGTCCCTCCTTGCCCTAAATCCTAAACGGACCGAAAACTCTAATTCATGAGGTTGCCGGGTCTTCTCGTCGCCCAAGGCGCCACCATGCTGATGCCTAACTGCACTGGTAAACGAATTAGAACTACAACACAAGAAATCAAATTCGGGCGTTTCACGATGTCTGCGATGATTGGAATAATACTATAAGAATACTATAAAAATAACAATATGATACTATAATATACCTTAATAATACTGGAATATTACTCTAATAATACTATAATGCTGTAATACTACTATAATAATACTATATTAATGCGATAATACTAAATATTCCTACTATGGCATTCAGCAGCTAGGTCCGGCGTTTCGGCAAAATGATAGGTTACTCATCCCACCTCCTTTCGTGATTTTGATCCCAAAAATTTCTACGTCCCTCCTTGCCCTAAATCCTAAACGGACCGAAAACTCTAATTCATGAGGTTGCCGGGTCTTCTCGTCGCCCAAGGCGCCACCATGCTGATGCCTAACTGCACTGGTAAACGAATTAGAACTACAACACAAGAAATCAAATTCGGGCGTTTCACGATGTCTGCGATGATTGGAATAATACTATAAGAATACTATAAGAATAACAATATGATACTATAATATACCTTAATAATATCGGAATATTACTATAATAATACTATAATGCTGTAATACTACTATAATAATACTATATTAATGCGATAATACTAAATATTCCTACTATAATAATACTATATTGATACGATAATACTAAAAATTCCTACTATAATAATACGATAATAATATTATAGTAATTGAAACCCCCGAGCTCGGCATCCTCATCGCAGAGTAGCCGAGATCGAAGGCCGCGTTGCTGAGCTGCGCCAAGTCCTCGTTAAGCCCGAAGATCACCATTTGGGAGTTTCCGAAAATTAGGGCACCGTATTTGGGGGTCCTCATAATAGGGATCCTATTATTTAGGGTACTATGTTTGGGTCCCCTATTTTCGGAAACTCCCATTTAGGGATTAGGGTTTAGGGTTTGTATCCCCTTAAAGGGAACCCTTAGTATCGAGCCCCAAAGTGCCCTTTAAGTACAGGAGAGCCTGCTTTAGAACCCTCTAGAGCCGTATACAGCCCTTTAAGTACATGGGTTTAGCATCGTCTTCATTAATAAGTCCTCGTTCCTTCCTGCACCTCACTTCCAAACCCGGAAGCACAAACCCCAACATCTGGAAACCTGAATCCTAGACCAAAAGGTGCGGGCCTGGTTAAACCGGCGTGCCTCTATAGTGAGTTTGTTTTCTATTTCAAGCCGGTACCAAAAAAACGGGTGGCCCAATGTGTTTGTTTTTTGCTGGGGGATTTTTGTTGGGGTGATTGTCCTGTCTGCTGATGGTCAATCTAAGACCCCAAAACCCTGGCCCTCAAGCCCGAAACGCTACCGAAACTCGTGGCTGTACTACTATAGTACTACTGTAGAGTACCAGGCCTCAGACTTGGTCGATTGTGGATGGGAGTGTAGGCTAGAAGGAAAAGTCTTCAAAATGAAAGGGTTTCAGTCTTGGTAGTTATCTTGGAGTGATCGGGGCTTGGTTTCGAGCTTTTGGTGATCCCGACCCCAATTCAGGCATCCGCGGAGCAACGCAGACCCGCCCCAAACCTCCCGGACCCCCCAATTCCCTTCTAACTTTATCAGACCCTGACCTTGGTGACACCAGATTATAACTTTTGGTCCTGGGGGGGGGAGGGGGATTACATTCGCCGCAACACTACACCCCAACGTCTGAAGTGCTCAACCGAGTAAAACACTTCAAGTCAAACCTTACCCTCAACCATACGGTCTCCAAAGACCGCAGAAACACAAAGACCTCCAGCTGTGAGGTTTAGCGTTCGGGGCTCTTCTTTTGAGTAGTACGCGGGCCCATGCCGCAAGTGAACTCTTAAGATCCTCATGTGTATGTGGTTTTGAGGGCCTGCTGGAATACCCGAATGAACCCGAACTTTTACAAAATCCCAACTGAAGTTAGGTCTCTTGGCACGAACCCAACTTTTTGCCACCTGAAACCGAATGAAATCACAACTCCCAGTGATTCCGATTCTTGGCGCCCAATCCCCGAAGCCTCGAGATGCCAAAAGAGTACACTTACATGATTGCAGTCCTAAAGCGCAAACCCTTCCTCCCAAGGCCTATAACTGGGTAGTTGTCAAAATTAGGGTCCCTAATTGGGTACCCTAAATATGAGGTGCCGTACTATATTAGGGACCCAAAAAGGCACCATCATTTTGACAACCACCCAACTAACCAAAGAACACGCCGGAACCTCCACAGTCTCCGTGGCAGTCTCCAGAAATTCGTGACCGGGTCTTGGGCCCACCTCGCCGCCCACAAAACGACGGGGCTTGGTTTGGGGCCTGTATAATATATATATATATATATATATATATATATATATATATGTATATATATGTATATATGTATATAAAGATATATATATATATATATATATATATATATATATATAGATGGATAGAACCGACCGTAGCTCCGCAAGGACTGAAGCACAAACAACTGACAACATAATGCATCATAACCATGAGAGCTTTGCTGCAGGGTTTGGGGCTTAGGGTTAACAGGTTCAGGGGTTCAGGCCTTAGAGGTGTGGAAGAATCCTCAAGTCCTAATCACTACTCAATAGGCCATTTCGCGAAGGACCTGCGCTGCCTCCCAAGCCGCGCTTCCGGGAACCTTTTCGGGCCTTCCTGCTTCTGAAAGGATGTGGCTCAGATTCTCAACTTCAGTAAAAAAGATGCAGACCTAGTGAACAGCTTCATGCTGATCCTGCACAGCACTACTGTCGCCACCATGCGCAGCATTCCCCCAAGTCACAACCGAACCGTCGCAAAGAATGGCAGCAAAAGCGCGGCGAGAGGCTTGGATCTGCTGCACATTCTTCAGCCGGCCCTGCACAGCACTGCTGTCGCCACCACAGTCAGCATCACCCCAGGTCACAACAGATCCATCATCAAGAAGGGCAGCAAAAGCACCATCGCGACTGGCTCGGATCTGCTGCACATTCTTCAACAGACCCTGGACAGCACTGCTGTCACCACCAAACCTGGCATTACCCCAAGTTACAACCGATCCATCGTTACGGACGGCAGCAAAGGCAGAGCCACAGGCTTGGATCTGCTGCACATTGTTCAGCTGACCCTGCACAGCACTACTGTCGCCACCAAGCGCAGCATTAGCCCAGGTCACAACCGAGCCGTCGCCAAGAATGGCAGCAAAAGCAGCGCCAGAGGCTTGGATCTGCTGCACATTCTTCAGCTGGGCCTGCACAGCACTGCTGTCGCCCCCACAGCTTCCTTTGCCCCAGGTCACGACCGATCCATCACCAGCAACGGCAGCAAAAGCAGCACCGCGACATCCTTGGATCCACTGCACATTCCTTAGCTGAGCCTGCACGGCACTACTGTCGCCACCATAGTAAGCACGACCCCAGGTCACAACGGATCCGTCGCCAAGAATGGCGGCAAAAGCAACGCCAACGGCTTGGATCTGCTGCACATTCTTCAGCCGGCCCTGCACAGCACTACTGTCGCCACCGAAGACAGCATTACCCCAGGTCACAACCGAGCCATCGCCAAGAATGGCAGCGAAAGCACCTGCTGCGGCGGCTTGGATCTGCTGCACATTCTTCAGCTGACCCTGCACAATGCTGCTGTCGCCACCAAGCGCAGCATTACCCCAGGTCACAACCGATCCATCGCCAATAATGGCAGCAAAAGCAGCGCCACAGGCGTGGATCTGCTGCACATTCTTGAGTTGATCTTGCACAGCACGACTGTCACCGCCAAAGTCAGCAGCACCCCAGGTCACAACGGATCCATCGCCAAGAACAGCAGCAAAAGCGCGATCAGTGGCTTGGATCTGCTGAACGTTTTGCAGCTGACCCTGCACAGCACTGCTGTCGCCACCATTCGAAGCATCACCCCAGGACACCACGCATCCATCGCCGAGAATGGCAGCAAAAGCCTGATCAGAGGAGTGAATTTGCACCCTGTTTACATGCAATGTCAGCGAGTCACCGCTTTCAATCCGCGAATTGGTGGTCTTTGCGCATCGGTCCAGAACGACTCCACAAGAGTCCAGAAGCTGCCCTTTCCCAACTCCAAGTGCGATCTGTGCCCTTTGTGCCAACGTCTCGACAGTTTCGTCCGAGCCTGCTGTCACAGTAGCTGTCTTGCCACTGAGCAGTGAAACTTCCACTGTAATCGACATGAGCGTTGCAAAGCGTAGAAGACCCGCAACCCCCGATCATTGATGTTACTCGGGGTCGGGTTCCAGGATGAAGGGTTGCGGGCTGGAACCGAAATCGAACTTTTCGAGGCCTATACCCTTGCAGAGCCAGCTAGAGCTCCGGTCCCTAAAGTACATGTTACATTGAGAAGCTTGAAGACCGGGCCACAGCGCGCCGTCTTTGGGTGTAGGATCTTATGCAGGTTTGGGCGTTGAGAGTCAGCAAGGCCCAAACGATCCTAATGGGCCACTTCTAAATGCCAGCAAACCCAATCCAAGAATGACAAAACGGATCTTTAATAATGACCCAAGCCAGAGTGTAGGATGTAGGGCTTACCCAGGGGCTCCAAAGCAGTTCCTTTTTGGGGTTACCTTATAGGATTCTAAATATGAATCCCAAAACGGAACTACTATGGAGCCTATGGGCATGAACTAGAGGTGGCACATGCCCCAAAATACAGGATACAGATTCATAAAAGGAAAAGGCCCAAGGTTTCTTAATCAGGTTCCTACTTTAGCATTTAGGGCGCAAGCAAGCTTCGGATGTGGCTCAGATTCTCAACTTCAGTGAAAAAGATGCAGACCTAGTGAACAGCTTCAAGTTGATCCTGCACAGCACTACTGTCGCCACCATGCGCAGCATACCCCCAAGTCACAACCGAACCGTCGCAAAGAATGGCAGCTAAAGCGCGGCGAGAGGCTTGGATCTGCTGCGCATTCTTCAGCTGGGCCTTCGCAGCAAAGCTGTCGCCGCCATGCGCAGCATGCCCCCAAGTCACAACCGAACCGTCGCCAAGAATGGCAGCAAAAGCGCGGCGAGAGGCTTGGATCTGCTGCACATTCTTCAGCTGAGCCTGCACCGCACTGCTGTCACCACCATAGCCAGCACCCCACGTCACAACCGATCCATCGCCAATAATGGCAGCAAAAGCAGCGCCACAGGCTTGGATCTGCTGCACATTCTTGAGTTGATCTTGCACAGCACGACTGTCACCGCCAAAGTCAGCAGCACCCCAGGTCACACCGGATCCATCGCCAAGAATGGCAGCAAAAGCGTGATCAGTGGCTTCGATCTGCTGAACGTTTTGCAGCTGGGCCTGCACAGCACTACTGTCGCCACCAAGCGCAGCATTACCCCAGGTCACAACCGAGCCGTCGCCAAGAATGGCAGCAAAAGCGCGGCGACAGGCCTGGATCTGCTGCACATTTTTGAGCTGGCCCTGCACAGCACTGCTGTCGCCACCGACGTCAACATCACCCCAGGTCACAACGGATCCATCGTCAAGAATGGCAGCGAAAGCACCTGCTGCGGCGGCTTGGATCTGCTGCACATGGTTCAGCTGACCCTGCACAATGCTGCTGTTACCACCAAGTGCAGCGTTACCCCAGGTCACAACCGAGCCATCGCCAAGAATGGCAGCGAAAGCACCTACTGCCGCGGCTTGGATCTGCTGCACATGGCTCAGCTGATCCTGCACAATGCTGCTGTCGCCACCCAACTCAGCATCACCCCAAGTCACAACCGATCCATCGCCAACAATGGCAGCAAAAGCGAAGCCAGAGGCTTGAATCTGCTGTACATTCGTCAGCTGAGCCTGCACAGCAAGGCTGTCGCCACCATAGGCAGCATAACCCCAGGTCACAACGGATCCATCGCCAAGAACTGCAGCAAAAGCGCGATCAGTGGCTTGGATCTGCTGAACGTTTTGCAGCTGACCCTGCACAGCACTGCTGTCGCCACCATGCGAAGCATCACCCCAAGAAACCACGGATCCATCGCCAAGAATGGCAGCAAAAGCCTGATCAGAGGAGTGAAGTTGCACCCTGTTTACATGCAAAGTCAGCGAGTCACCGTTCTGAATCCGCGAATTGGTGGTCTTTGTGCATCGGTCCAGAACGACTCCACAAGAGTCCAGAAGCTGCCCTCTCCCAACTCCAAGTGCGATCTGTGCCCTTTGTGCCAACGTCTCGACAGTTTCGTCCAAGTCTGCTTGCACAATAGCTGTCTTGCCACTGAGCAGTGACACTTCCACTGTAATCGACATGAATGTTGCACAGCGCAGAAGCCCAGAGACTCCAATATCCCTTAATTCCTTAAATCATATTAGGGATCCTACTATAATTTAAGGTATATTCCTTAATTAAGGGATATTGGAGTCTCTGGGCCCCTCGATCATTGATGTTGGGACTTCCGGGTCGATTTTTCGGGATGTCGGGATGTGGCGCGCTGCTTTCTTCAGGAGATTACGAGGTCGAGGGCTTAAAGGGAACTCCAGAAAGTTGGAATATGGTTTCAGGGTAGGATACCTTATAATTTACCTTAAAGGGTTTAGGATAATCATATTCCAACTTTCTGGCTTTTACTGTATGGGGTTGCGGGCTTCGGGCCTGGATTATTGTCAACGGAAAGGACATAAACAGCTAAAACCTCTGGAAAGCCTCCTTAATCAAACAACAATGGAGCGTAGTATATGGGACGAAAAGCCCTACCAGTTGGTTACTCGGAGCCTCGAGGTAAACTCGGCGATACCGAAGTCCTGGTTGAACCCTCAACCGGTCCTTTGCCGAAAACAGGCTACTCACTGTGCTAAGTGCTGGCGTAATCAAAACCTACTTAACGTCTGAGTCGTAACTTGAACCTCTATGGCAACAGCTACTTGGATGTCAAAGCCTTCAGAAACGCAGACCCGAAAAAACTGCAACACTATCCTAATCAGGGCCGACACATTCTTTCATTCAAGCTGTTCTAGGGTCTCTTAAAATCTGAACCCCAAATCACTAGTTCCTTAATGGAACCCTTATAGTACCCTCCCAGACCTGAGTACCCTCCCAGACCTTACAAAATCTCGCTGGGGGGCTGCGGCCTCACGCGGACGGTGGTGCGCCGCGATTGCTGTAAGTACAACTTGCCGATCCATCCTCGGCGTTGTTGCGGATGTTCAGGTCTGTTGGCTCTGGGCTGAGGGTTTAGGGTTTAGGCTTGAGGCTTTAGGGTTCAGGTCTCAAGGCTTGGGGCTAGGGTTTAGGGTTTACGGATGTGGTCAAAGGGAAGTCTCAATTATTAGTGCCTCATTCACTACACTACACCTTGCCCCGGAAAATCTACCCAAACTGTTCGGGTGTAGGGATTCATGTGGGTGGTTCTCTGAATTAGGGTCTCTTGTAGGGTCCTTTATATCAGGGTGCCGTGATATTTTGGGGACCGTAATTCAGAGAACTACCCATACAGGGAACTCCAGAAAGTTGGAATATGGTTTCATGGTAGGATACCCTATAATTTACCATAGAAGGGTTAGGATAATCATATTCCAACTTTCTGGCTTTTACCTAACAGGCTTTGGGGCTCGGGGCGCGAAGGATCTCTGGACCTGCAAAGGCTCAGCCCCAGGCCCACCCTTGTCCTTTTAGAAACAATAGACAGAGCCCCATACCCTAGACCCAAGAGTAACCTAGGAATAAAAAGGGTGCCCTTTTTGGTTTAAAGGGGCTTATAAGGGAACCTGAAACCTAAAAAAGGGAATAAGGGCCTACTCTAGGTCATAGTAGCTATATCCCTTAGTAGGAAATATTGAAGAAGGTCTACTAGCCGGTCTGTTTATTCTTTTGGGGGAACCATGAAAAAGGACAAGGCTGCACTGGCCCCGAGCTCAGTGCTGAAAGACCCTGACAGGGATCCGAAGGTCAGGGATCAGGGCTAAAAAGAAAAGGGTTTAGGGCTATGGGGTTTGGGGTTTTTTAGATTATATATGCGAGATACTTGTAAGAAAAGAAAAGGGAGCCTAGTAAGTTGGTGTCTACATGAGCAGCTCAGCACTTGAATTGAGTGGCCTGACGTTTAGAACACTCTTCAGATGGGAGTTTCCGAAAATTAGGGGTACCTTATTCGGGGGTCCTTATGATAAGGAACTTACTATTTAGGGTGCTATATCAAGGTCCCCCATTTCCGGAAACTCCCAGATGAGAATGAGGCTCCCTCAGAAAGGAATGGCTACTCGGCAGGGTCGCTTAAGGGTCTTCATATTTCAAAAGCCCTGGAGACTGGGACTCCTGCAAGCCATTTAAAGGCTCCAGATATGGTGCAGATCCCGCCGTACACACCTAGGACCCTTAGGGAACCAGCCGTGATTTAGGATCTACGGCTGGAGTCTAATGCAGCAACATCCAAGGTTTCCATGGACAAACCCCTATAAATTCCGGCCCTAAACTCTGAACCCTGGCCCTAAACCCTAACCACAGGAAAGCGCTCTACTCTGAATGGGTCTTGGCACTTTAACCGTAAGCCGTAAACGCTACACCCTAGGCCCTAAACACTATCAACATACAGTAAAGCCTAAGCCCAATTGCCTGAAACCTTCCAAAACCCCTCAATTAAGGAACATACCTTAAACCACATTAAGGTTCCTACTCTAATTTAAGGTATATTCCTTAATTAAGGGGTTTTGGAAGGTCTGGGTCCTACAGGCTCAGAGGGAGGCCCCGTGCTATTTGTTATTGAGCGGCTCCTCCAACCGCACAGCCCTGAATCCTACACCCTAAGGTAAAAGCCAGAAAGTTGGAATATGATTATCCTAACCCTTCTATGCTAAATTATAGGGTATCCTACCATGAAACCATATTCCAACTTTCTGGAGTTCCCTGTAAAGCATCAAACCTAAACCACAAATCGAAAACCGGGTGAACATCGCCGAGTCGCTGTAGGCTGCGCTCCAAATAGTTCAGAGCCTGCAACTTGCTCCCGGTTCCACTAGGGTTGTTGATGTATCGAGTTCGGTGTTGGCCTTCTGCGGGGTTGCGGTAACCCCTACAGTAGTTGTGGTATAGCTGCAAACCCTCTGGGCTCTGAACGCATCTCTTGTCCAGGACAGAGAGAACAACCACTTACAATAGAGTT
Organism: Symbiodinium sp. CCMP2592; assembly: GCA_905221615.1. Lineage (NCBI taxonomy): Eukaryota > Dinophyceae > Suessiales > Symbiodiniaceae > Symbiodinium > Symbiodinium sp. CCMP2592. The sequence goes on along the minus strand of CAJNDT010003112.1, from coordinate 362,146 downwards.
TGATATAGCATCTCTTGCTAAATACAAGGACCCCGATATTGGAGCCGCGTCTTTAATGCTCAAGGAATCAGCAGGGAATCAACCGAGGACGGGAAGAGCATCTGAAAAACTAAGACTGTTGAGAAAGACTGTCTCTCAACCGATACCATTGAGCCTTGCAAACCTCAAAACCCCAACAACACCCAAAAGCCTCCCAAACCCTCCCGAAACCACTGAAACCTGCACCCTGCCTAAGTAAACCCCAGATATTCAAATTCAAAAAGAGCAACAAAAGTCTCTGCGGAGACCTCTGCCGACTGACGTACGGCCGCCAGTCCAGCAACCCTGTCTCCACGCACCTCGTGACTTGGAGCACGGTTTAGGGTTTAGGGTTTAAGGTTTAGGGTTTAGGGTGTAAGGTTTAGGGTTTAGGGTTTGAGGTTTAGGGTTTAGGGTTTAAGGTTTAGGGTTTAGGGTTTAGGGTCCGGGGTCTTGAAGATTTTGGGCTCTGACTCAACACCCCTATTTCACAACACACCTAGGTTTTTTTCAGAACATACACTTTCGGGTGGGGGTGTTTCTGTGGGTTTCGTTGCTTCGATCTTTGGATTAGAGAACTCGAAGCTGATATGGCAGGGATGATTGAAGATGTACCCTAGACCCGAAACCAATGTATGCGCCGTTAATTATCAGAGTTTCGGGCACCTCATGCTATACTTAAACCCCAAACTAACCGAAACCCTGCTGCCAGTTCTTCAAAGCCCAAATGAATAGATTCCTTTGCAGTTTTAGGGCTTCTCTAACCATTCACCCCGTACCCTGTGGGTTACTTATAATAGGGGGTACCTTTTTTGGGGGTCCTTATACTAAGGATCCTACTAATTAGGGTACTAAATTCGGATCCCCTATTTTCGGAAACTCCCATATGCAGCATAATTCGAGGGAGAAGCCTGGGCCCAAGGGTTCGGGGCTTTTCGAGGCCGGTACTGAGCCCTGCGCACAGATGAATTGAAAGTCACGGCATCAGAATTTATGGCTAAACCCTAAACCCTATAATTATGGGTCTTTTAGAACAGAACTTATGGCCAAATCCTAAACCCTATAATTATGGGTCCTTTTAAAACGTTTGGATTTCGGAGTCTAAAGAGCTTCTAACATGCTCCATCTCGACATGTGGGGCTCAGAGTTCAAGTTGGTTCGGATGCAAGTATGTATTGGAGTGTTGAGAGTTGAGGATTGGGGGGAGTAACTTGGGGGAGTCAGGGGGGGGGGTTGTGTATTTGTGGCACAAATCGCAGCTGCGCTTGTTCTTGCATGTTCTTTTTCATTTGCCGGATGCTCGCATTGGGCTGGGGATCTAGGGTTGCAAGGTATGTGCGTTCCCTGCTTTGGCGAAGCTGTGCACTCGCTTACATTAATGAACCTGCCGGAATCAAAGATGGGTTTAATGAACTTCAGTCCAACAATGCTAACCATGATGGCGACATACAAGACCAACGACGTTGCCAAAACGCCCTCCTGACTGCAAGTCCTCGTTTAACTAGACCCTGCAGAAGCACTCACCCATCCTTGCTATTTTGGGCTCCCCCTAGGAACAAGAACGTTCTAATCTTGAACAGGAGATCGGGTAACCTAGTAATTACAGACATCCATACACATCCGCGCCTTCGCTGGCGCATCCTTGATTCGTGTCCAATCCTGGGATGGCACCATGAAATCAAGTAGTCCCACACATACCTATACATTTAGACATACCTATATATGTATATATAGGTATACACACGCATACATATACACATAAATCTACACATACATACGAGTACACGCATACACACCTACACCTACGCATACGCATACACATGCAAATGCACATGCACATGACCATGCACATGCAAAAGCCCATACACATACACCTACATATGCATATACAGTAATACATATGCATATACACATTCATGTACAAGTACATACACATATACATACACAAATATGCATATACATACATACATGCATGTATACCCTGATATTGAGACTTTCCATGTATATCAGTTCCTCTGATCTCGTTCCCTAGATTAACTACAATCCCGAGTCTCTCTGGCGACTGTCGCCCTCCAGTCATTCAAGTCCATGGGAACGACCTCTGCGTTCTGGTCTATGAGTTCGGGTTTATGGGGCTCAGGGTTTACCCGAAACCCTAGGATCAAAAATCACAAACCCCTAGTTGTGGCTTGAGGGGCTTGGGGGGGCTCGTGGTCTCCCCGAAGCCCTGACCCCCACTTGGAGGATCAGGGGACTTAGTAAGTAAGGTTATAAGTCCCCTAATTGAGGTTATAAGTAATTATAAGTATAGTTAGTTACCTTATTTATAACCCTAGTTACTAAGTCCCATGATCCTTTAAGTAGACGCTAAACCCTAAACCCCATAGATCCCTTTAAGGAACCCCTATAGATCCATTGTAAGGAACCCTGAAAGTTTCAGGAACCCTAGTTACTAAGTCCCATGATCCTTGAAGTAGTTGGGGTTAGGGACTCAGGTTCAGATTTTCGGAGTGAAGTTCAAGGGCTCGGTGGTCTTTGTGGCCAGGCTTTTTGATGGTTAGGGTTTAAGGTTTAGGGTTTAGGGTTTAGGGTTTCCGGGTCTGCAAAGCCTTGCGGGATTGAGGCTTCAGAGCTTTTGGATGTGGGATGAAGGATCGAAAGGATCGAAGGTTAAATTCTACACAAACTTCCCTAAGCCCTCAAGCCATGGTTCCTTCAGACTGTAACGGCTCCTGACTAGGCTTTGGGTTTCAGGACGGCAAGCTCTGCACCTTGAGTTGTGCAGCCACTTTGCTTCGGTTGTGAGGGTTTACATGAACCCATGGAACTTCATCGGGCAGTCAGAGATTTGGGTACTCCTATATACCCTCAACAGAAACTCCTTCTCGATTCCTCTGCGAGCAGTCCGCCGATGCTACAATCGTTCTAAGTTCTGCTCCACCTCCTTCAGGTACCGTAACCGTATTAGCATCCCCATACTATCACCCAAAAACATCGAAATTCCTAAGGGCCCCTATGCACACTTAAGATGTTCACTAACCTGAGCTTTTGCATGACCCCTGCATTCACCGTTCTTTCTCAAGCATTACTGGGTCCGTCGCAATACGAAACTTCAATGACAGCTTACCCGCACTAGGGCTTCAGGGCTTATAGGGCTTAGGACTCAGGGTTTAGAGTTCAAGGTTTAGGAGGAGCTGTTTTAGGGCTCGCTGCGTGGGACTCAAGATTTATCTGGAATTCGGGGGGTAGGATTTACCCAGAGGCTGCAAAGTAGTTCCTTTTGGGGGTTACCTTACAGGATTCTACATATGAATCCGAAAAAGGAACTACTATGGAGCCTACGGGTGGGGTTTGGGATGTATAGTGGACCGGATCCCGATAAAACCCTAAACCCTATAGATCCCTTATAGGAACCCTTAAAGGAACCCTTATAGATCCCTTCAAGGAACCCCTAATTTTCGGAAACCCCCCCCATCGTCGGAGCCCTTCATCCGACTGAGGGTGCTGCGTGTCGGTTCGGCCCAAGGCCACGGCACACGCACGAGGTCTACTAGGTGGGGCTTTTGGAGCCTTTGAAAAATAGTAAATAAGATCCTCTTAAGCCCAATAAGGGAAAATATAAAATGTCCCAAAGCCCTACCTAGTCTATTGTGGGTGCTCTGCGTTCGGCTCGGGTGTCTCACGGCATAGGGTTTCGGGTAGACTTGTGAACAACTCCTCGCTAGACTGACTTGTGGCTACTGCTGTACGGATGCTGCAAGTGACCGTCTTAATCTAAACGGAGCCAACATCAACATCAGCTACCCAGAGTAGAGCGCAGGATTTACGCCCCATGAAACCCCACAGCTCGACCCGATCTCCGCAGGGTTTAGGGTTTAGGGCTTAGGGTTTAGGCACTTGCGGTTCCAGGCATCCAAAACACGGTCTGCATACTTCCTGCCCACCTAGACCCCTCGACAGCGAGCCGAGATGGCATCCGGATCCCCCTATAGCCCAGACTTCCCAAATGCATACTATAGAACTGTGACTCCAGAAACCCGTGCACTATCGCGCAAGCGGGCGCGGGGCTGGAGTTTGGAGATGAGGATATTTTTACAGGCTTTAGTGCTTGAGGGGCTTGGAGTTTGGAGGATGTTTCGGTTCCTTGCAACAACATCTAGTTGAGGAATGCTCTGCTTCAGATGCTACACCTATCGTGACCATAAACTCCACGGAGTTCGGGGTACAACTCCGCAACCTACTCTACGGGCCTAATTAGAATAAGGTTTGGATATTGTTGTAAAACTGTGAGAAGGAACCGAAGTCGATCCCCAAAGCGTGCGAGCAACGTCTAGGAGTTCCCTCAAGCGTTCTATAAAGGTTACTCAAAGTGTTCCATAAGGGTTTGGGGTTAAGTCAAGGCTTTATGGTAAGTACAGGTCCGTACTCGCACTTCCTGACGTGCAGATCCTAAATTGTACTGCACAGGTATGCAGAACAGTGTAGCCATACTACAAGAAGTATCACTTTCCCACCAGAGGCTCCAAAGTAGTTCCTTTTTGGTGTTACCTTGTAAGATTCTAAATATGAACCCAAAAGGAACTACTACTATTTGCTTAAGAACCCCCAAAACATAAACATATTCCTTATAGGGATAATATAGGGATTATATTTTTTTATTTTTTTTGGGGGGGGGTTCTTAAGCAAATAGTAGACTACTATGGAGCCTATGGGCAAAGCACCGTATGCTGAGAAACCTCAGGTTCCTACTTTTAAACCCGGAAGGAGCCCTAGAAGGGAGATTGCTGCACCCCAAGCCTTCGAAAGGCTTCATGAGGGTCCTAAAAGGTCTTCATGGATAGTAATAGTGAGTGCTAACTGTCGTATGACATAACAGTAAGAACCATCGTCATAGTCTTTTAATTTTGACAACAATAGCTCGCAGCAACACTGAGAAGCCTCGTTCTTGCGGAAGAAGTTTTTGGCCGCATTCTGCTGCTTCGTCCTGGCATGAGGTTCAGAGTGTAGTGCTTCTTAGCCTTTGGATTCTTTATTCTTCAAGCAACGTGTCTCACACACACACACACACACACACCATAGGTTCTCATAGAAAGAGATTGGTCGATGTGGCTGTGTGGCCCCCTCCCCCTTGTGGAGCTCGGCGGTTCTCGTGGCTATGCACAGGTCGGCGGCGCTGCTCAAACCTGTGTCTCTTTCCCTGGGCATCAACATAGCCCCGAAGCCTTATATGGTATGGTCTTTGGGCCCAGAAGCCTTAGTATATGAGTCCTTAGATGCCTGGGGTTTTGCACTGCTTTCCAGGCTGTTGCGGGAACATGCCACCGTTGCGCTCTAGGAACCCCAGGCTCGGCAGCGAATCCGCTGGACGACTTAATCGAAGGGGAAAAGGAGGGACCCTTAATGGGGACCCCTACCCTATAATGGGCTATATAATGGGTATATAAATACCTAGGGGTCCTCATTAAGGGTCCCTCCCTTTACCCTTGGATTTAAGCTTGAGGGCTCAAAGTGATTATCAGGGTTTCCGGCGTAGACCTATTCCCGCAGGGGGATAGCCGTGGGTGACGTTGATTTGTTTTGAATGATCCTGCAAAGCCTGCCCAAGCCCTGTGCCCCCACTGCCTGCTTCACGTCTCAAGATGTCTGTCATCTCCCACTGCCGGGACGAGTTTTCTGATGAGTTATTTGTATACGACACCCTATGGTACAGCTTACCCATCTCTACTTGACAAAAAATTCTGATAACCTGTTAGCCAAAAGCGATTGCTCCAGCTAGCGAGGATGCAATAATTTGGCGGCATGCTACACTTGGACCTACGCTAGGTGTGAGGCTTAGTGAGAATTTTTTGGGCTTGGGGTTGACAGATCATTTAAAACCCGTACATGTGCCCAAGCAACTGACCACATTCTTCAACGTTTGACCCTCTAAAGTGTGGAGATGGACAGGGGACCCATACCCCTAGCCCTTCAATAGAAACCCCTGATAGACGGCAACTTTACCGACCTGTCTATTCATGTGCAAGGGACCTCTGACACGGACAACCCTGGACTCTTTTCTGTGCCCGCCACAGAGGTCCAGGCGAGCGAAGGGCTCCACCGGCACTCGCACGTGAGCTGTTTTCAAACATGATCCCAGACGGACCGAGTGTTGAAAATGTACTCAAGTGCCTGGTTTGGGTAGTTCTCCAACTTAGAGACGGACCGCCTCTAGATCCCGAACAGATAGCACTCTCTCAACAAAAACCCACCAAAAGAGCCTAATTTAGAGAACCCGCATATGCAAAAGAAGTGCTTTCGTCCGCTTCTGTTCGCAGACGGAAGAACTCAGGAAGGCCTCTGCCACTTGAAATGGAAACCAGCCTAGCAACCAAACGGCATACAAAGGACTGTAGAGCTCCGACACCCCAAAGCGTTTAGGGTTTAGGGTTTAGGGCCTAAGTAAAGATACTTCGCAAGTGCAATGTGGCATCCGGGTCAGGAGCGTCGCACCTCATCGGGGAACACTTCGCAGCTAAAACTTGGGCTGTAGGGCCAACCCTAAAGTCTAAACTCTAAACCCAGTCAGTCTTAGAGTCTGGAACCCAATTTACAAAATCCCAAAACTGTCAACCCAAATCCCTTAACTTGAGAGAATAGTATGATTTAATGCTTCGGGGTTTCAGGGTTAAGGAAGCCTCAATCGCAAACCCTCCATACCAGAACCAAGAGGAGCCATGCTTCAAGTAAGGTTTGAGGCGCCACCCTAAGGGTCCATGTACTCATATAGCAGGTACACTGGCCTTAAAGTACTCCCTATATAGGTACATTGGGCCCAAAGTATATGCTGTATGGGTACGTACCTGGAACCTTAGGGTTAGACATCCTGTACCTGCCGCATAGAAAACCTGGCATCGTCGTCTAACTCGCTTGGTGAAGAGGTGCTACTCCGTGAGGCAACGTTTCGAGGAAAGACCAAAGAAACAGAACTTGAAAGCAACACTAACGCGCGCTCGGGGATAAGCTGGCCCACCTACCCCAAGCCCCTCCATCGCCACCCAGACAAATTCAAATCCAAATTCCTGAACCCCACAAACCCCACCAAACCCGAGTACCCAGAATATCCTAAATCCACATTCCTGAAGCCTTACCCCGCGTCACACTGTGATGAACAAGAGTGCCCCTGTCTGCCGCCCTGCGTCGGACGCCAGGCACCCTTGACGATGACCGGTTCGCAGCCACAGTCTTTCCTGGGACTTTGCTGGCAGAAGTTTAGGGCTACGGCCTTCGCTGGCAGATGCTGAAAGGTGTAGGTAGGGTTTTAAGTGTCGATCTAGTGGGGTGGGGGTTTAGGGTTTAGGGTTTAGGGCTGGGGGTTTAAGGTTTTAGAGTCAGGAGCCTTCCGGAAGCTTCAGGCTGGTTTGGATGTATGATGTACAGTATTGCCGCCAAGGACACTACACAACCATAAGTACGCACCCTATGCAGCTTGATAAACGACCTGCTCTAATTCCGCTAAATCCTCAAACCCTAAAACCTTTCACCCCGAAGCCCGAAACTCCTAAAGCCCTTAACCCTAACATCGTTACCCAAAGGCCCCAAAGTAGTTCCTTTTTGGGGGTTCATATATAGAATCCTATAAGGTAACCCCCAAAAAGGAACTACTTTGGGGCCTCTGGGTAAGCCCTAAACAACCCTGTCCTAAACGCTTACAGCCTAAACTCGCAGTATACACAGCCGAGGCCGCGGCTCTCTCAGTTGGGGGACCGCCGTCCGCTGGTACTCTGAAAGGCGAGTAGTGAGCCTCCGTGGTTTAGGGCCTATAGGGATTAAGGGTTCAGGGTTTAGGGCTTATAGGTTTACAGGGTTTAAGGCTTCTCGGTTTAAGGGTTTAGGGTTTCGAGTTTCGGGCTATCTGCTTAGGGTGTAGGGGTTTGGGGGTTGGGGCTTGGTGTTTTGGGTTTAATGAGGGTTTACACCCACTGTATAGGGCTCGGGCGCCTGAGTTTTGACCGAAATGTCTTGACGGAGCATTCCGTCCGAAAGTTTTGAACAAAACACTTAGACAATGCCGTGAAGCTCTACGACTCTACAAGATTGGACTGGCTGGTTAGCAAGATTTGACCGGCTGGATAGGGTTTGAGGGTTGAGGGTTTAAGGCTTTAACTTGAGCGTTTTAAACTGTGCTGGCTCCTAATTATTGTTTATTTTCGTCTTGAGGGTGTAGAGTTTAGGGCGGTCGCGCGAAAAGAGGCCCTAGGACTTGGGATGAAGCAGGGCATAAGGTTCAGAACTTTAGTACTTACAACGTATACACAGGACTCTCAGGTTCGGCATCTAGGTTTCAGGACCCAAATCTCAAAACCCTCTTCTTCAAAAGCCCTTGTCCAAAGCAACCTACACTCCGAAAAGCCCAAGGGCCCAGCTCGCAAAACAGTGACGCCTCTGCACGATGTCCGGATGCTGTTTGGCAAGGTTATGGTATTCGCCTGCGAGGGCACGAGTTTTATATTGGGGGCTTACCAACGGTTCTGTACGTACTTTACGGAAATAGTACCAGATAGTACCAGTTCAGCTTCAAGAATACGCTGTTCGTTCGAGGCCCAGGGGTTCCTTCATAATCATTGGGAATGCGGGTCTGAGGACGAGATTCGGGTACAACCTACAAACACCTGGCATGACGGTCTTATGCATTTCTCAACAAACCCACTGTCAGTTATGTCGGTACATGGCCCATGACCCTTTAAGTACCCTAAACCCCCCCCCTTTATTTATAGAATCCTTATAGATCCCTTTAAAGGAGCCCTTGTAGAATCCTGATAGATCCCTTTAAAGGAACCCTGTCTTGGGCTTAGCGAAATTTATCGATCTAAGTCTCTACTTGTGGGTCGGGGTACTTGATACGTAGGCAAGAGGCAAAGGTAGAGTGATAAGCATCCAACAGAAAGACCTACTCCGGGCTATCCTTCTATAAGCCTTATACTGAAGAACTACCCTGAACCCTAAATCCCTAAATGCTAATCCCTAAACCCTAAGCCCTAAACCCTAAAACCCTAAACCCTCCAAGCAGAGGCCCAGTTCAATTTTCAGACCCGAGGTTTTCCGCTTCCTCCCGTCCTAAACCAAAATTTTCATCTACGTCCCAAAGCGTGTCTAGTCCCTCTGAGGCCTTTAGGGTTTAGGGGTTAGGGGGACTCTAAAGCCTATTGTAAACCCTGCAACCTCAGCTTTGCCAAAAGATTCTGAGACCCCGCCGGGTGGTGCTGGTGAAAGGTGGAGAGAGCACCAGGGCAAAAACAAGTCTCTCCACTCGAACCCAGAAGCTCCTCAGTACACCCTTGAACCCTGACTGCAACTAGGCCAGGCGCAAGGGTCTGCTGTGACGTTGAAAAGGCAGAAATCGTACTCGCACTCCGTATAGTCGACGGAGCCTCATTTTTCACGCTTCTATTCCATAAGGGTTGTAATGCCGGGTTGTTGCGGCTTGTTTCATGAGCTGTGCGGGTGTTGTAGGAGTTTGGCGAGTTTGATAAACCTCCATGAGGGCCCTCTTTGGGGGATCGTAAGGTTTTAAAATAGGGTCTTCGTGCTGCGTTGCATGCCTATCTCCCTGCGGGTATCAAAACAGGTGCTTGTTTGTAATTTGCGTTTGGCTAGGTAGCAGTCCTTGCCCGTTGGAATAGAGCTACAGTCACGGGCTGTAGGACTAACCACTGAAGGGTTCAAGTCCTCAGCAGCCCTCCACAAATTGCTTACCTTACTTGCCCAGCTTCCTGAAGGAACTAGAGGCTTATCCCTGGGATTGTGGAGGGATTGTAGTTCCAAACCAGGTTCAGGCTTCTTTGCTCTACTAAGTTCGTCCAACCAACCATGCCGCGATCAGGTAACGAAATCTTGTTGGGGTTGGAAAGGACTTCTTCTTACGTTTCCGATCATTCAACACAAAGCTCCTCACCCGACTTTGGGAAGATGGTAAATACAGACCTCTGTTGCAAGAAACCTCCGCAAAAAAAACCTGCAACAAGAGCTGTTGAAGGCCTGCTTGTCCAGCTTTCTCCAGGGTTCAGGGTCTACAGGGCCTGCAAACAAACAGTGCTCCGTTCGCACTGCGCAGAGTTTAAGTTAAAGGGCTAAGGTGGGGGTAGCGGGCGCTTAACAAAACAGTGGGACATTTGTCTTTCCAACAGCCTCAGCTCTGAGATCCTAAATTAGCCTGCTGCACAGGTTTTGATCGATAGGATTTGAGGGTGTTTCAGAAGAAAGTTAAATTAAAGGGCTCAGCAAAAACACCAAGCCCACTCGCTGAGGACATGACTAGGCTGGTTCTCCAGCTTGCAAGCGATCTGGTAGTCCACGGAAGCAGCCTCAGTCATTCCGTAAGGCTCTTGAATATCTTTTACTGTTCCTAGGACCCGAGTCTGTTTTGAATATCATCTTAACACCGTACATTACCCCCCCCAAGCCTTCAACGAAAACGATAGATCTCGTAGATCTCGATACGTGAACCTGCAACCTTGGTTGTGGAACTTCAATGACTTTGTCGACATTCCTGGGCACGCTAAACAGAGCTCTCTTGGGTATAGCTCCACGTGTAGCGTGGAAACCGCGCTGGGCCTCAAAAAGAAGGTCACATTTGAGGGTATTTCTGAGAGCTGCAAGAGTTGAGCGTATTTCAATGAGCTGCGAGAGATGTTATCGGGGCGTTACTGCAAGCCTCTGTATTTATACCTCCCTCCCGCAGTAAAAATGACCATAGGAATGTTCTTTAAGGCAGGATGTCTGTTGAACAATCACGGCTATACTTTGCAAAGCCCCGACTCCTAAGCTCGAGCTCAAGTTTAGCTCAGGCAGTGTTCCAGATACCCCAACCGCCCCAACCTTGTACGGAACATGAAGCAGATGCTACTGCTACACAGTCGAACGTCACGCTGCAAAAAGCTATGCCTCGAGTTCAGGCACCTGAAATCCTGACCATGTTTGAGAAAGGGCTTAGGGTTTAGGGTTTAGGGTTTAGGGCACCCTTTCCTTGCTGCCGCCCTGTGAAGAAGAAAGCACACTTTGTCAACCTGCAAGAAACTCCTTGTAAGAGGCCCTGGCCGGAAGGATCCAGTCTAGAAAATCTCAGCTGCCAAGTCATACACTTGGTACGAAACCCTAAACCCTAAACCCTAAGAAACCAACTTTAGAAGTCGTTGAGCCTTAAGCCGTAAAATCTACAGTCACGGCGTACCAGTCTCCAGTATGGTACGACGTACAGTGAGCCCCAGAAAGTTGGAACATGGCTTAAGGAGGATTAATGCTAGGATCCCTTATACTTTACCTTAAGGGCATGAGGAGAATGATGTTCCAACTTTCTGGCTTCTACTGTAAGGGTTCTAAGTTCCTACATCGCACGAAGTAGGGTTTCTACGTGTTGTAGGTGCTCAGGGAGTGTAGCATACCATAGCACCCCAAGGAATAGCATCATTACTTAAGTCCTAGGCCGCCATACCTTAAACTACCAAACCCTACTTTTTTGTAGGTTCTTATTATAAACCCTAATATGGAATTTATAGGGGCCCTACAAAGAAGTAGGTTTTGGTAGGTTATGGTATATTGATAGAGCTCTACCGGCCGGGAGACTTTCTGCCCTGGCGGGGGTACCCAGCCAAACGCGACCTTCCAGTGAGTCTGTACGGTCTTCTTTGCATTGCTACTGGCACCTAAAGGGTGACGGCTGACGATGGAGATTATGCGGGATTACCTGGACCCTAAAGAATCCACCTTTGCAGGGTTCCTTACTACTTCCTTATATCAGTCCTTAAGAAGGTGGCTGGACCCTTGATGATGCCTCTACTGCTAAGTGGATTAGGATTAGGGCTCCGGAGCTCTAGTGCTCAGGGGGTCCTCGGGACCTATGGTGGGAGGACACCTAGGTTCCCCGGCAATCCCTTAATAATAAGTAAGGGTATATGTATATATATATATATACACACATATATATGCATATATATGTGTGTTTTTGCAAATCTGCAGTGTTAATAAGGAGGCACTACAATGAAAAGGGCACAAGGGTACTACTCAGGAACCTTGACACTAAGATTTGTTGTTGTATTGCCCCTACTTTTTGAGAGAGAGAGTGGGTGAGGAGTCGGTTCCTTGTAGTTCGCAGGAGTTGTTTGATACCGGGATAAGCCCCCAAAGCCGGATGCTGATTTTGCGTTGTGCCCAAGGGTCCGGGTTAGGGTTTCCGCATATTCGCGTGTTTCGCTTTTGATGCTGTCCACCCCGGGGTCCACCCTGACCAGACCAGGTGCTGTTACATAAAGCAGTCCACCCAAAAACTACGTGCAATCCACAGGATAAGAAACATTATTCTGCACCGGAAGATAATACAGATTCGCGAATCTAATCTCTTTCTGGTTGCACGGGAAGAAGGATGCAGGCCTCTTGTTGGTTCAATTCAGACGTAACGATGATTCGTTCGGGGCTAGGGGTTTATGCGCCTTAAAGTCACCCACAGCCTTTTATCAAGCATCTGCACTCCTGATTCAAAATCTTGCAGGGGCCCTACCCTAAACCCGAAATCCTCAACCGTCTCGAGCACTGGGACTTGGGACAAGCTTCGGATCACGGATAGGCATACGTAAACCCTGTCCGGACTCACTCACGCAACTGCCGATGACTGCTGACAAACACCGACACTTGCGCGCAAAAGCCAAGTGTAGGAACATCGACGGCCCTGTACAGAAGTCCTTTAGCCCGAGTTCCAGAATGTGCCTCATAACCGATCTGCCTGTTGCGGTTCCCGGTCGAGAAAGCACCCCCGAGATTGGGTTGAGGGTACTACCCCCGAGGCCCTCCAAGGACCCAATCATGAGGGGATAGTAGACATGCAACTTAATGGCTTGGGGAGTGTGAGGCATTTGGACCTTTGCGCCTTACGCAAGGGAAAGGAGAGGCAACAAACTACACCGAAATTAAAGCGCTCCACGTCCATACAAGCTAAAGCTGCACACGCTGCACGAACCTTACCTTATCGACGAAAGCCCGTCACCGAATTAAGTTCTTCACCCTCAGCCGCCAATAATCTAGATCTGAAAACCCCAAAATACCCTTACCCCTGTACTCCAGAATCCAAACAAACTGTAGCCTCCAAACAAACTTTAAACACCCACAGTTTTCGATCGTAAACCCCTATGTAAAGGCACTATAAAACAAAAGCAACGCTTACATAATAAATCCCTATTCCCATTCTTTCCTTAACCCTAGAGATCACTTATAGAGCCCCTATGGCTGCTTTAAAGGAACCCCCTGTCGATCCTTTCATAAGAACCTCTTGAGGCCCCACCAGAATGGAGCCTTGGGGTTGAAGGCTCTGCGTCCAAAGCGGATGATCTTCCAGTCGCCCACGATGAGCGCATTGCCGTGCATCTCGCGACACCCAGAGACTCCAATATCCCTTAATTAAGGAATATTCCTTAAATCATATTAGGGGCCTACTATCATTTAAGGTATATTCCTTAATTAAGGGATATTGGAGTCTCTGGGATGAGCGCATTGCCGTGCATCTCGCGACAAGGAGGGCTGTGTTTTAGGATCCTAGAAAGGGTTGAGGCAGCGGAAGGGCTTTTGGCTTCTGTCGGCGTCGCCCACTTGTTGAATACGGGGTGAAGGAGCCTTGAACCTCTGAGTTTAGGATTCAGTAAAGATTATCGGGTATCGGGAATAGGGTTTAGGGATTAGGGTCTAGGGTGTTAGGGCTCAGAGTGGATCAGGGCATTTGCAAGGAAGAGTAAACCTCCATCCCAAACCCTTTTTTTTTTGCGAACCCTTAAAGCCCAGGGCTTTCCTGCTTCCAAGCTTGCACTTGCCCCCCAGATACCCAGATCCCGGAACTGCGAGCCCTGAGCTATCAAGCTTAAAAGGAGCCACCACGAAAGCCTCGGGTAACCCTGAAGCCGCCCTCAACCCGAAAGCAACAGAAAAACCCTCAAAATCTCCAAAGACCCTCAAGAGTCTACACAGAGCCCAAAAGCCAACTCAGAGCGATCACCATACTATAGTAGACTATACTATAATATCAAATAATATCATATAATGTCACATAAAATACGCTGGCCCGGTCCTGCCAGTGGTGATCCGGGTGCGCTTCGAGCAAGACCTGACTCTGGCAGAAAGTTTGATATCAGGGTTCCCCCGAGGGCTTAAACCCTAAAGGTTTTTGGGATGGTATGGGTTCAGGGATTGCAAGGGTGTTGGATTTTATAAGGGTGCACCCCAGAGAACTTTGATGAAGGACTTTTCATGAATATACGATCTTTTACAGGCTTTTGCAAGGCCTTTCTGAGGCTTTCGCCGGGAGATTCTCAGGGCCTGCCCAAGATGCTAGTAGCGGGGTTCGAGCAGAAATCCCGTAATAGAAAAATCCTCTAGCTCGAATTCCGAAGGCGCCCCAAAAATCGTCTCTGGCCATTGACACCTCGATTTTGGGTGTAGTAGTGGTAGGAGACGTGCTTGTGGCGAACTGCGTCTGCAGTAGTGCAGACTGTCCTAGAGCATCGATGACGCCAGAATGCTTCGAGGCAATACCCACAGGCTCCAAAGTAGTTCCCTTCTGGGGTTATCGTATAGGATTCTAAATATGAATCCCCAAAAGGAACTACTATGGAGCCTATGGGGAGCCGTCGAGCCTGGAGCCTGGCTTCTGGGAGTCTGAGCTGGTAAAGGTAGTGGATGCTAGAGCCCCTTGAGGGTCTAAACCTTTAGGCTTCAGGGTTTAGGGTGTAAGGCTTTGGGGTTTAGGGTTCAAGGCTTTAGGGCTTTGGTGTTTCAGCTTCAGGGTTTATAAGGCTTCGGACCTGTCGGAGTGAGGCTTGTGGGGCATAAGTGTATACAGTTCGAAGTTTAAACATTTGAAGCTTGAAGAATCCACTTCGGAGCTCTTGTCTCAGGTCTTAGGCTGATCTTTGCATGCCGTGGCAAGATTAGGGTTTAGGACGTTGGGGTTTCCCGGTTTTCCATTATAAACCCATATACCCCTAAACCCCTCTTTCGTTCAGGGTTTGGGGGATGAAGGAACTCCCAGCCCTCAAACCCACAAATTGCGGGCTCGAACTCAGGTTCTTCCCTTCCTTCTAAATGGGAGCTTCCGAAAACTTGGGGTACCTTTTTGGGGGCCCGAATAATAAGGGTCCTACTATTTAGGGTACTATATTAGGGTCCTGTATTTTCGGAAGCTTCTAAATTTCCCCTTGGTTACACTGCCCTGAGCCCTACGCTCTGAATCCCTGAATTTAACCCTACCGCAAAAGCACGAAACCACGTTAGAACCCCTACGGAACCATTGAGGAACCCCGACAGCACGCATGAAATCAAACCCCTAAGCACAAACCCTAAAGCCCCCCTGCTAGTAGAACCGCAAAATCTCTAAACCCCGGAGCGCCTTAAACCCTTAAATCAGAACCCCTAAGCCCTCAGACCTCACGCGGCCTCTTGCCGGAATTCAGAAAACCCCAAACCCTCCCTGGAAGTAACCCTTACAGCATCGCGTTCAAGGAACCCTTAGAGGAACCCTACTCCTAAATCCTACCCCAAGGGTCCAAGTACCCAATAATCATATACTCTCCAAATCCAAACGACTATCCTAAAAGCGAGTACCTAATTATTGGGTCCTTTGGGCCCTTGGGGCTGCATCCTAAACCCCTCAAGCCTAAACTTCGCTCTGCCCTGGCCTCTTTCCGGACTTCCAGGCCTTTGCTGAAGGTGTCCCAGACCTGGCAAGTGCTGGGAGTGTGGAAGCTGTTTGGCTCAAAGGGTGTGGCTGTAGGGGTGTGTGTGTGTGTGTATATGTATATATACATATATATATATATGTATATATATATGCTCCCTATTGAGCTACTAAAAAGTATTTGATTGAAATTCTGAAAGTTTGGTACTTTTGGGCTTGGAGGGGTGTTGGATTTCAGGCGTTATATCTGTATGGTGGGGTTCTGCAAGGGTTTCTTATTGGATTTAGGCTTTATAGCGGTGTTGTAGGGTTGTACATCAGGGCGTGCCCTTTTCGGCTCCGTCTGGGTTTAGGCGTTAAGCTTTACAAACTAGGGTGCAGGGTTGAAGGCAGAGTTTCTCAACCTCCGTTTACATTACTATCCCATTCAATTTCAAGAACCTTGGTATCCCCACAGTAAGCAGGTATCTCTTTCACCAGTTTCAGTTGTAAGAAAGAAGCCCCAAAAAATAACAGTGGCAAACACGCAAAGTGTACAACTGTGGCACCCAGAATTGAACAGCCACGCCCAAAAGAACCCGGACGACGAATAGAATGCAGTAAAGTGAAAGCTCTCGATTTCAACTGCCAGTAAGACTGTAACCCAAATCCTTCAAATAACCCTAACAGATAGACCCGCACCCATCACAGAACCCAAAAAAGGAACCCATAAACTATCTGACTATTGTATGGGTTGCATAATAAGGTCAGGCCTTTGTCAAGGTAGCACGTTTGAGGTGGGATGTTTTTGACTTATGACGCACAAGCTCCAATCTGCTTTCTTGGTTTGTCTATGTTTGCAGCTGCGGGTCCAGACAACGCCAAAGCCTTCTGTTTAGGGCTCAGGCGAACCCTAAACAGCAAAACGAATCCCTAAACCCTAAGCCCTAAACCCTGAACCCCTAACCCTTATAAACCCGAAAACCCTTAAGATAGAGGCCTTAATAATTAGAATAGGGTTTTTGGGCCCACTATACTCTAAATACTATAACTATAATAAGGAACACCCACAAAATAGTATTAGTAATTCTTAAAGGACCCTTACAGAAACCCTAAAGCAGTCAACCCATGAGCCGGCAAGTCGCATCGATGCCATCCCCGAGAATGAGCTGAGGTTCCCCCCGGGGCCAATTCCTGGAGGTTTCTGTTTTCTTACCTTTGGTTAGTAGGGAATGGAAGAATGGTAGTAATAGTAGTTATGGGTTTAGGGTTTGGGGAAGAATGGTAGTAATAGTAGTTATGGGTTTAGGGTTTAGGCTTTAGGGAAGAATGGTAGTAATAGTAGTAGCAATTGTACCCTCCCATTCCTCCGTTCCCTACTAACCCAAGGTAATGTTTTGAACAGAGGGCGTTACAACTAGCCTTCTTCAAACCAGGCTTCCTTGACAGATGCGTGTATACATATCTGTATGTATGTATGTATGTGTAACGGTAAATGTACATGAACATGTTTGTGTATGTAGAGAGAGAGAGAGAGAGAGAGAGAAAAAAAAAAAAAAAAAAAAAAACAGACATAGAGACAGCGAGAGAGAGACAGAGAAAGACAGAGAGAGAGAGAGGCTGTGGGGTGGGGGGTAAAAGACAGCAATGTATGAGAGACGAAATGCCATTCCTAATTCTTATTGTTTAGGGTTTAGGGTTTAGGGTTTAGGGTTTAGGGTTTAGGGTTTAGGGTTTAGGGTTTAGGGTTTAGGGTTTAGGGTACACCCTTCCTCAACAGCACCGAGACCTCATGCCCAACGACAACACCCACCCCGTTGTCCCCTTGCTCTTGGGCATGATATGCTGTAGGAACCTAAAACGGAGTAGGTCGTATAAGCCCTATAAACCATACAACCCAAACCCAACACGCAAGCTCAAATTGCGCCCTCGACCGCCCAATAACAGACAGGGCCTTAGAAGAGTCAGAAGAGCAATACACAACTACAAGAGGGTATTTGTAATGCCCCCAAAAAACTCCGGCCGAAACCCCAAACCCTTAACCACAAGCCAGAAACCCTGAACTCTAAACCTCCACCTTAACGACAAGCCCGAAACCCTAAACTCTAAACCCTGAACCCTAAACCCTAAACCCGAAATCCTGAACTCTAAACCCTGAACCCTAAACCCTGAACCCTAAACCCTAAACCCGAAACCCTGAACTCTAAACCCCAAACCCCCCAAGCTCTTCCCCCCTCGCTGTGTGTGGGTCCTCTCTAGCCAGGTACTGTCGTCGGCCGCTATCCTGCCAGCAGGGTTTAGGGTTTAGGATTCGCTTCTGTTTTGGGGGGGTAGGCTGGCGTTCGGCTAAACATTGAAGCTGCGCCCGAAATAACCTAGCCTCAAAAGTTACAAGGGCTAAGCTCTAAACCACACCCACCCTAAATCCGGAGGTCCAAAATCAAACGCTAACCACGCAAGACACAGCCGGACATTTTAAGAGAGGCCTCACCAAGGTGGGCAGCCAGTCGGCAGCGTGCACCTGCAGAACCACCGAGGTTTCAGGGTTTCACGGGTTTAGAGTTAGAATTTAGGGTTCTGTGAGGTCTCTGAACGGCAGTGTCTATAATGGTTCTATCAGGTTTCAAAATTTTCAACTCTGGGATTGTTCGATTGTGGAGTGTTGGGGTTTAGGAACTCGGGGTCGGGACCGTTATAAGGACTTAGGGTGCAGGGTGCCTCTCCTGAAGTCCACCGACTCAACATGGCATGTCCAAGCGTCTAAGTAGACGTTAGATCCCAAAGTGGGTCCTGGTTGTATACTCGGAGTCTTAGGCAAGCCCTGTAAGCCCGAAACCATCCTTTTGGGTGGTCGTCAAAATTCTGGCCCCTTTTTTGGGTACCCTAAATAATAGGTGCCATACTATACTAGGGACCCAAAAAGGGACCCTAATTTTGACAACCATCCTCAGATCATCCCAAGAAAGGCCCGCAGAGCCGTCCAACGGGTCGAGAAGTCTAAAGCCTCCAAAAGCCGGGCTTAGGGTTGCACCAACTAGGATACCCAGTAACCTAAGAACAAAAAAGGCCTCTCTTTTTGGTATTGGGTAACTTTATAAGGAACCTAGGACTACAAAAAGGGAACAAGGGTACTACTGGGCATCCTAGCCAAAACCCTAAACCCTAAATCCTAAACCGTTTGGAACAATACGTGTTGGGAGTCGGTTGGGCTTGGGATACATGGTTGGCCCCCCAAAAACGCAGGAAGCCCGAATTCCTTGAAAAAGCATCAGGCCAACATCAACTTTCTGCTGAAACAGACATGTCATAAACTTCCTAACAAAACCCAACTGAGCTACCTACAGGAATCTACAAACTCCTTTCACACGAGGTCTCTCTGAGCATGAGCTCCTTTCAACAAACTCTGTGCCCAACACCAGCTTTGAGGACCTTGTGGTAACTGACCGTGCCGACGAGCTCAGGAGAAATGCCTGGTCTGAACAACATCATCGAGTATCTTGAAACGGAGGGTCAGGTGTTCTATATACTTCAGCACGTGAGAATATGTGAGTTCGAGTCAGTAGTGCTGATCAGGTTCTTGCTGGCAATTCCCTTTTCGGAAGTGACCCATCTTCTTTTCTTTGACACCCGTGTCTCGACTGCATGAAAAGGTGAGCCTCAAGCCTAAGCTTTAACACCAAAGCTAAAATTGTGTAGGAACTATTCTGCGGGATTGCTCTGTTGTTGGAAAGGAGGGACCGTTGGGGAATGTACTTCAATGTGAGGAGATCCGAGACCATGCTGGGAATCAATCTTCTGGCTTTCTTGGGGACCCGTCTTGTGAGCAATTACTACTCAAAGACTAAACATAAAGCCTGTAGAGCCGAATATCCTGGAAAACCTACACCCCAACATCATCCCAAAAGACGCACCTGGACGAAATAACAACCAATACTCCTCAACCCCTTGCGCAAAAAAGTCATGGGCTAAATCCTAAATACACAACCCTAAACCTGACCTCCATAGACCCCCTAAACCTAGTGACCCTCTAAGCCCTAAACCTCCGCGGACCTTACCCTAAGCTCTGAACACCCTGCAAGACCCTAAACCCTCATAAACAGAACCAAAAAGCACATAGAACACCCCTTAAACCCTAGAAAAACGTTAGACTGCTAGAAACCCCTGAACCCCTAAAGACCCGTAAACACCTCTAGAAACCGCTAATCCCCCCCCCCTTTAAGAACAAAAACCTAAAGACCCCAAGAAAAGTCAGACCTGGCCCCCGGATCGCCGCCGCCACGCGGGTGCCGCCCTCCCACCTGACGGGGCCCTTGAAGGAGCCCCAAAGGGGAGTTTCCGATAATAGGGGATCCTTTCTTTGGTACCCTAAATAGTAGTAGGATCCTTACTATAAGGACCCCATGATAAGGTACCCCCAATTTTCGGAAACTCCCATATGATCCCTTTAAGGCAAAAGCCAGAAAGTTGGAATATGGTTATCCTAACCCTTCTATGGTAAATTATAGGGTATCCTACCAAGAAACCATATTCCAACTTTCTGGAGTTCCCTGTAGGGCTTAGGGTTCAGGGTTTAGGGCTCCTTTTAAAGGATCACTGGAGGTCGTTTGAAGGGATCTATGGGGTTCCTTAAATTTCAGGGGCCGTCTTACAAGGAGGGTTTCGGGATTTTGGGCCATAGGGTACAGGGAAAACAAGGGGTGGCTGTGGGTTTGAAACATTTTTACAGTGGAGAGTCGGACCTGGGGCTGATACCTACAAGTAGCAAGCAAGAAGGAGGGATTTTAGAAGCTGCCCCCACCCTGTAATAGTGACTATAAGGATTATAATAGGGCCCTATTATATTCCTATGATACCACTATTACAGGGTGGGGGCCCCTTCTAAGAGGGATTAGGCTTGGGTTTTGACAACCGACAATGCTGAACCATGCGACAGCTTGATGAGTTCCCAACAGACCCATATTGCTCTGATTATTCCGCACCTCCGCTCGGGCTTCATGTCATTCAAATCCTTTGATGTGTGTGAGAGAGAGAGAGAGAGTATAACTGGAAGCCCCAAACTCCAAATATTTAAAAACCTCATATTGAACCCTGTCGATCTCCAACTCCTACACCTTCAAAGCGTGAAGACCGAACCCTACACATCATCTTCTCCTTACAGCCTAAAGCTTTCCATCCCGCCTGGCAGGTCCTTTACGGGGCCTCCGTCATGTTGGAGGCTGAATCCCAATGTTAGAATGTGGTTGGGGCGGCGGGAGGGGGGGGAGCATTCTAGAGCATACCTATGGTACTACGGTAGCATAATTATACAGGGGCTAGCAGCGGTATTTTGCAAATTTGGAAACACTCAACCCCGTCTAATCAGGTACTTGGGGGATGTTGCATGCCGCGAGGCAGCGAGTTCTTGCCACCTCTCAGTGGGTAGTTGCTCGACCAGCTGCCTGCCGTGGCTTCGTTTGGGAGGTGGGGGCCTTCTCTGACAAAAAAATCGAAAAGGAAGGCATAAGTGTGCACTTCGGCCTTACATGTTATGGATATGTAATGTAGAAGACAAGGGTTTGTGAAGGCGGGCCTGCATGCTTCTATGCGGGAAGGATTGAAACATACCTCTGCAGTTGCTATCGGCCCGCTCGTGGTACGACCGGAACTCCTTTCAAACCGCGAAAATCCCCGAAACCCCCAGACCCCAAACCCTTAACCTTAAGGACTCTTATAGGACCTATCTGGGACCCATTGTGGGCCACCGTACGCTAAGCTCTAAAGCCTATACCCTAAACCCGAAACCCTAATCTGCTTCGAGCTCGTTCGAGGCCTTCGTCGCCGTTGGTGGGGCCGCCGTTGTCTGAGGCGAAGATGATCAAAGTGTCCTCTTTCTGGGGTTGAAGGGGTTTAGGCTTTAAGGGGATTTGGGGGTTCAGGATGGTTTAGGGCCTCAAATTTGGGTTCTATCGGGTTCTATTTCTGGGTTTGGGTTTAGGGTTGAAGGTATAGCGCTTAGGGTTTAGAGGGTCCAAGGGTTTGGGTTTAAGGCCCAGGCTTCTGTAGCAAAGAGTCCTCTTTCTGGAAAGGGGTTTGTGGTTTTGGGTTTCAGTTCTGGGGGTTTTGGGTGTAAGGTCTATAGGGTTTGGGGTTAGGTATTTTCTGCGTCTCTGTCATATATTAGGGGATCTTAAGGATTCATCTTATATACGTAGTCAATATTTCATCTTCTATCGTAAAGTCTCTTGTTTCTGGGTTTGGAAATAATGTTCAACTTTAAGGATGAGGGTCTATAGGGTTTAGGGCTTGGGGTTTAAGGCTCTAGAGGGTTCTGCGGCTTGAAGCCTTAGTATGAGGGCCCTAGTTTTTTGTGCTTCAATACAGGTTGCTGAGGTACACTAGACTACTATATCATGTTCGGGGACCCAAAGGAATAATGTTAGATACTGAGTAAATCCAGGCTTCTGTAGCAAAGTGCGGTTTCAAGGCCGGGCTGTCTACTCTCCTCTCCGACTTTAGGCCTTCTTGGGGTGCTGCTTGTAGGGCTTAGGGGTGTTTACAGGGTGGAGGACGTTGTAAGGATTGATGGAGTCAGAGTTTAGGGCGTATAGGGTTGAAGAGTATTCTAAGGCGAATAGACAAACCTTCTTGCACTGTAGTTTTCACGAGAAAATCTGGTTGCCGAACAGGCGTGCAAGGCTGAAGCCAGTGCGGGGTGAAACTTAAGCTTCATGCACAGTGACTCCAATATGTCTTAACAAAGGTACATTCGTTAAGGTGCAGTCATAGTAGGGGTCCCTTTTCAAATGGCGACAAGGGACACTGGACTCCCTTGGTAGTCTGGGCGTCGCCAGGGTTTACTGGTTTCGACAACACAGCTTCACAAATGAAGGTGTCTGGCTTGCAAGCGTAAAATGCTCCGCATTTGAGGGTAATCAAAACCTCAGACGCCAAAGTCACAAACCCTCAAACAATAATCATAAGTTCCCCCAAACCCGAAACCATGGGTCCTTCGCTTTTGGGCCCACAGTCCCCAAAAAGCGACAGTCGACTTAACCCTAAGAAACCTAGTTAAACCGGGAACCAGATAGTCCCTAAACCCACAAGCCCGATCACTACATCCTTTCCTTACGTTACAGACCCGAAACCCTAAACCTGGACCCCCAAAACCCCAAACCCCCAAAACCCTAAACCCTTTAAAGACCCTAAACGTCCTCATAGAGGCCCTTGTCTTTCAGTGTGTGGATCACCTCCCCGACAGCATCGTCCAAGGCCGAGGCCAGCGCGCACACCTGAAGGTTAGGAGTATAGATTTTGGGGTTTAGGGTTTAGGGCTTTAGGGGTTTAGGATATAGATGCTGGGTTTACGGTTTAGGGCTTATAGGGCTTAGAGATTGTCTTTTAAGTACAAGCTGTTGCCCTAACCCTCAAAAACATAGGCTCTTGGATCCACATGGACCCTTTGATTATGGGTTAATTGCACAAGATGCTGACATCTGCTTGCCCTGTGCCCGAAACCCTGAGCCCTAAACCCTAAAGCCCTAAACCGCGTGTACACTGCGGCCAATGTGCGGACTGCCGCACCGAGTTGTTCCCGGTCTTGCCGTCGAAGCGCCTGTCCGGAGTAGGCGTTGGGGTTTCAGCAAGGTCTTATAGGGCTTCGACCTGAAACCTAAACCCTGAACCTGTTTGTGTATTTTTGGGTATTGAGATTTGGGGGTTTGAAGAGATTTAGAGTTTTCTTCGGGTTTAGCGCTGCAGGCTTCAGGGTTGCTACGCACGGATGCACTTGGGATTTAGGAAAATGGGACTCGGGGGTCTGTTGAGTCTGTAAACCCTAAACCCCTAAACCCTAAGGTAAAAGCCAGAAAGTTGGAATATGATTATCCTAACACTTCTATGGTAAGTTATAGGGTATCCTACCATGAAACCATATTCCAACTTTCTGGAGTTCCCTGTAAGCCCTAAACGGTTGCTTTGAGGTCCCAGGTTTAGAGTCTGGGTTTCGGGTAGAAGGTTTGGGGGCTCGAGGCTTCGGATTTTTCGGCTTTGGGTGTGAAGTTACAGCAGCTATTCAAAGGGGAAAAGGAGGGACCCTTAATGGGGACCCCTACCCTATAATGGGGCTATATAATGGGTATATAATGGCTATATTAAGGGTATATACCTAGGGGTCCTTATTAAGGGTCCCTCCTTTTCCTGTATCGAACTTAGAACCCTAGCAAAAATTATAATTTTAGCTGTTTCTTAGAGATTATAATAACCAAAAATTAAAAATATTTCTAAGTACCCCTAAGTTTCCCCTTTGAGCTATGTCACCCTGCAGCCAACCCTAAGCCCTCAGCTGAACACCGTGATCCCTCGCACGCCGTCTTCTTGTCAGGGAGGAACCGATCTCCCTATGGCAGTAACCTAAGAACAAAAAGGCCTCTCTTTTTGGTATTGGGTAACTTTATAAGGAACCTAG
The DNA here is from genome assembly GCA_905221615.1 of Symbiodinium sp. CCMP2592. NCBI lineage: Eukaryota > Dinophyceae > Suessiales > Symbiodiniaceae > Symbiodinium > Symbiodinium sp. CCMP2592. The sequence continues at coordinate 338,018 of CAJNDT010003112.1, read as the reverse complement.
GACTACAAAAAGGGAATAAGGGTACCACTGGGCATCCTAGAAAACACCTGACTGCTGCAGCACCAGAAGCCCTATCCCCAAAACATCTTCCAACGAACTGCACCAGAGGGCATATGTTGGGTACTGCCCCTACCCTGTAACAAATCTATATTAGGGTCATATGAAGGGCTATATACACACACATATCCATACATATCTATATATATATATATATATATATATATATATATACACACATGTATTTCTTCGATTTATCTGTATAAATCCAACCGTTCCAGAGTGGGAGCAGTACCCCAGGTAATTACATGGCCTCATGTACTCTGGCGGTGCTTCCAGAGGCCAGTGCACGTTCTGGAAGGCAAGGTAAATGAAGAAAGGCCTGAAACAGCTAAGGCTGTACCATGCTGTACTCCTAGAACTAAACACCTTTCTAAGATCTAATCTGCATGTTCCGGGCGCAAGGTTTTCATATCGCCTTGCTGATGCTTGCTTCCAATCCTAAACCTAGGATACCCAGTAACCTAAGAACAGAAAGGCCTCTCTTTTTGGTATTGGGTAACTTTATAAGGAACCTAGGACTACAAAAAGGGAATAAGGGTACTACTGGGCATCCTAGATACGCTTGCAAGTTCTCGAACAGTAGGACTGGCTCGGGTTTCTGGTTTCAGTGCTTCAGGCTTTGGGGACTCATGGGCTTGGGGTTTTGGAAACGAGAATCCAAGAGTCAAAGGAGGGACCCCTAATAAGGACCCCTAGGCATAGACCCTTAATGTAGCCATTATATACCCATTATATAGATCTTGGGCCTGAATTGGGGCTTGGGATGTTCAACTGGAGGAAGTGCATTGGAAGGTAAGGTATGCCAGGGGGGGCGTCTCACATGCGAAGTGGTGCGCTATGCTTACTCGTCTCCCCAGAAGAACACCCCAAAATAAGCACTTACCAATATGGCATATAAATATACATCTATATATATATGTATGAACACACACACACACATATATACATATATATATATATATATATATATATATATATATATATATGGGTGAGTAGACAGCCAGATAGATAGATAGATTGATTTATAGGTTAGATAGATTAGGTAGACTAGATAGACCTGTTAGGTAGTAACATCGGTACATAGATCGATGGACAGACAGATAGACAGATATTCATTCCTTGCTTCACATGACTAAACCTGACTGCATGATAAGTATACCTTATATATAATATACTACATGAACCTAAACCCAACACATTACTCTTTTAAAACTGAAGGGCGAGCCATCCCTGTGGCTTTCTGAATCCTCATCTCCAAAAGATCGAAAAGCATAGGTTCTAGTTACTTCTAATTGGTAGTTTCTTGGTTTTCATCTGTTCGTGAACTTTTCCTTGCGCTGGACATTTAATGCAGACCCCCCTCTTGACTATTCAACCTCGTCCGCGAATAACGACTACACCCAGGATGGAGCAGCCGAGTCACTTCCCGGATCGAGGGGCGCTCAGCAGTTGAACTACTTTCCTTGGCGTGAGGCGCTTCCAGAGCGGCAAAGCCTAAAGTCCTCCAGATCCTAAACTCATGCTCAGACCAAGAACAGGTGATGAACGTGGAAACCGTATGAACTTACAGCGGCCTCTTAAGGACCTGTTTGCGGGCAAAGGAGTCCGGTTTGCCGAGGGTCACGATCCACAAGCCGTGTCAAGGCCAAAGCTCCAAACAACTCCTAGGCTTCTTCCAAATCCCGTACGGCTAGACTTCTCAGACGACCCCAAACCCTTAACCCCTAAACCCTCAACCCCAAACCCCCCCGAAAGCCTACCCCTCTCTTTGAATCAGTTCAGCCTAATGGTACCAACATGCACAGCCTCTGTACGCAAAGTACCCACATCCTACGTGCTAAACCATGCATGACATCATTTTCAAAACCCCTAAACCCTCAAAACCCTAAACCCCTAAACCCCTACAATTTCAACCCTAACCCCTAAACCACTAAACCCTAAACCACAAGTCCTAAACCCCCCAAAGCCGAAAGGTCGAGCCGCTCGATCGATCCCTAAACCTTTAAAGCAATGAGCACTGTAATCTACCCAGAGGCTCAAAGTAGTTCCTTTTTGGGGTTACCTTATAGGATTCTAATTATGAATCCCAAAAAGGAACTGCGATGGAGCCTTTTATCTAGGGGTGGAATAGGAGCCCTAGGCCTTCTGCGAGACCGGAACCCTATAGATCCCGTAAGGGAACCCTTAACGGAACACTATAGATCCCCTTAAAAAGGAACCCTATAGGCCCTATAGATCCCTTAAAGGAACCCGGAACCCTTAACGGAACACTATAGATCCCCCAAAAAGGAACCCTGCTGAAAGGCAAGGCTCTGCACCCAAAGCCCCGTCGAGTGCGTGCCGTTGTACTCGAAGGCGCTGCGCGTGCCATCGAGGAGGTCGTAAGCACCTCAGCTTGCACGAAACCCTAATAACCCCTTTTAAGGAACCCTATGAAACCCTAGTCTAATCATTAAGGCCCCTACATCATAGTACCCTTATAGACCCTAACTATAGACCCTAACCCTAAACCCTTTGGGGCTTTTGGGGATGAAGGTTTCTTAGGGATGATTGAATGGGACACCAGGGGCCTCTGTAAGGGGACATGGGGTGAAGGGTGCCCTCATAGTCCCCGTTTCTAACTATTCATCTGTCTTCTGATTATTCTTACCATTCGTACTGAGGTTACTGGTATACCATTCGTATGACTATGACGATGATAAGTCTTCCTGTTGTCCTTCGTACCATTGTATAACATATACTATAGTATACTATACTCCAGGCTGCTGATGCATGCCTCTCCGATGGCGACAATGGTGCAGGGTCAGCTGAAAAGTGTCTCGAGCTGCTTTTGCCGAAGGGGCTCTTTCTGGTTATGGTTGCGACAGCAATGCTGCGGAGTCAGCTCAAGACTGTGCCGTGGATCCAATACTCCGGTGGGGTGGCAGTTGTCTTGCGAATCTTGGTGATGTGTCCGTCGTGACCAGGGTCGCTGCTGGCGATGGTGACTGTACTGCCGTGGCCGCTGTCGGTCGGCCTGTCTGTTCTTGTCGAGCCTCTACGCAGCGCACCACGGGCGTGACGGGTCGTCTTCAGTCTTCGCACCTGACGACCGTAGGGGCGGTTCATGCTGGTGCATTCTCTTCACTCCTTTCGCGCATGCGGTGCCGCAGCACCCTGCCGTGCTGCCAATCGTAGCGTCGGCAGTGCAGCTCTCAGCCGAAAATCTCAAGTCCAAGTGCGTGCTAGGGAGTTGCTGGACATGGCCTCCCAAAGTTACAACATACAACACTCAAAACTCTCACCCTCAGCCTTCAAAAGCCGTCAAACGCCTGAACCTGCAACCCTGAAAGCACGAATATCGAACCGCGGTAATCTTAGGGACGTGCAAGTGAAAGCAAGCCACCCCCTCATACCACTTGTCTTTATTCAACCCTTCATATCAATCGACTTAAGCCACTTAAGCCCTATGGCTACGAAGGTGGGATGAAGAGGTAGCTGGGGTACTACGAGCGCTTATATGAGGTATCAATTAACCCTCCCTACCTTCATCCCACCGATATCTGAAACAAAAGATCACCCAAGGCGCCTTGTCGCATGTGGGTGTAGTAATCCTCGGCACCCCAGACATATCCTCAGCTCTTCGGTAACCGGGTTCACGACCCCGGGTCGTGAGGTTGACGGTTCGAGATCCCTAAACCCTAAACCCGCATCTCTTTGCCCTGAGATGTCACTCTTGTGTCTTTAAACCAACCAACCAACCAACCTAAATCCCAAACCATGAGAAGTTGGGATGAGGATGTACGCTGCAGAGAGTTGGGACCCTAAACCTAAAACTCTGGGCCTCCGATTCCCCTTAAAGGGAACTATCTAGGTCTAAAGACGACCCAAGCACCCGTGGCATGATCCTTCAAGGCTTTAAGAGTTTAGGGTTAAGTTGTGAGGCTTAAGAGTCCAGGGTTTAAGAGGTTAGAGTTGAGGTTTACGGGCTCAGAGTTCCGGATATTGAAAGGTTAGGCCGGGTTCGGGGCAAGCCAACGAGGGTTGGCACATCACATAATCAGGGGGGGGGTGGCATGGCCTACTATTTGTGGAGTTTGGGTTGCGGATATGCCATACGGTTTTCAGGCGAGCAGCCGAAGTAGCTGTCGAATCCTCGCCAACACGTGCTCTGCTGCGAGCAGAGCGGTTACACTTCGAAGTTGAAAGTGTCAGGCTTGGCGTTTGATGCTTAAGGCTTGCGGTGCATGGCTTTGGGCCAGGATCCCTACAGCAAGTTCTAGACGAGTTCTAACTGCGTGGTAACTGAATACCGTATTCTGAAGCAATACAATAAACATCCGCTTAATGTAGGGCCTTAATGGTTAGAATAGGGGTTTGGGGCCCACAATGCTACAGTTGTACTCAGGAACCTCCTCGAAATAGTATTGGTAACGGTTGATGATATAAATCACCTAAACTATTGGAATTATGGTATATTCCTCATTCTGGGTAATGCAGGATTTATGTCATCAACCGTAGTTACTCGGGCCCCGAAGTTGTCTCGACTGCTCCCGGAAGGCGAGCAAGGAACTTCGTACAGCCTGAAGACTGAATCCTAAACCCCACAAGCCAAACCCATATATGACAACTTCTAGAATCTTCGGAGAAGCCCTTATAGTACCCTTGAGGGGCTACTTAAGGGGACTACAGCCTAAGCACTAAAATTTCAAAAAGCCCTAGACCCTACAGTACACCCTAAAGCCCCCAAAAGCCCCGAATCCCTGAATCCTAACCCATACCCGGTCCCAAAACAAACCCAGAAACCCCTAACCCAAAACCCCAAGCCCCTAAACCGCTAAACCCTCAACCCAAGCTTCCTACTATAGAGCCCTCAATAGTTGCCTATATGACTTTGGGGGCTCCTTATTATAATGTAGTGGACCCCAAAACCCCATTCTAACTATCAAGGGCCCCCATATGATGGTGGCTGCATCCTCGGGAAGTCGGTAAGGCGGCGAGTTGGTTCAGTCCGATGTGCCACTTCCCGACCATATGGGTCTCATACCTGGGCTTAGGATCCTTCAATGGGTTCTTTACAGCCTCCTTTGGGCTTAGGGGGTCCCTTTAAGTCTCATACCTGCGCTTAGGATCCTTTTTAAAGGATCCTTTAACAGGCTCCGTTTACGTTAAAGAGGTTTTTGGACGATGCTTGGGTCTGGGATGCATTCATCGGTTACGGTTTAGGGTTTAGGGGGTTGGGGTGTTGTTGGGGGTTGGCTTTGTGTTTAGTGTCTTCTGTGGTCTCATACCCGCGCTCAGCATCCTGTACAGGGATCCTTTTCTGCAGGTTCAGGGATCTACAGGCATCATACCTAGGGAAGATAGGTGCTTTGGCTTTAGGGCCTCTTGGCGGTTCATACCTGAGCTTAGGATTCTTTGAGAAGGAGTCCTTTTTGAAGGGATCCTTGAAGGGTTATAAGGGATCTGAAGAGGGACAGGGTCAGGAGGGCTTCACGGATCTTTGGCGGTTGAGGGTTTAGGGTCTCGTGCCTGGCTTAGAACCCATTAACAATCCCTGCTTAATGGTTCTGTGAGGGATCTTGAGGGGTGTAGGGCTTAATTAAGGGGTTTCTTGCCGTATCGGGTGCAGAGATTTCTTTCTTATGTTTTCTCCTGGCCGGTCAGCTTTGGCAAGATGTTATCCTTCACCTTGGCTTCCGTCTCACGAAGCAGCTTGGCGTTCCGACTCTTTGTCAGGATGTCCTTTGTCCACTCCGACTTGACCTCCTTGCCCATAGCAACAGCCGTGCCGACGCCAATCAAGCGTTGCTTCTGTTCCTCTGTCAATGCAACGGGGGGGCTCTCATCTTCCATCAGTCTGCTCTTGTGGAAGGGCGTTCTCAAAAACTGCTGTGCAAACCACGTCCATGTAGTGTTACCTTCGTGTCGTCGTTCTTCACCTAGGTGTTTATACTTCTCACCCGGGTTGGCTTTATGCTTTCGTTCAACACCACTTTGATGAAGTCAACGCCGGCTGTCATGTATCCTGCCGTTGCCAAGCTTTCCCCAAAGAGTTCAGCAATCGCGCTGCTCTCGGCGGCTTAGGAGGCTCTAGAGGCTTCCTTGTTCGAGGGAACCCTTCGAGGCCTCTATTTGAAGGATCTCGAATCTAGAGGAGGTCGGAGTTTCGGGATTTAGCGCTTGGGATAGCTTCGGACTTGGGGTTGCAAGCTCGCGGGCTTAGGGTCTACTCAGTGTGACTGCTCTGCCAGTGTAGAGGGACTGGGATTTTAGGGCCTACAGTCCTGAGTTACTGGTAAGTGACCCTAAACTTTGGTGGGGCCTTCAGACTCTTGGCTGTTAAGACTTTTGAACATGTATGAGACTGGTTGGCTGTAATGTAAGATTACACCCATCACCCCCGGAAATTGGGGAAGGAATTGAAATTTCGGTCCGCGGGCTTAAGCAAACGATTTGGGCAGGCGGGCTTTGGTGCAACATCTTACTTGGGCGAGTTGCTATCACTCGTCACTCGTGGTCTGCAAAATAGGGTGTGCAGAGCCCACAGTAAGCCCTACATCTTCCACGAAGGTGTCAGAGCAAGTGAAACAGAGACAGCACCTACGCACCCAAAAGCTCCACCCCAAAGTTGGAAGCCAAATCCCATGGATTCCGAAAAACCCGGGCCGTCCGAATTAGGGTTTAGGGCTAAGGTTTGTCTATCGGCCAAGCTGCCCAAGCTCCCCCAAGAACTTGGGGAGTGTGGAGTAAGAGAGATTCAGGTGGAGGCTTCCCGTGGTAATCGGCAAGTAGATGCCTCCATGCCACGAAGCCCACACTCTGACCCACAACCCTAAACCACAAAACCCTAAACCCCAAAAGCCCTCAAAAGCCCAACGACCCTAACCTTAAAGACCCTGAAACCCACACCCTAAACTGCGCACCCTTTGGACCCGAATCCCTAAGGATCATAGTAGCTTAGTGTGCTACAAAACTTCCTCAACCCTGAAGCCTAGACAGCTTAAGTGTTTAGAGTTTCGGGTGCAAGGAAGCCCGTCGGCTTATAGGGTTTAGGGCTTAGGGCCAGGGTTTAGGCACGTAGCCTGTGTAAGGTTCAGGTCTCCACAAACCCTGCGATGCGCCTGTGTGCGACACATGCCGACCGCTGAGTATCGTGGCTCTCGTGGGGCTGCAAACCGGCTGCACATGGTAGTTGTTCCTCCACGGTTTAGGGTTTAGGGTTTACGCCACCCGACAGGTTCAAGGCGTCATGGGGTGCAGGGTTTTAGGGGGTCTCCCTCTCTAAGCTTCTTGGATTTCAGTGTTTGTTACTGAAGGGTCCAAGTGCCAAGGAGGGGATGATATGAGGGAGAGCATTTATTGCTGGTATCTCCATCATAAAGCCTTTTCAATCGGAGACGTATATGCACTCAACCAAATCGTCAATATAAGCCCTACTTGGGATGCCATTTTGCACTTTCTTTGTTCGGCTTGGGGTTAAAGTCCGTTTGGGGAAGGAGCTTACAGGAGTCTTGTAAGAGTAATAACTACAGGCTGATAATTATTCGCCACAGAGGTTATAGCTGAGGGCTTGCGTCTAGGATTATCTCTAAGCGACTGCGGCTTCATGCCCCAAAAGGGTTACCGGATCAGGATATCCTAATTAGCACGCACCACGAATGCGCAAGAAGCAACGCGTACCTTGAGCCCCCTCCTCATCTATCTATCCGTCTATCTAACTACCCATCGATCTATCTAGATGGAAAAGATATCCAGCGACACAACTAGTAGCTCTTCGGGGCCAAGGCACAACGTGATGCCTGTGCGCGCAAGTTCCTCGGATCGTCCAGAATCAAAACCGCATGTGCCGTCAACCTCGTCTAACAATGCACCCCAAGGCCGTAAACCTTGCCAGTCTGCCTTAACTCCCGAACCCAATATCGCTTGCCTAAGCCCTAGACCCCACCCCCAAACTGAAGCTCTCGAAGCGTTCAGTTCGAGGGTATGGACTTTGAGGCTTTCTGCTGCAGGCATTTCGAGCCTGTTTTCGGGCTTGGGATTTAGGGGTGCAGGGCTCCCGTGTGTAGGATCAAGGGATCTCGACATCCCAACAACTCGAAACCCTGTGGCCGAAAGACCCTAAGCCCGAAAACCTGTTGCCACATCCGAGCGCTAATCTTAAGGTCCAGTGGTAACTAGACGCTGATTCCTCAACCGAAGCCCCATGCAATCCCCAAACCCTGAATCTCCGAAGGCAGGAAACCTCAGCCAACTGTCATCAATATTCACGCCAAGCCCGAGACCTCAAACGACTACGTAGAAGCCCTTGTAAGACTGCAACACGGAAAAAACAAGAACCGTCAGCCAAGGGACAAACGATCTTGAACTCAAAGCCCTCGATCCTAAGCCCACAACCCTCCTCAACCCTCAACCCTCAACCTTTGAAGCTCTAACCACCCTTCCCTCAAGAAAAAGTGAGCAAAGAAAAACGAAGCAGAACCCACGGCCGAGGGACATCAATATTCGGAGTGGGAATCTGAGGGGATCCGTGGAAGGAAACGTCGTTAAAACCTCGAGCTGCCGGAAGTTGTCTTATAGGGTTGCTTAGAGTGTTTACAAGGGGTTGTATAGGATATTATTCAGGGTTTATAAGACTATATGGCTGTGCAGGGATTCCGGCATGTTATATACATACACATATGTATATACACATACATACATACATACATACATACATACATACATACAGTCATATACATAAGAAGTATGTAAACTATGCTGGGGTCTGAGATGTTTCAGGATTCTCATAGGATTCTTTAATGTTTGGGACTTTCCGAAAACAGGGGACCCTAATATAGTACCCTCAATAATAGGATCCTTATTACAAGGACCCCTAAACAAGATACCCCGGGACCCCGAATTTTCGGAAACTCCCACCTAACCGAAGCAAAAAGGGACTTACGAAGGAACCTCCCATGTTCAGGACCAAGGGACTACTAAACAAAAGGGATGGTTGGGGGGACTACCCGGTCCCTCCCTTGGTTTAGGGTGTAGGTGTTTAGCTGTTTAGGGTTTAGGGTTTAGGCTTTAGGGTAGGTGTTTAGGGGTTTAGGGGTTGAGGGACTTAGGGCCTACATTGGCTTACATAGGGTTTAAAGTTACAGGGGGTAGAACTTTTTTGGTTTCGGGCTGAGGGTTTAGGATTCATAGCACTTTTTGGTATAGTTTACGGTTTTAGCGGTTCAGGGTTCAATTGTTTAGGTAGGGCTTTGAAGATGATAAAGGTCAAACGCAAACCTTATGTGCAAGATCCTTAGGTTTCTGTGGTCCTTTGCACCTGTAAGAAGATTGCAAGCGTCCCTTTGTCAGCCTGCCCTCTCTGGCACACAGTTAACCTCGTTCATTCGAACAAGGGTTTTGGCATGCAAAACCAACCTCGCTCATTCGAGCGAGGATCTTCGCAAACCCTCACGGGTTTGAGGGGCGTTTAGGAGAGGCTTACTCTGAGAAAGGGGCCATGCGTACCAGCAGGTTAAAGAAGTACTCGCGCTGGTACCGCCTCATCACGGGCGATGGGTGAGGCATCTTGGCATCGTCAGCAAAGGCTTTGATCACGACGTCCTTCCATTTCCTTGGTTCTCGGTAACACTACTAGTCATAGTCATAGTCATGCTAACCATCAAAGCCATCATCATAACTTCATAACCGTAACAAAAAGCATTCTGAGATAACAGCTCGATTAACCAAGGTGAGGGAGAAGCCGCGACCTCGACGACTTTAGTTCTATCGTGCTGCCTATGAGGAAAAGCGTCGAGCAACCCCGAATGAACCCGGCCTCTCGTCTCCACTGTAGTTCTTTTATGGGGGATCACCTTCATATAGAATTGGTTAAGCCAAGAACGGAAGCACAATGGAGACCATAGCTAAACTCTTAAACGAACCCAGCTTCAGCCGCGGATATGCAGTAAGAATGTTGGCCTTGGTCTTCTTAGAGAGGTCCTCGCAGCGGTAGCCCACCACGTCACAGCACGTACCCACGGTAATTAGGTCGGCTAGCTCTGTGGGCTTGTCGAAGCCGAGCGCCGTGTGAAGACGGATGGCCTCGTTCAGGTTTCCTACTTTACGGTTTTGGGGCTTTGGGTTCATTTTTAGGGTTTTCGGCTATGAATAATTTCGAGAGGCTGAAATCAGGGTTTGGGCTGTTTGGGTATGAAGCCAGCTGGCCTCATACATCACCTTGATTTGCTGCTGGGTCATCTGCGTCTCTTTCAAGGCGAAGCGGAGGCACCTTCGAGCCCCACGAACCTCAAAAGGATACATTGACTCCTCGCTTTCTGTTTGGCTGGTCCTGAGCATCTCTTGAAGGGACGTACCGAAACCATCATTCCGTTTGGTCCTTCTCACTAAAGATCGAAAATACTCAAGAACCAACCCCAAGCATCGAACCCTTGAATCCGTAAGCGTGTTCTACACCCTGAAATCAAAGCCCTCAAAGCCACAAGAAACGGCCCAGGATCTTTGTCAAGCCAAAGTCGTGGAAAGCAAACGCCACTGCCATCTGCTCCAAGTCAAGGCCATCCAGGGAGCCTCATCCAAAGGGCTTCGGGTCTTGTAAGGGGCTTATAGCGCATAGGGTTTATACAGTAGAATACTTCAAAGGTTCCAGTAAGCCTATATAGGTTTAAGATGTTCTGTAAGGGTTTGGGATTGGGGTTTCTCGGCAGACGGTGTTAAGGTTTCAAGGGAATGGGGTTTAGGGACTTGGGCTTGGGCTTTGGGGATCGCGGCTTGAGGCTTCAGGGCTTTAGATTAGGGTTTATTGTGCTTTAGGGTCGCAAGCGCCAAGTTTGTTTAGGGCTTACCTAAACCCCCCAAAGTAGGTAAAATAATGGCCCAATTCCCTTAAAAGGCTATTATTCTACATACTTTGGGGGTCCAGGTAGGGTTTAAAGGATCTTGGAGCTTACAGCCAGCCTTTGCCAAACCACCGCACAGCCGCAGCAAAGTAGTAGGCGCGCATGCAGTGATTGAACAAGGACTCTCCCGAGAACTCTCCTTGCTTGTCCAGCAGCAGAAGTTGAAGCTATGAACGTAAAAGACCTTCAACAAAAACACCTTGGTCCAAAGATTGCATAGATTGGAAGAGAAACCCTAAATGCAGAACTGCAAGCCGTCAGAACTGTCCGTGAAGCAAGTCGAATCCCCAAAGCCATGGCAACATGGGGGGGGGGGGCGATTTTTATGTTTAACACGAGAATTCGGTGAAACTGTATATGACTTGATTCATATAAGTAAGAAAGGCTACGAACAAGATCCTTATTCAGGCTTCGATATGTCACAAAAGGTTTCCGGGCCTTTCAGCGCGTTGCTAAAACATAACATAGCGAAACAGTGGCAAGCTTGTCCGAAACCCTAAATAACCCGCAAGTCCAAACCCTAAACCCCAAACCCTAAATCCCAAAGCCCAAACCCTAAACCCCAAACCCCTTGGAACATTTTGGAAAAACTGAGTCTCGGATGATCCACAAACCCTAAACCCTAAACCCCAAACCCCTTAGAACATGTTGGAAAAATTGAAATCTGAGTCTCTGATGATCCACAAACCCTACACCCCAAAAAACCCAAACCCCAAAACCCCTATAAAATACTGGAAAAGCTGAGTCTCTGCACAGCTCGAAGGCTCCCTAAACCCTAAACCCCCCCTAAACCCCAAATCCAAAACCCCCATGAACTATGCAAAACGCCGGCCTATAACCCTAAACCCTAAACCTTAAAACCCCAAACCCCTAAACCCTAAACCCCAAACCCCAAACCCCAAACCCCAAAACCCTAAACCCTAAACCCTAAAACCCCAAAACCCCTATAAAATCTTGGAAAACCCTAAACCCTAAACCCTAAACCCCAAAACCCCAAAACCCCTATAAAATCTTGGAAAACCCTAAACCCTAGACCCTAAACCCTACACCCTCAGAGCCCTAAGCCGAGTCTCTGCAGAGCTCGAAGGCTCGCACCACCGGCTCGGTTTGCGGCGGTCCTAGCGCCTCCAACTCGAGATCACTTGGGACGCGGAGGCCCAAAGCACGGCCTTGCTTAGGGGCTTAGGGTTTATAGGGTTTAGGGTTTAGGGTTTAGGGTTTGGGGTTTAGGTTTAGGGTTTAGGGTTTAGGGCTTAGGGGCTTAAGGTTTGAATCGCGGATTGGGGCTTTTGTAGATTCTGAGATCTGGGGTGTGAGATGTCGGGTTCAGCTCGGGGGCTTGACCTTCAACTGGCCTAAACCCTAGCGGTACGGTAGGTTTCCTCCGGCCTGACTTCCGCCACAACTCGGCCATCTTCTCGCGCGCAGTGACGAACAAGAAGAAGGCTCGGTTCTTCACGAAGACTCGCGACTCCAAGGTAAGAAGAAACCTCTGCTCATCGGTTTCGACATCCACTTCGATCTCATCTTCCGCCGCTGCCGCCATGGGCCCTAGCTGTGCTAGCAACCCTCTGTCCGACTTCTTTCGCCCCGACGACCAACATCTACAACATGTCGACCCAAACCTTGAGAGAACAGTGGACTATCAACCCCCAGGCAGGGTTGCATCTGCTTCCTGCATCGCTGGCCGCGCGTGCCGGCAGACGTTGAAAGCCTTACGACTTTCCCCGATCCCCCCACAGCGTATGTGGCGCCGAACTGCAAAGTACCCAGAGGATAACAGTATTTACAGGTTCGTATTTCGGGGAGTTCTAGCACGATGGGCACTCGGACTCCGAGGGCATCATCGATTCAAAACCCGAGTCCAGAATTCGGCTAGCTCATGCACTTCCCAAGTCCCTGCTGTCTGCATCGACTAAGTCCAGAACCTTCTGCCGAAATCCTAAGTCCTGAAACTCGCATTGCTGAAGCCCTACACTCAACCCTAAACCCTAAACCCTAGTCCTGAGCTTGCAACCCTCAACCCTGGGTCCTGTTATCAACTCAAAGTCCATCCCCAGCCCCTCGAGTCTACCCTTGGACCTTGAAACTCTAAGGCCCAAAACCCTGCAACCTGAACGCGTCATGAAACCCTGAATCCCCGAACATAGCGAAACCTTGCAACCCCACGCCCGCAACCTTGAACCCTAAACCTTACGCACCAATTACACCTAAGCGCTGCATCCCCAAGCCCCGTGAAAATCCTTAGATGAAACGACACCTGAGAACGGGGCCGAGATCGTCGGCGAGGATGAACAGGATGTTCCTCACTTGGGGTACGTGTTGCTCTTGCACCTCTAAGCCCCAATCCCCAAAATCTGAACCCTGTGTAGGGGCTTGCTGTAATTGCAAACCCTAACCGAGGGCTCGGCTCTATCGTAGGGTTCCCCTTGGAGGAACCCTCTAAAGGAGCCTTCAAAGGAACCCTTAAAGGAAACCTAAGCCTTAAAGGGGCGGTAGTAAAAAACTAGTGTCGTCGACTATCAGAGTCGCTGCTAAGTGCTTCTGATGTTCTGGATCTCCCTCCTCATAGGACCTGAGGTTTCGGGTTCGATTTCCAGCTTAGAGGTGTCGGAGTTTAGGGTTTCGGAGCTCTGGCGTTTGGGCTGCGGGGTGATTGTGCTGCAGACCCTGGGGTTTTCGGATCGCGGTTGAGAGCTCAACCCTATACATCCCAAACCCTAAACCCTAAATCCTAAACCCTCAACCCTAAATCCTAAACCCTAAACCCTAAACCCTAAACTTGCGGAGGCAAGCCCAAGATCCCCCAAGCAGACCATCCCCGGATGCCCTAACGCTTTAGGCAAACCTTATGCAATGGTTGATGATATAAATGATGCATTACCATAATGACCCTAAACTATGGGAACTATGGTATATTCCTTATTACGGGCAATGCAGGATTTATATAATCAGCCGAATGGACATTTTGTAGTGTCTCACCGTCCTGCGGGGATTTAGTACTCGTATAATAGGGCAAGATTGTAAGAAAGTTCACATATTGAAGAATACGGACTATAGTATACCATAGATAGAGGATGCTACAGTTAACGGTACTATAAAGCCTGCTATAGAATGCGGGCGCATGCTAACCTCGAGTCTTGCCATTTTCGGTCTGTGCAGGGTTAAAGTCAGCCGCTGCGTTTTGCAGGAACATCATCAAATCTGGCTGCTTCATGGGTGCATGAGGTGCGCAGTACGACTGCTTCGCATATGGTGTCATGGCAACTATACAAGTACAGACCTTTAGGGTTTTGGCCTTTTTGGGCTCAGGGTCTCGCATTGAAGGGCCATTCTGGACTTGAGAATGTTCAAGATGGTTTGTGGAAGCGAATGGTTTTTAAGGGGCACAGACCGCACTCATCCCAAACACAAACGAAGAAACCTCAACGCCGACGTGGGCTTTGGCTCTACTTGGAGGGTCGGGGGACTGAGTATGCAGCTGTTTGGCAAGGCAATAAGTAGGACAACCCAGTCGGGGTCCATTTTAGGAACTTCAAAGATGTATATACTAGTACGTATGACCTAGTTCCTACTGTACGTCCCTTGACTCTGCAAGCATGGGCTGAGCCTCCCGGTGAACCCCATCACAGAGAGCCTCATTGCTCCCTCCCCTCTCGAACCGCTACATGATAGGGTTCGGAGTGCCCTATTTAGGGTCCTTCTAGTGATTCTAGACAGGATCCTATAACTTATGGGGTGTAACCCTCAAATCTCGCCTGGGTCCACACTACGGCTATTGAGTGCCCAGATCCTGAGGCCAAAAGCCCCAGAAGCCTCAAACCTAAATATCTAAATCTCTGACCCTTCAACTAAGCCCCTAATTGCTTCTCCCAGCGGCGGCTTCTTCGTCTCGACGCAGGAGGACGTCAGCGCGATCGCCCAAAGCCAGAGGAGACGTGCCATGGTGGTGGTTTATCGGTTTGGGGTGTAGGTCTTGGGTTTAGGGTGCGGGTTTATAGGGTCCAGGATCAGCCCAGCTTTCTGCCTCGAGGAAGACCATGCACATCCCTTCGCGGTTGGTCCACGAATTAGAGTTCAGGGTTATGCATGCTCTGGTTCAGAGTTTTAGGCTTCAGGGCCGAGGATGTAAGATTGCTTTTCGGGTTTGGGTCTTGGTTTTCTGAACCTCTGCACACGAACTCGTGATGAGCCTCGGCCTCCAGCGCCGCTAGAACTGAGTTCCCAGCAGCATCCTAGAAATACGGAATACCCTTTTCCCAGTAGTCGGAATCAAGACGGAGAACCGAGAACCAAAAGGAAATAGGGCTTCCAGACAATGCCTCCCAAGTGCTTCGATTGCCACACTTCCACATCAGACGCAACCAGTTCCGAGGGCTGTCGAAGGCTCCGAAACCCCCTCAATCAAGGGCGTTATCCCCTAAGCCCTAAACTCTCAGACCTAAACCCCAAACCCTAAAACCCTAAACCCTAAACCGCAAACCCTAAACCCTAAGACCCTAAACCCTAAACCCCACAAAACCCTCAGCCCCCCCCCCCCCCCCCCCCAGACCCTCACTAAAGAACTCGGCCAGGTAGGCTGCTTCCCGGCTTCCGACTTGATCTGGTTGAGCTGTGCAGGGGACCTGATGTACCTGGGCCGACCGCTTTAGGCCTGAGGGTTGAGGGTTTAGGGGTTTAGGGTTTAGGGGTTTAGGGTTTAGGGTTTAGGGGTTTAGGGGTTTAGGGTTTAAGGCTTACAGGGATTAGGGTTTAGGGCTTATAGGGTTTAGAGTTGAGGGTTTAGGTTTGTGTTTTGTTGAGCTCCTTTTTGCACCTGCCTGATCATCCAAGCAGCGGGTTTAGGGTTTGGGGTTTGAGGGCTTAGGGGTTAGAAGTTTAGGGCTTATAGGGTTTAGAGTTTAGGGCTTAGGGTCTTAGAGCTTTGCGGCTGAGGCTTGGTTTGAAGTTTGGAGCACTGGCCTGTAGACTAGGTCGACAAGCCGGGCTAGCTTGTCCATACTATAGGGGCCTTCGGGTTTAGGGTTCAGCTGTTTAAGCTTTAGGGTTTCGATGATTCAAGTAGGGTTGGGAGGAGTAATAATTATGGTATGACAAATTGATACGGCTTCTATACACGGCTTCGGCGAACTTCGCCAAGACCCGAGAAAATACGGCTAAATCTCGATGATGAATGATAATAAAAGGTACAAGAGCCCAACAAGTGCAGAGGCTCGACGTCAGAGAACCATGTCTATCAGCAATCTTCAGAGTAGGCTGCAAAACTCGAAAAGCCTGAATAGTTGGACTAGACTTGTCGGGAGTGGGTGTCCTTTCTACAAAATCTTACAGTAAAAGCCAGAAAGTTGGAATATGATTATCCTAAACCCTTTATGGTAAAGTATAAGGTATCCTACCCTGAATCCATATTCCAACTTTCTGGAGTTCCCTTTAAGGGGCAGTACGGAATGCTGCTAAAAAGCGATCACCCCTGCGATGCTTTCCGAAACTCCCACTCCCGCACATCTACCAACGACGCAGAGCTTACAGCAGATCCCCGAACTCCGCCTGCTGGAAACGGAAGATAGGCTTCATTGTAGGTTTAGATGGAAAGCAGTTTAGGGGCTGGATTTACGGAATCCGCTTAAGAACTGTTACGAATCCTTACATCCTAAGCACTAAGCTTTCAACCCAACCTCCCAGAACCTAATATGAGTAATATTCCACTATACCACTAGAAAGAGGAAACCCGAAGAATTTTATGATGATTCCGACCAATCACTATCATTATATCCCAAATTCTGAAACCCGAAGCCTTTATGAATCCTGAACACTCCTCATATGCCGTTCTTGCTATAAACCCTTATAACTTGGAATATATAGGCCCCGGTTAATGTACAGCATACATCCTGCTAATATACGTGCCATAGCAACTCCATAGAAATTTGCTGCACATGATAGTATACTTCTTTGATGTAGGGATTATAAGGGATACGATTACCACTCGCTCAGCGAAATTACACTGAACCCATACCCCTCTCCCTGCATGCACCCCATTTAAACAACAATAACCCTAAACGGTGCTTACACCCTAAACCCTGAACCCTAATTCCTGAGTCCGAACCCTAGACAATAAATGGGGCCTCAATATTCAGAATAGGGTTTTGGGGCCCATTATACCATAATTATAAAAGGAACCACCAAAATAGTATAGGAAGTTATAAAGCCTATAAAGGCCCCGATATTAAACCCTAAACCCTAAACCCTACAGCGACCAAACCCTGGCTGGGCCAGGCGCTCTGTGACGGAGCGCATAGGACGCTTCTCAGGGGTCACCTGCGATGCTCCGGCTTTCATCGCCTCAGTCGGATGTCTTTTTGGGGTTCTATAGGGGGGTTTCCGAAGATTAGGGATACCATATTTTGGGGTCCTCATAAGAAGGAGCCTGCTATTTAGGGTACTATATTAGGGTCCCCTATTTTCGGAAACTCCTTTAATGAAGGATCTTCAAGGCATCCACTGTGATTTAGGGCGTGCGATGTGGGTCAAGGAGTTCTTGAAGGGTCTGGGATTTAAGATGCTTCCATCGAGCAGGGAAAGATAATCTTGGATTCTCTTGCCTGCGGCATGGCTGATGAAAAAAGATATCGAGAGCACATGGCTTCAAGGCTGAGATGATGCCGAGCAGCTCGTGCTGGCTTAATCAAAACAAAACTTTGAGCCCAAAACGTGCTGGAAGCGCCCCGTCTGCATCCAACAATGGCCTCGTTGAGCTTGAGAAATGAGTCGTAGGTCTAGACCCCATTCAATCCTGCAGATCCCTGAAAGCAGCCCGCAAGGAAGACCATGTAGCTGCGATTTTCAACAGGTAAACCGAAGCTAAGGACGGAGCAACCACCATCGCGCCTGCAGCTTGGTCTGGATTGACGGGCAGGCACAGGTGCCGGAGGTATTACATAATCCGTCATGTCATCATGTTCTGCATCAAAAACAGGTCAGGGTCCTCTTTGACAGAAACAGACGTCAAACTTTCCTACAATAGCACGTCCTCTTCTTCTTACACGTCAGCCAAGAAGTCAAAGGGCAATACGAATAATGAAGACAACAACAGTGGAACACTAAATACACACGCACTTCAACACAGCGAGAGCCAGAGACACACGCACACACATGTTGAAAACAAGCAACAGCAAGTGGTGCTTCGCAAGATCCAGGGTCTGTGTTATTAGTGCAAACGCCTAATTCCATACTGAGTTGTTGAGGGTTTATGGGGTCTAAGGTATAGGGCAAACTATGAGTTTTAAACCCCCAAACATCAAGCCCCAAACCCCCAATCCATCAGACCTTAAGCCCTAAACGCCAAGTCCTAAACACCGAAACCCAAGCATGAAACGTACTTGTAAGTACACGAAACCTGGTATCCTCCAACCTTAGCTTGTACTTATGCACCCCATAACAGCATCGTGAGAAGTCCAATCAGAACCTCATGACACCTCCAATTCCTGGATTCGAAACCCAACACCATGCATAATATATCGATAGCAATACCCCGACGACCCCCGTACAAACCCTGACAGAAACAGCCCCTAAACGCTGAACTCCTACACCTCGGACCCCTAAATCCTACACCCCAAACCCCTATTCCAAACCCTAAACGACCAATCCCGAAACCCTGAGCCCCTAATCCCTAAACCCTATAAGACCCAAATCCGGAAACCCTACGCCCCTGATACCTAAATCCTAGGCTTCTAATCCCTGAACCCCAAGCCACTCATCCCCAAACCCTAAACTCTAAGCCCCTATCCCCGAAACCCTAAGCCCCTAGCCCCTGAACCGAAACCCCAGTCCCTCAAAGGATTTAGGGTTTAGGGTTTACCCCTAAACCCTAAACCCTATATCGGACGGGGCCTGGAGCTTTCCCGGAGGGTCGCGAAGCACGGCAGGTGTGCTGGAGGGTCCGTGCAGCTTTCAGGTGGAGCCAAAACGATAACGAACTCAGGGGCTACCCATAGGCTCCATAGTAGTTCCTTCTTGGGGGATAATATTTAGAACCCTATAAGGTAACCCCCAAAAGGAACTACTTTGGAGCCTCTGGGTAGAGGTTAGGATTTAGGCTTCAGGGTTTAGGTTTGAGTTTAAGGGCTCCAGGTCGGATTTGATTTTTGTTCCAACGGCTGTAAGCATTAGCCTAGACCCTACGCCCGACAAATCTAGACCCCAACACCGTAGACCCTAAAGCCCTAAACCCAAATCAAAGGGTTTCGGTTCCTTGTGCTGCGGTTCTGAAACTAGGCCTAGCGGTTCCTGTGCAAACACCAATCCCCTTTAGATCACTTATGGGCACCTCATAGAACCCGCAACGGAGCCCCTTCAAGGATCCTAAATCCGCAAACCTAGAACGCATAAGTCTCGATGGAGGCTTTGAGATTTGAAGGCTTCGTCTCCAAATGCCGCAAGAACATCGAAAAGAGTCCCAGCAGCAATCCCTGCAGGCAATATCGGAGTTACGGGCTTCTTGACTGGTTCTATACGGCTTTAATCTACGGGTTCTCTAGGTGTTTTCGGGTTGCTTTTTGGCTTCGTCTCACTAACTATTCGGACCTCTATACTACGCGGCGGCTTCAGAAGCGCGCTTTTCGCAGGCGCGAGCGTGCACTAACGGCACAAGCCTTCATTAACGATGTCTGCATCTTCGCCCAACTTGAACCGACTCCCCGCCCGTGACGGTGGACATGGATTCAGTAGCCTTGAGCATGAATGCCCAGCGAACGTCGGGGTCGTCTATGCCCGAGAGGCGGGGGAAATCGTGCACTATGACCCGCGCCTTCGGCTCCTGCCTGTGCCAGGAGGCGGACCATTCAGCGAAGAGCTTCATTGCCTTACAGCGCCGATTGCCGCAGATCACGAAGACTTTGCCCTTCCATCTCACCCCCACCAGTGCCGCAACGTCGGTTGGCTGCAACCTTCCTGCGAACAGGTCCTCGGCCAAACTCTCAACAGGTCGGCCCGCCTGATCTCCATGCAGGAACTTTCTGGAAATGTTGTTGTGGCTATATTTCAAGTCTGAAACCTTGATTTCTTCAATCAGCTGCCAATAGTCTCGCTCCGCCGTGTGACATCGTGCCGGGTCCAGTCCGGCCAAAACCTTGCTCAAGCTTTCGGATCGCAGGAACTCTCGGATCATAGCAGATTGCAGGGTGCCTCCTCGTTTTTCCAAAAATCCGGCACGCAAAAGCTCAAGCTGCTCTACAGTTGCATTTCTAGGCTTAGATAGACTAGTAGTTAGCTAGATTGAATATGCAAACGTATATTCTATTGTTTTGGTTCTACTCAATGTGTTTGTCTTACAATTACTAACTCTGTACATATGTACATATACATACACCGGCCAATATAAATACACATAGACAAAACTTACAGCTCTTCCCTTGATATGTCCGTCATGGCAGCCGAGGCCATCCAGCGCCTGTCTGGTATAACCACTCAGCGCCTCAATTGCAAAACTTACACCTCACAGCCTAAATCCCTTCCCAAAGGGTCCAAAGTATCTATATAGTTGAATGCAGGGTTCCTGTATTAGGAATTACTATTATGATTTGGGAAAGTATCCCCCATAACAGTACCTAGGACCCTTTGGGCTTCATATGCCAAAGACCAAACCACTAATCCCACACGTCAAAAACAGGACGATTCTTCTCGGAGTCCGAAGCTAGATCCTGGATCTAAACTGTATACCAAACAGCCATAAATCGGTCTACCAGATTCAACCCTATGCTGCAAAGCCCTTCAAGCTCTGAGTGCCAGACCTTGATAATTACGGTTGATGATATAAATCCTGCATTACCTTCAGGACCCTAAACTACGGGAATTATGGTATATTCCTGATCATGGGTAATGCAGGATTTGTATCATCAACCGTATCCTACATGGAGCGACCACTGGCTTGTAGTGCTAGGGTCCTCGAAAGGGTGACTCTATGGGACCACTCAGAGATTACATAACGACTTTCCTAAAACCGATACCTAGAATACCCTAATTGGATGGGGTTGTCGCATATAAAGCCCTAATTGTAACCTGAAACCCTTGACCCCAAACCCTACCTATCCCTACTAAGCCCCAGAAAGTCCGCATGTACCATCATTTTCCCATTGTGACATCAGAACCCTGAAAACTAGGATACCCAGTAACCTAAGAATAAAAAGGCCTCTCTTTTTGGTATTGGGTAACTTTATAAGGAACCTAGGACTACAAAAAGGGAATAAGGGTACCACTGGGCATCCTAGAAAAGACCATCTCCAATCCTACAAAGCCCCCGAAAGTTGATAAGCACTACCATGTACCCCCAGACTATCTCCATTGTGGTTTTGGGTACCCGGAACCCTAAACCCTAAACCCTCTTATGAACCCTAAACCCTATCATAAACCCTAGACCCTAAACCTTAACTATTATCAACCCTAAACCCTGTCATAAACCCTGAACCCTATATAAACCCCAAACCCCTAAAGCCTACTTTAAGCCCTTAGCCCCAAACCCTCTGATCCTTCTAATCCTTGACCGCGGCGCCGGCTCGTGGGAGTCCCAAGACTCTGCGGAGGACCTCGAGCTCCGCTCTTGCCATAGATCCTTACTAGGGATTTCGGGCTTTGGGTTTAGGGTTTAGGGATTTAAGGTTTTCAGGTTTAGGGATTTAGGGCTTTGGGTTTAGGGTTTAGGGATTTAAGGTTTTCAGGTTTAGGGATTTAGGGCTTTGGGTTTAGGGTTTAAGGATTTAAGGTTTTCAGGTTTAGGGATTTAGGGTTTTGGGGTTTAGGGTTTAGGGATTTAAGGTTTTCAGGCTTAGGGATTTAGGGTTTTGGGGTTTAGGGTTCTGCCAGGAATTCCAAAACCCCGAAGGAATAGTCCCAATAAGGACCCACTTGTAAGTTCAGGTACTCCCAGACACACCGAAACCCTGGGCTTCTGAGCAGCCCCTTGATAATAAAGGGTACCCTTGTTTAGGGTTTAGGGTTTAGGGTTTAAGGTTTAGGGCTTAGGGTTTAGGGTTTAGGGTTTAGGGTTTAGGGTCTACTATTCGGTGTTAATGAGGGGCCCTGAAATAAAAAGAGTAAAAGGGTACTACTCAGGAACCTCTAACCCCGTGCCACAAACTCTCAAGGAATAGACCTTAACTCACAAGAAGGTTCCCCGAAAGTACTTGGGATTCCCAAAATGGGCGCGGCATAGTCAGGTGGCGTAAGGGTTTAGGGTTTGGAGGGGCAGGGTTTGGGGTATTGATGGATCCAAGTACTACCGGGGTATAAGCAGACCAACATTCCATACCCTAAACCCTAAACACTATACACCCTAATCCGTTTAACGGTTGTAAAACCTTGGAGACTTGGAGAGCTAAGCATCGGGGCCATGCCAAGTCGAAGCCGACCAGCCATCCCAGGATCTCCACTGCCATCCCTCTTCCCACCTTTGTTGAGCAGTCTGAGGCTGTGGGGTTGTGCTTTTGTGGTATACTGGGTTCTTGTTAAGGGATCCTATATAATTTACGTTCCCACAGTAAATGCATCATATTATGTACTCTAGATCGATCCCTATTTATGGTAACTGAACTAAATTTCCTGAACACTGAACCCAGCTTAGGATTGAGGCTTCGGGTTCTGTAACTTGCTTTGCTTTGCGTTGTGTGCCTTTTCCTCACCGTGTCCCCTTGTGTCAACTCCAGAGATTCTTTGGAGGCTCGATCATGCGGTTTGTGCTTAGGGTTTCGGGTTAAAGGGTCTGAGATTTAGGGTTTACCTTAAGCTACCAAACCCTACTTTTTTGTAGGTCCTTATTATAAACCCTAATATAGAATTTATAGGGACCCTACCTTTTTGTAGGTTTTGGTAGGTTAAGGTAGGGTTTAGAGTCTAGGGTTCTGGGTATTAGGTTTAGGGTTGAGGGGCGTCTAGGGTTTGGGTTAGGTTCCTGTTTGAGTTTAGGACCCAAGACCTTGGCACCTTCCGAAAATGCTAAGTAACCCGTGGCAATGCAAAGGAGGAGAAGCAAGCTTTCGAACCTGTACTTCTACACCGTACCTATCCGACATTATAGCAGGAGGAAATCATACGCCTTCTTAAACTGCGTTTCGATGGTTTTTTTTGCAGGGGGGGGGGGGTGGCATGCTATAGTATACATACTTATAGTGTAACGCTAAAGGAAGAATGCCGTGCTAACTATTCAAGCTCCTATATTATCCCCGAAGAAGGAAGGCAAGACCTGCAATTCCCAAGACACTCTTAGCCTTTACAAGGGATCTACAAGGGCTCCGTTAAAGGGGTTTTAAAAAAGTATAGTAAAAAGTAAAGAGGACTTAACAACTTAGAATAGGGTTTGGGGTCCGGGTATTCTATACTGATATAATAAGGAACCCCAAATGAGGATTATGTATTACCCTGATACACTCTACCCCCGGAGGGCCCCAAAATCGAAAGTCTTCCCTGTCCTTCAGGCCAACTGGGCTTCTAAGTATATAACCAAGGAGGAAAAAGTATAAACTTTTTTCATAATGGTTCCTTGAAGAAAAAGTATTATAGGAGTATGGTACTCCAACGCCCAGCCAAGTTACGAAGGCTTCCACCATGAACTCTCCCAGGAATCTTCTTGAACCCGGGAGGCGTCATCGTGCCGCGATGCTTGGCGTTGCTCTGCTGTTTCGGCCTGGGGCTCGGGAAGCTTTTAGCTCAGGATTTCGGGTGTCGGGTTTGGGATTTGGGGTTTAGGGTTTAGGATTTGGGATTTAGGATTTAGGATTTGGGGTTTAGGATTTAGGCTTTGGGGTTTAGGGTTTAGGATTTGGGGTTTCTTCGAGTTTGGGGCTTGCAAGGCTTTTAAGGGGTTTGCCAGTGTCGGGTCTAGACGGTCTAGGTCTTGAGATGTATGGGAATTACGGGGTCTTCCAGGGCCTCGTCTTGTGCTTCTGTTCGCTCACTATTTGCATTGTTCGGTTCTGCCGGGGTCTTACAAGGGATTTATGGGCACCGGGTCTGAATCAATAAAGGTTTATCGAAACCCAGGATTGAGTACAGCCACAAGGACCTCGCAACCCCGGAAGTTTAAAGTCCAAAGCTTCAGCTGCTGAGGCTGCAGCCTCACCACGTCCTCCCCCATCTCGCAAGAAGCGCAGAAAGTCGGATTCGGTGGCGGCAGAAAGCTCCCACGCTGCCACCCTCTCCTGACTGCTCCAAAGCTTCCAGGGCTTGTGGTTTAGGGCATCAACTCTGTTCCATACCCCCCTTAGAACCATAATAAGAATACAGTGTTTCATATTCTCTTTGGTTTCATAAGAAACAAAAATGCAACGTAATTCTCAAGGAGACTACAGTGACTACAGTCTTGGGGTGTCTGGAAGATTACAGCTTCGGGGTTCTGGGGCGTGGGTCTTCAAGCTGAAGCAAGATCGGCTTCAGAGTTCGCAGGCTTAGCGCTTCCATGAAGATTCCGGGGTTTATGGTCTGGGGGTCCGAATACCCATAGGCCCCAAAGTCGTTCCTTTTTGGGATTACCTAAGAGAAATCTATATATGAGCCCCAAAAAGGAACTACTTTGGGGCCTATGGGTAGTCAATCATGATTTTCGCTTGTAGGATTTCACATTACTAGCATGGCCTGAAAAACTGCATAACCCATATTCTAATCAGTAAGCCCCTTGTGGTACCCAGGCTTCACAACGCGATAGATGCTTGTAGGACTGACAAACAGCTTTGTCAATTTGCAACGAAAACCGCGCAATGGAATCAACATAGAATCAACCGCTGCCTGATGGCCCTAAACCCTAAACCCTATAGGGGTTCCGGGTTTAGAGTTTAAGGCCCGATTCCGTCGAACCCTCTCTCCACTGCTCTCCATGCACCTGAACCCTCAGCCCAAGACCTAAACACGTGTAGACTCGAAAATCTTGAGCTAACCCTGATAATGGAATCCATACTTCTGATGCCCGTTTACAACCCTTGTTCTCCCTTCTATTCTCCGAGGCGCTCCTCTTCGGAAGTCGGTCAGCTGGAAGCCACCGGGCCGATAATCCTCCTCGCAGGGTTTGGGGTTCATGCCCGAATCAGGTTAGGGTGGAGGGTTTATATAGCGGTTTGGGGTTTAGGGTTCAGCCCATATTTCGCCCTATGAAGCGCGAGAAATCCGTGAAACCAAGCTATGAACCTGTAGCTGTGGTAACGTTACTCCTAAACCCTTAGGCGCAGTGGGCGTTCGCTCTCTTCCGCCCAGCCTCGTGGATGCACTTTGGCTTTGTTTTCGGCTTTAGAGTTTAAGGTTTGGGCTTAGGGTTTAAGCTTTAGTTATAGGTGTAAGCTTAGGGTTTAGGGCTGTGTAAGGTTTGGATGTAAGGTTTTTGTTCAGCGGTTTCCCTGCTCGCTCTCCGATGTGGGATTTAGGGTTCGTGGATTAGGGGCCCGACTGCATGTGGAACCGTACGGCCTCCGTACACCTGGAAGCTCAATTCGGGTGCTGCAAGAGTTAATAGGGTCGAAGGCTCTCCCGGGTGGCTACACTGATTCCCTTTTTGGCTGCAACCCAAAACAGCGAAACCGGAAGGTCAGTCCTAAATGAAAGCCCGTAGACCAACTCTAACCCCTCTGCGCCACTTTACGCTCTAGGGTTAGGGCCTAGCAAGCAATCCATGATACAGAATGCGCCATCATCGTCCCGGGGCTTCTTGGGGGGTAAGTTGTACCACGACTACATGCACAATCTATGCCAATTATGCTCGTAGCTACTCAGGCCCCAGATAAGCCACAAACCCTCCGAAGGGTTCTATGAGGGCTTTATGGGACCCCAAACCAGCCTACACCCCTGAATGCCCCAAATCCTAAACTGGCTTTCTGGGGTGCTAAGCGGGCTCTACTTCCCTCAGTAGGGCTCTCCTGGAAGCGGTGTAGGAGCTGCTGAAACACGTTGACTTGAAATGCGCGCCATCGGTTTCTGACGGACCAATCTGTGGCCAGTCGAAAGGCCCTGCTCATCAGGGTCTAAATGGGAGTTTCCGAAAATAGGGGTACTTTTTTGGGGGTCTTGTAATAAGGATCCTACTATTTAGGGTACTATATTAGGGTCCCCTATTTTCGGAAACTCCCAAATCTAAACCCATAAACCTCCAAACCCTGAACCCCTACCGACGTAACCCTCAACCCCCTAGAGCCGTAACCCTCAGCCCCTAAAACCTAAAACCTAAATAGCCATCGGAGCCTATAAAGCTTTGGTGAAGTTCCTAAACCCTAAACCCTAATTAAGTTTCGGGGTTCGCGGTTCAGCATTTCGGATTGTAGTGCTTAGCGCTTAGCGTTTTGGGGTTCAGGATGTTGGGCCCTCGATGATCTGCAATATTCAAGCCGTTCGGGCTTCGGGTTCAGAACGTCGAAGGTTTACAGTTGGAGTTGAAGAGCTGAAAGGGCCTAGGGTTTGGGTTTAGGGTTTAGGGTTTAGGGTTCAGGGTTTAGGGTTAAATAAACAGGCATGGATTGCTCGAACTGAAAAGTTCTCAACCCGAAATCCTTACTAACCCTGTGCTTGAAACCTGAACCCTGCACCTCCCTTTGCGAGTTCTAAACACGACACTGCCTGGTCATCTCATCTCGAGTGGGGAAAGCGGGCTCGTACATCTTCTGGTTCCTGGGCTTATCGGATGTTAGGGCTTGAAGGTTTCGTGTTTAAAAATACACCCGTTGGACAACTCTGCAGGTTCAAAAACACATGCAACCATAGTCGAGGTTCTGATCGTCTTCAAAACGCAACTCCTCATCTTTGTGAGCATGCGGATGGTGGATAACCCTCCAGCCATCCACCCGCTC
The DNA here is from genome assembly GCA_905221615.1 of Symbiodinium sp. CCMP2592. Classification (NCBI taxonomy): domain Eukaryota; class Dinophyceae; order Suessiales; family Symbiodiniaceae; genus Symbiodinium; species Symbiodinium sp. CCMP2592. The sequence continues at coordinate 311,272 of CAJNDT010003112.1, read as the reverse complement.
AGCGACGAAGACAGACATGGGATCTTTCGTGTAGGGACAGCGATCCTTCCTGCGCATCTCTATCCTAAAAGCTTTGATCCCAGGTCCTATCAGAGATTCCAGGATCTTGTCAGATGCACCTGCAACCACCAGTTGCCATGGTTGCGTGTCCAGCTCTTCTACGAGGACATCCTTGCTGGACCTGGGTAGTTCTTCGTGCATCATGCCTCGTGCAGCCATGAGTATTGAATGAGCTTTCTTGCGCCCCACCCAGAGGCCTTGCGCCCTCATGCCAGCGATGTGTTGCATTTGCAATGTGTCCGGCAGTCTCCTACCACCAGCAGTTTCCACACAGTCAGCCCAGAGCTGCTCAAAGTACTCTCGATGGCTCAGACCCTCACCTCCATCTGCGCTCGCGCGGCTTCTCTTCTGTCCTTGTGATGTTCTTGGCTCTGATGTCCGCATGCGCGCATGTTCCTGGGTTCTTGATAAGGCGTTTAATTTAAGTTGCCAGAATACAGAAACCATATCATTTACTATAGATCCCTATCTTATGGTAACTTATATTGACTCCCTTAGCACCTGAACCCTTAATTATAGGACCTTTCAAGGAACCTTTGTAGATCCCGAACTATAGTTCCCAAACAAGGAACCCTTATTAAGGTAACTTACATTACACTAAGGGTCCATGTACCCATATAGAGATACATGAGCCCCAAAGTACCTATATAGGGAGTACATTACGGCCAACGTATATACTATGTGAGTACATGGACCCTTAGGGTTAAACTCCCCAACAAGAGCCCAGGTTCGAGGTCAGCGGCGCTCCTTAGCGACTCCAAGGCTTCCCGCAAGATCGAAGGAGCCGAATGGGCGTGGCGAGCCTTGTCCAGGGCCAAGGCCAGAAAAGCGGCTCGGGAGTACCTCGGTTCATCGTATAGTAGACCTATAGTCTCCATTGTAGTTCCTGTTTTGGTTAACCAAACTCTCTGTTATAGGATCCTAACCATAAAACTGGTTAACCAAAAAAAGGAACTACAATGGAGACTATAGGGAAGGGGCCTTGATGATTCGAGTAGGGTTTTGCTTTGCGGCCCAATATATTTTAACTATAACAAGGAGCTCAAACAATAGTATAGGTAATTATTTCGGCCCCGGTCATTAATGTTTGCTAAGGCACTTCAAACTTAAGCTTTTAAGCTGCCATGATGAAAAGATGTCAACCACAATACATCCTGATTATGGCTTATGGCAGTTCAGCTTAAAACTCCTGAAAAGGGTCCAGGTACTTCTGCTTGTTGCTTCCCAACCCCAAGCCCCGCGCATCAGCTGTTTCCTGGGCTGCGAGGGAAGCCGTTTTCACATTTATGATCTCCATTCCCACGTCTTAGAGTTGTCATCGAAATACCGGCAAAGAATTCTCAAGAACGGCCTGGCTTCCAGATATTGCCAGTGACATGAGGAAAAATCGGTTGTTTTCAACAACTGCTGGAGTTCATGTGGGTGTGACTCCTTGGCCTCTGAGGTCGAAGCCAAGCCAGCACACTCGCACGCGAGATTCTTCGCCCGTTGGAAAATTTCTAAGGCGTCGTCGTCCGAATATACGCAGATCAGCCCACGAAAAGGTCCCTGGCCAATCCTGTACACGTCCATGCTGCAGAAGCTGCTACTTGGTCCACATGAAAATTACATACCACATGTACGAAACACTAAAACCATAACCTAAATTCCAAAAGCTGGGTTCTTGGCATTCAGTGCCGGCTTGCTCCAACTATGCTGACTCCTGTGAGCCCGCGCCAGTAGAGCTGCAGGAGCCCAAACGTACCAAACAATTTTTGGCCGAGATGATTACCGATTGTATTCCTTCGGGGTCCTTCTTTTGATGATACCCTAAGGGTCCATGTACCCATATAGCATATACTTTGGGCCCAATGTACCTATATAGGGAGTACTTTGAGGCCAATGTATCTACTATATGAGTACATGGACCCTTAGGGATATGTTAGCCCCAAAACCCCAGTTCGAAGTCTTGAGGCCCCCCGGTATTATGTTCCTGCCACGAAGTTCCTATGTGAACTGCGCGCAGCAGACCGCCTGCATCCTCAAATACAGGGGCCTACACGGTTAGAATAGGGAAAAAGGGAAGGGCATCATATGCATAGTTATATAACAAAGAGCTCCTGAGGACAAGTATCCGCTTTTTTGGGCCTCTATCATATGTTAGCACAAATGGAGCAAGCAGGCCACGCCGGGCCCTCCAATCTTCAACTTGCATTCCCTAAGGGTCCATGTATACATTGGCCTTAATGTAGTCCCTATATAGGTACTTTGGCGCCCATGTATCTCTATATGGGTACATGGACCCTTAGGGACTGCTTCTCGAGGGATGGCCCTCCGTCCGATTTGGCAAGGCACCCGTGTGCCGTAGCAATCGCCTACGAACATCGGCGGGGCCCTTCACCGCATGTGATGTAACGACAGCCTTGCGAAAGTGACTGAATTTGCAAACGATATGACAGGATGTTACTGTAGCTTGAAGATCCGATGCTTTAAACGGCGTGCAAACTGCAAGACGCCAAGCAGAATGCGAGGTGCTCGAGTTGGACATACGGTGTCCTGATACAGCCACCCTAAACCCTAAACCTCAATGCTCAAAGCAGCTTTTCTCCGCTGCGTGACTCAGTCCTTGCATGGCGTCTCCGTGGACAGCGCAGGCTGTGGCGGTGGGAGTAAGACTGAGCAACCCAGACAGCCCAATGGCCCTAGATCCAGACATGTATCTGAAATTGTGCTATTCCTCCTCCTATCATAGGATTCATATTCCTTGTAGTTAAGAAACATCTGAAGTAACCTTGTTCAGCCGTCTCCAATTGAAGGTATACTCCTTGATTAAGGGGTGCTGGGCTCTCTGAGAAAGGCTGATCGGAAACAGTTTCGTCTCTGGGTCCCGTCGATCACCTCCAGCTCCTACCAGGCGGCTGCCGGACCCAGAGACCCCAATATCCCTTAATTAAGGAATATTCCTTAAATCATATTAGGGATCCTACTATAATTTAAGGAATATTCCTTAATTAAGGGTTATTGGAGTCTCTGGGGATAGGCTCACGTCCAGGTCGGCGAAGTGCTTCTGCCTCGGTGCTGGCTACTTAAAGGGAACTCCAGAAAGTTGGAATATGGTTTCAGGGTAGGATACCTTATAATTTACCATAAAGGGTTTAGGATAATCATAGTCCAACTTTCTGGCTTTTACTTTAATTCATGAGTTTGAACTGAAGTTATCACAGTCAGAGGGAAATACTGTACACTATGTGCTTGCTGGAATATGGTAACCCAAACCCTGTTTCCTAAAAGCCAACCGGAAAGCTTCTGAATCCGTGTGCCCCAGCATCAAACCCTGCAGAGCCTTACTGCAAGCAGGGTAACCTGAAGTAAGTTATGTAAAACAGGCAGCCCTACAGAAACTATTATGAAAAAGACTTTAAAGCCGTATCAAGCCCCAGAAACACCACTAGACAAAGCCCCCATAGAGCTTATCTAAGGCCCACAAACCCTCTGCAACCCAGCTGCTTGGAGAGTCAGTCATTGTCGAGGAGCCGAGGTCACAAAAGCGCGCCCAATCAGGAGTTGAAAGGATCGAAAGGAATACCTGCTCTCTACGTATACTGTTTCGGGTTGTCTGAGGGTTTAGGGGTTTCTATACTGAACTTAGAACCCTAGCAAAAATCATAATTTAGCTGTTTCTTAGGGATTCTAATAACCAAAAAATTCAAAACTATTTCTGTTTCTCAGGGATTATAATAACCAAAAAATTTTAAAAACATCTAAGTACCCCCAATGTTTTACTGGTTAGCAGGATCGTTTCAGCTCCAGGGCTGAAGTGGCCTTCGGTTTTAGGGTTCAACGTCTAGGGTTCAAGGCTTGGGGCCTAGGGTTTACCCAGAGTAGTTCCTTTTTGGGGTTCATATATAGAATCCTATAAGGTAATCCCAAAATGGAACTACTTTGCGGCTTCTGGGTAGCATAAGGTACAGTACGGTGAACGCAGATAGCTTAACGGGTGAAGGGCTTCGGAGTTTAGGGTTCTTTTTTGCGGGGGGGCGTCAGGACTTGCGGTTTAGGCTTTGGTGCCTTGAACTAGGAACATGGCTTAAGGGTTTCGGGCTTAAAGGTCTGAGGGTTCATGGTCTCTGGCGCAGCGTTTTACCGGTTATAGCTTTGGCTGACCGCTTAGGGTTTGAGTCTCAAAGGTCTGCAGTTAAAGGAATTACTTGAAGGATCATGGGACTTAGTAACTAGGGTAAAAAATGAGGTATCTATACTTATAATTACTTATAACCTCAATTAGGGGACTTATAACCTTGCTTACTAAGTCCCCTGATCCTCCAAGTAGGCAGACCCCCCTCTTTTTGAAGCCCCAATGTTCTGAAGGCCTTCAGGTTAAGATCCCAGGGCTTGTCGGCCATCGCTTTGAAAAAGCACACTGCGGAATATGATCCTTATGCCGAGTGCAGTTTCTGTCTCCTAGCCAGAGCTCCAATATCCCTTAATTAAGGAATATTCCTTAAATCATATACGGGATCCCACTGTAATTTAAGGTATATTCCTTAATTAAGGATTATTGGAGTCTCTGGGTAGCTATGACATGGGAAGCGCGGCACTGGGATGATAGCTTTGATCTGCAGCCTATTTGGCAGATCCCTTCACACTTTCCAGGGGTAAAAGGAGGGACCCTGAATAAGGACCCCGAGGTATATACCCTCAATATAGCTATCATATACCAATTGTATAGCCCATTGTAGGGTAGGGGTCCCCATTAAGGGTCCCTCCTCTTCCCCTTTGACACTTGTTTAACAAAAACCATCAAAACAAGCATTCCCCAGCTCTCGGAACTTGTTCCATCAGTCAAGCTTAACGATGAGATCCCAAAACAACGCAAGAAGTGCCGAAGGGTACCCCTAACTTAGGGTCCTTCATGAGAAGAATAGGGTTTCGGGGCCATTATACCAAAATCATAATAAGGAACCTCCCAAAATAGTATTGCTAATTAAATCATTTAGGCACGTATACTAAAGCCTTATAGTACACCGTGTAGTCATCCTTATAGACCCTTTAAAAGGAACCTTAGACGGGCCTATAAGGATACAGCTTCCCATGCCAAGGGGCGGAAGTCTGTATGATGCAACTGCTCCAGCTTGGCAGTACACCGGGCGATAGCGGCCCTTGGATTTAGGTCCGGTTGGAGGGTTTAGACGGGTGTAGGGTATAGGGTACAGGGTTTAGGGTTTAGGATGTTTAGGGTCTAGGGTTTAAGGTTTAGGGCATAGGGTTTAAGATACCGCAGACGCCCATAACGCCCAAACCCGAGAGCAACATCATGTCAGCCCTGATGCTCCTCAGAGATCCCTATATCCGAGACTCTCTGTCAACTCTAGAAGCCTTAAAACCCTAAACCCTAACCCCGAACCTCAACCCTGAATCCCTATAGAACCTGTATGGGCTCCCTCACAAAACCTTAACTCTAGAATCTAGACTTTGAGTTCAAGTCCAACACCTGAACTCTGTAAACCATGGTAAACCCTAAACCCCAACCCCTGTCTTATACCAAGGGTCTCCGCTTCCTCCAACTGCTCTCCCTTTGGAATCAGAGCACGGAGAATCCCCTCCAAGGCATTGATGTCGTACTGGGTTGCCTCCACTGCTTTGACTTTTTGCAATAGAACAGTATGGGGTTGCCTCCCGTGTGCAAAAACTCGTGATGGGTCGCCTGCGGTCGTTGTTGCTGCTGGTGTTGCTGTTCTGTTCCGGGAGTTAGGGGTTTAGGGCTTAGGAGGTAGGGCATGGGAATTTGATTTTGGAGCTTGAGCTTAGTTATTCGGGGATTTTGGGTTTGATTTTGGAGTTTGAGCTTAGTTATTCAAGGATTTTGGGTTTGGCTTTTCTTAGAATGTCTTTCCGAAGAAGAGTGTTAAAGGATTTCGGGACTTCAAGCGCGGAGTTGGGAGAAGTCCTCAAGGACAGGATTGCATGGTTAAGGAAAGGGTTACTTAAAGGATCATGGGACTTAGTAACTAGGGCTATAAATGAGGTAACAATACTTATACTTACTTATAGCCCCAAGTAGGGGACTTATGACCTTACTTACTAAGTCCCCAGATCCTCCAAGTATGCTCTAGAAGATTCAGGGAGTGGAGGGGCCTGAGAGCTGATTCTCTCACCGTTTCAGGCTTTTGTCAGAGTGCAGGGTTTACGGGACCAAACAAACCCCCAGACCCTGAATCCAAAAATGTCTCAGGTGCCACTCCAGAGCCGGAGAGCTCACCCCAAGCCTTCAGCACCGATGATGAAAGCTCCTCGGCCCAGCTTAGCTGTTACACAAATGTAGGGGTTTAGAGCTTAGGACTTTCGGGTTTAGGGGTACAGGGTTTAGGCGTTTAGGGTAAGAAGTCCGCGCGTGTCCAAAAGGAAGAGTAGAGGTGCTGTATGACTCAGGGTGCTGCTCTAAAGCCCCAAGACACACTAAAGCCGGCAGAACCCCAGGGGACTCCAACTGTGAGAGTTTAAAGGGTTAGCAGTCATGTGCTGAGACTTACAACAGGGGGCCAAAAGCCACCTAAATCTACCCTTAATCTACCAGCAAAATAGCTTCCATAAACTTGGTCTTGGTAGTTCAAGGTAATTAGAAATCATAAGAAACTATGGCCGCACCTTCTGTTCATGTATGTGTCTTTTGGGAAGGCGCCCCTGGTTACGAGCTCACGTCGGATAAAGGGCTCAGGGTTTCCAGCTTAGAGTTTAGTTTAGAATGTAGGATTTGAGGTTAAAAATAGAGTCCCCTTGAAAGAAACCGTTTAAAGGACCCTTAAAGGAACCCTTAAAGGACCCCTTCATTTGGACAGTTTAGAGTTTAGTTTAGGAGGTCGGATAAAAGGTTGAGAATAGAGTAGTACTTCCTACACTAGGTAGGGCTCCGTAAGGGCAATACACCAAAACCGTAGTCCACATATTCAGACCCCGATACGAAACCAATAAACTAAACCCCCACAGTAAGTATCCCTATACAGGACCCAAGCAACCCTTTAAAGGACCCTTCAAAAGGAACCCTTCGAACGGCCCGTTGCAAGGGCCCCTTTAAAGGACCCTCTTAAAGGATCCCTTTTAGAGGCCACCTTTGAAGGAACTCTTTAATAGGGAAAGCACATAAGCATAAGCATTTTATGAGGATATCCCTACCTTACTGGGCTTCATTGTAAGGGGGGGTTTATATAGGAGATCCCCATTCTAATCTTTGCTTATGCGCTTTTTTGTGGGCCCATTTCTCTCTTCTCCAATAACCAGGCCCAAAAAAAGTTCAAACTTCTGAAGACAGGCCAAGTACGTAAAGCCAAAAAGTTTAAAGTTCTCCAATTGGCAAAGTAAGAATTTAAGGGACCACTGGAGCGGCTGAAGAGCCGGAAGTCTGGAAAGTCGAGCGGAGACGCAGACGCTCGAAGAACGAAGAAGCCCTAAATCAGTAGAGTAGAGCCTTTAGGGCCTTTGGGTTTCGGTTTCTACTAGGGTTCAGGATTTGGGGTCTAGGGCTTAGGGTTTAGACTTTGGGGGTTGAAGGTATAGGGTTGAGGGTTCAGGATTTAGACTCGCATTTTTTGGGTGGACTCTACACAGATTAAGGAGCCCTAAAGTGAGAAAATCATCTCCCCAAGGATCTTGTGGGTAGTTGTCAAAAAATTGTGGTCCCTTTTTGGGTCCCTATTTTGATATGGCACCTAATACTTAGGGTACCCTAATTTTGACAACCACCCTTGTGTCTTCCTTAACATGTGGGCCGCGCGCTTTAAGGATCCTTAGATCCCTTTAAAGGAACCCGTTAAAGAAACCCTTAGAAAGGAACCCTTGAAAGGAACCCTTAAAGGAGCCCGTAGAGGATCCCGGGCCCTCAGAGCACGCCGAGGATCGATCTCGGATTTATCCCAGGTCGTCCGGATTTCCTTCGCTGCCTCAGCAGATCCGAACTTAGGGCTCAGGGCTTTTTAGGGTTTATAAGGTTTAAGGTTCAGGGTCTTGGGGTTGAAGGCTTAGGGTTTAGGGTTTTGGGGCTTTAGGGTTTAGGGCTTTAGGGTTTATAAGGCTTAGAGTTGAGGGTTCTGGGGTGCAAGGATTAGGCTTTACGTTTTTGGGGTTTAGTAATTTAGGGTTTAAGATTGAGGGTTTAGGAATTTCAGGTAAACCCCACCACCGCAAGAGCAGTTAGGGCTTAAACGGGTTTCGTCGGTTTAGCTTTAGGTTTAGGTTGAGTTAGGGCTTATGAGGGTTCGGTCGAATTTTCGTGGAGGGTCTTACGGACAAAAATTGGGCTCAGGGTTGACAAGGCATATAGGGCTCAGGGTTGCGCGGGCAAGTAGAATCAACTATGGGTGGACCATGAAACCCCGCTCGAAGGTGAGATTGGAAGCTTGGTGCAGTGGGCAGCCTCATATACATATATATATATAGATACATAGATAGGCATCACATGTATACGTATATCTATATATACACACGCAAACATATATATATATATATATATGTTTACATATATGTATAGATATTGGTGATTGTGGCTGGCCTAAGCCTGAAAGCCCCCAGTTTGAAGAAGCTCAAACCCAGAATTCACCCAATGACTCGGCCGAAGCACGTTGTCTAAGACACCGTCGACGGAGCAATAAAGGTCCAGGCCTCAGTGAGCCAAAAAGGTTTACGGTTTAACATAGGAGCCTAAAGAATTACCAATACTATTTTGGTGGTTCATTATTCCAAGATTATTTCATGGGCCCCAAAACCCTAGTCTAATTATTAAGGCCCCTATATTACATGAAACGATAAAAGGATGGGATCCTCTAGAGTTCAGGGTTTAGGGTTTAGGGTTTAGGGTTTAGGGTTTAGGGCATTACCAGAAGGATCTTGGCCCGCAGTGAACCCAACATGTTCTTACCCGCTGTGTGTGTTGACACTATGATACAAGACTATGTCGAAAAGCCCCATGTATGTATACTGTCCTAAACCCTAATCCCAAATGCCACACCCTACCCTAAGGGTCCATGTACCCATATAGCATATACTTTGGACCCAGTGTACCCATATAGGGAGTACTTTAAGGCCAATGTATCTACTATATGAGTACATGGACCCTTAGGGCTAGTTGCAGCATCGTCTTCTGGACTCCATTGCTGGTCCAGGTGGCGCCGGATGATGCCCTGGCGCGCCTCCTGCAGGGTTGATTCTACTAGGACTACTTAAAGGATCATGGGGCTTCGTAACTAGGGTTATAAATAAGGTAACTATACTCATAATTACTTATAACCTCAATTGGGGGACTTATAACCTTACTTACTAAGTCCCCTGATCCTCCAAGTAGGACTAGGAGTTTAGAGTTGTGTTGGACTGGCCACGGGGAGATTGCACTTTTTCTCGAAACTTAGCTGCACTTATGACCTAGGTAGAAGCCTACCATGTGCAATTAATTTCTCAGGCCCTGGACATGTAAGTTGGGCGTAACTCCAGTGTAAATCAGTTCCGAAGCTGTCATACCCGGATCCTTGGAATCAGGTGCATGGAGCCCTAGACCCTAGACCGCACTCATTACTGCAAAGACCCTAAACCCTGAACCCTACACCTTCACCTGCCCATGAATTAAGGAATATACCGTAAATATTAATAATAATAGTAGTAATATCCCTAGTATGAATTAAGGTATGATGGAATCATAGTCCCACCTCGGACATCCTTTTTTATCAGCCCGAGAGCCTCACCTTCGGCTGCTCCGAAGAAAAATCGAAATCTGAAACCTGACTACGGATGATGGCGGTTTACTTTAGGGTTGCAGTCCTTTTTTTGGGGGGGTAGCACTGTCGAGTTTAGGGTACAGAGATTGGAGCTTTTTGCACAGCTTCTTACGGTTCAGGTTTGCCTGACATATAGGTATAATAAGCTTCAAAAGGGGGGCATGAGAAAGAGTATGTATAATACTAAGATAATCGTCCTAATCGTAAACCCCTTACCCTACACCGTAGACCGAAAATGCTACACCCTTGACGGAAGGTACACCTAAACACTCCAGCGCAGGCTTTAGCTTTGAGGTATACACCTTGCGATGTAGCTCCTCCAGCTATCTGCAGTCATCATTTCAAGGTTCTTAGCTTTCTGGAAGGTCATCCGGCAACTGGCTTTTAGGATTTAGGGTTTAGGGTTTAGGGCTGCTACAACTCACGCTGGGACTGTGATATGCCACGGCGCTTGACATTAGAGGCCTCGGTCTTCGGGGTTCAGCAAAAGCTCACAACATATTCCCCAAACCCAACACCCCGAAACCCTAAATCCGAAACCCCAAACCCCTAAACTCCTAAAGCCCAAAATCTTAAACTCCCAAATCCTAAACTCTAAACCCCTAAATCCCTAAGCCCCTAAATCCCCAAAAACGCCTAAACCCCTCCCTGAACTCCAAACTCCTAATGGACTTCTCCTGCTGCTTCGTGGTGCAGGACTCGAGATGCTTTCTCGTTGCCGGCGTCAGGCCACTGGCAATTCGGGCTCTGGCTTTTTCGGCTCGAGGTTTCGGGTTTTGGGGGGTTGAGGGGTTTAGGGGTTCGGGGTTTAGGGTTGAGGGTTTAGGATCTAGGGCTTAGGGCAGGGCTCACACTGTAGAATTTGCGTGTTTGGGGCTTGGATTTCTGGATTCCGGTTGTTCAGGTTAGTTAGGGTGTCAGGTCGCGACACTTGATGTGCAAATGTGCAGGTTTGACGGTCATTGTTGGTTCTTCGGGCTATGGGTGTAGAGTTCATTCGTGCAGTTGCAGTTCAGGAGGTACTTATGCTTGTGGTTTTGGGGATGTGGGCTTGATCTGCAAACCTCACTTTTGAATCAGTTCTCCTCCGCTACACGCTCAAACCACCCTGAGGTAGGACTCTCCGCACACAATGTGAGACCGCAAACCCCAAAGCCTAAGCACCAAGCCGAAGACCCGGACAAGAGCGTAGGTTCGTGAATCAGATTTAGAGGAGCACTTCGGGTTCAATCTTGAAGGCTCGCCGAGAATGCAAGGAGCCCCAACAAAGGCAACGAGGATGGTACCTTTATGTTTCAACGAAAGTTCAGATACCCGAAGATGCTCCGATCATTGAGTCGCCTGAGACTTGTATCCTTTCCTGATGAGTCGTGGCGTAAAACAATCCGGTCCAGGGCTTAATGTTCAGTGACGGGACTAAGAGTGCATTTTTCTGGCCCCCAAGAATACATACAACATCGGTGCTTAGACGCAAACTGTCTTGTTTGAACCAAACAACCTTTGGATACCTTTCTCAAAAAGTCCTATGTACCGATATAGTAGAATGTAGGGTTTCCATATTAGGAATTACTATTATGGCTTAGGGAAGTATCCCCCATAACAGTACATAGGACCCTTTGGGTTTGGCAGTCTCTCTTGCGTCCTGATGCGGGAGGCCACGACAATCTGCGACGTGATGCGCTGCCTCGTTGAAGGCTTCGAGTTCAAGGCAGACTCGCAGTGTGCGGGAAGTTTGGGGTTTGGGGTTTAGGGTCTAGGGTTTGGGGTTTAGGGTTTAGGGTTTAGGCGGTTCAGCGCAGAGGGGTTTAGGGTTTAGGGTTTAGGCGGTTCTGGGCAGAGGGGTTTAGGGTCGCGTCAGGTACGGAGCTCAGCGTGCATCGACTGCTCTGCGAAGGGACTTGGCAGTGTTGATGTTCGCTACTTTTTGCTACCGACGTTTCCCACCCCGGTGGCTCAAGCTGTGGCAGGGTGGGCCCCACCATTTTAAAGCGAAAGCTCCAGCATAGATCAGCTGATCAGCCTACGATTTCAATGATGCATGAACCTGCAACAGACAGTCTGATCGGATTCAGCGCGTAGCTACGGACGCCGACTTTTGTATAGTTCCGTGTTCGTTCGTTCTTAAGCTGCTCACCTGCTGAGCCTGACGGAAAAAAGACAGAGACTCTTAGAACTCGCATCCGCGGGTTACGAGCCCAAATCGCCTGTGAGGGGCCTGGGCCGTGGGCTAGTGTAGACCTCTTGGCAGAGCATGGCTTCGGAAAGCGAGATGAATCCAAACGCAGTGGAGCTAGCGCATGAAGCTGGTCCAACAACCTCTGTAAACCCGTCCTCATCCTGGGGCGAGTCGGTGAGGGCCGAGTTGGAGGTGAGGAATCGCGAGGGCGATCAGGTCGTGGGCCTAACAAGGGAGGTTGATGATCGGGATTTGCATCCGCCGTACTTCGAGCCCCAGGTGTTTCATGACCCAGTGGAACAGTCCTCGGAAGGCGACCCGGTTCCGGCGAGAACCGGGCAAACTTTGGACATGGGAGATATGGCGGCTGCTCTGGATGTAGCCTTTGGTACCTTACCTGATCTTGAGAATGAAGGTGAGGTGGCAGCCAGGCGACTGGAACATTCGCCAGGTCATCAGAGCTGGGATGGGCAAAGTGATTTGTCCCGAATGGAACGTGGACGGCTGTCTGCAGCAAGGGAAGGTGATGAACTCGAATTGATGCCGGACTATGCTGCATGCTCGGTACCACAGTCACAGAACCCAAGTCGAATGCAAGTGCCATCCAGCGGTGCTCCTCAGGATCAGCTGTTGCGACCCAGCTTTCAAGCAGAGCTCATGTCACAAGTGGGCAATCTCATGCAAACAGTGGTGAGTACGCAAATCGCCCCAATCGTCCAAACCTTGTTGACGGCAAATGAAGAACTTGCTGGTCGACTGGAGAGGTTGGAGAGACAAAACACCCGTCATGTGACTCACATGCCTGAGCAGAGGGTAGACGTCAGTAGGAATGACATCGTTTCACCACAAGCTGCTCCCATTGCGTTAGGACCGAAGCTAGTTGAGGCTCCCCAGTTGGAACAATCCCAAAGTTCACAGCGCGATGTTGCGACCATTCCAAGATCGGGGGAGAGGAGGATGCTCAGTGATGCTAGCCACGATGATGCCAGGGTCCCGGGGAGGGTGTTGAATCAGGGGACGGTGGACATTGATGGGGTGCCGCACGCCTGGCTTGTTACGCCTGAGGGCTTGCAACTGACTAAGTGTATTGCTCCGCAGTCTGTTGCTGTCGCTGATGTGCTTAAACCCCGTGCTAAATCCCCATTTACACCCCCTCACCATACTGCGCCTGTCAGGGATTGCGGTGTTCAAGAGTCAAGTCAAGTTGTCGGTGGTTCGAGTTCGGAAAGGAGAGTCAGTGTTGAGTCTAGGGTGAGGTCAGACACACATGCGTTTGTCGATGTTGGAATCGATACGAGTAAAGTGGCACCCTCCGGGGAACGCCGTAGTGTAACTCCAAACAGACGCACGCAAAGCCCTAAAACCCCAGTCAGAGTCACTAGACCAAGTATCGTGTATCCCCGCACTCCCGGAGGAACTGAAATCAGACCACCGCCGCTACCAGGAATTGCCAAATCTGCACCACCCGAGCCTCCAGCTGCGACCCCTTGGGGCTTTACCGGTGTTTTCGGAGGGACTGTGGGGTATCCAAGCGTAGGTTCAGGAAAAGGTCTGAGCATGCCCTGGGCCTCCGATGTAGATCTTGCGTTATCCGAGCCGTCCCCCTTCGGCACGAAACCTCAAGGACCAGATGTTCTAGCGCAGTGGGGTTCCCAAGAGCCTGAAGACCCAGTTAGATACACCCCTAACGTACCCAAGCTACCCGCTTTTGACCCCAAAAATGCCGCTATTCAGTGCGGTGATTGGCTGACTTCGCTGGCTCCAGTGATGGGGTCATTGAGCTCCACGTCCGCGGTATGGTGGGCTGATAGCTTGGGGTGTGCTGAGCAGTGGTACCAGGTTTGGGTGAGATCGTCACCTCTAGATCGTACCCGTATGAAGGTGGAGGATTTCAGGGCCCGGTACGCGGAAGGGAAGTATAGTCGGGTAGAGCAGAGAGCGGTTGCACTTTTGCTAGAGGCTGTTACGAGTGATGTTCGCGAGGATGTGATTTCCAATCGTCTCATGTGCTCATCAGGCATCATTTTGAAGATAATGACTAAATATCAACCCGGAGGATCTGGGGAGCGTGCTCAGCTCCTTGTGTTTCTCACTACACCTCAAAAGCCAGACGGGCCTGCCACAGCGGTCCGCTTGATTCGTCAGTGGAAACGGTGGCTGACCAGAACTCGTGAAATCAACGTTACCCCTCCGGATTGTTCTCTACAGGCCCAGGCCCTAGAGGATTTGACGCCCACCGTCGGTCTTTCGCCCACTGCCATCTTTCGACTCCAAACGATGAAAACACATCTCCTTTTAGACCAGGCCCCCAGTCAACATGCCGTCCTACAGCTCGCCGAACTCTTGCTCGCAGAATGCGAGGCGGCGAGTCTCGCAGACGGTGGAGCTGAGAAAAAACCCAAACTGAAGAAACTCAACAACGACGGAGCTGATAAAGGGGGTGGAGGTGTTAAGGGTGAGGGAAAAGGCAAAGGTCAGGGTCAGGGGTCGAAGGGTGGGTCTAAATCGGATGGGAAAGATCAGAAACCATGCGTTCATTGGTTGAAAGAGTCTGGTTGCCCATACGGCAAGTCGTGCAAATTTCATCATGACATGGAGGCGCTTAAGAAATCAGCGAAAGCGAGTAAGAGATGTTTCGTGTGCTCTAGCGTAGGTCACTTTGCTGATAAATGCCCGACTAACACGAAAGGTGTGAAAGATTCTGCTTCTGCTTCTGCTGATGCTGCGAAGAAGATTCAAGAACCCAGCGCTAGCGCAGATACCGTGGGTTTGAGTGCATCTAGTACCACCCCATCTCCCCAGGCTGCACTGTTGGAGGAAACCGCTAAACTGTTAAGATCCCTTCAGACCAAGAGCATCAATGCCGATGTTAGCAGCAGCATCTGCGCATGTCTCGAGGAAGCTGAAACAAGTGGTTGGGGATTGTTGGATTCCGGAGCGACGACTTGTTTGAGGCCCCCATTACCGGGTGAAGACTTGAGTCAATATCCTGAGAAGCGGGTCGAGCTTGCTTCTGGTCACACCAGCCTTCGCGTAACTCCGGTAGGGACTCTTATTGGCCCTATTGGGACGGAAGTTATCGTTTCCATGGGGTGTTTGGTTCACTTGGGATGCCGGGTTGCCTGGAAAGGCAAACAATGCACCGTCATACATCCGGAGCGGGGGTCACTTGCTGTTACCACTACGTCCGGGTGTCCAAAGGTGAGCCGTGAAACCGCTTATGCGCTGATCGAGGACATTGAGGGCCATCGGTTGCAGCAGGTAGCCCATCAAATCGAAGCTCGGAGACTCGCTGTGTCCGTTGAGGGGCTTGGTATCAGGGACGTGTTGGAAAAGGTTGTTCAAGCCTTTCGCGATGGGAGTCGGGTTGAGCCGTGGATTCAGGTTTTGATTACAAAGGTTTGGCCCGAAGCACCTGAAGAGGTGTTGAATCTTACTTGGACGTGCCGTCCTGAAAACAACCATGGGGTACCCTACAATCGTAGCCAAAGGAAGCGGTATGAACGAGCTCAGGCTCTGGTTTTAAACTTGTTTGCAGGAGCGACGCGCAAGCCAATAGACCGAGCTTGCGTGGATGGGAGAGCAGAGCAGGTACCTGTTGATCAAGAACATGATCTGCTAGCTCCAGCCACTTTTTGGTATCTTCTGCAGTTGTGTAGCACGGGTAAGGTCAAGGCCATATTGGCAAACCCCCCATGCTCTACTTATTCACGGGATGCGTCTGGGGAGTCCTCGAGTGCATGGCTTAGGACTCGCTGCGGGGAACCACTGATGAACCTTACCTGTGCTAAGCGTCAGAAGGTTCTTGAGGCAGACGAATTGGTGTATCGCATGTTCATCTTGATGCTTGTCGCCCAGACTGCCAATCCCACTCCCAATGATCCTTGGACTCTGATTGCATTTCCTGAAGATCCCAGTCGCTATATTGACCCTGTTATTGCTAAGCGTGAGGCTCCTGAGGGATACCCAACGTTGTGGGCAAGTCCTGTGTACACGCATGCTGCGGGGGAGTTAGGGTTGGTTCTTACACATGGGGATCAAGGCCCATATGGACATGCTAGTACAACGCCCACCACGTGGGCATCCAACAAGCCCCTTCCACACTTTACTTCTCGTGGACCCGGAACTCAAGCAAACTTGGAGCCACAAACAACACAAGCTTCAGCACCCTCGGATACGTGGGCTCCGGGAATCTTGAAACATGTAGCCGATGAGCTTGTCTGTGTGTTGGGGTTTGATCGGCTTCAAAAGGCGGCTTTTGACTACGAAGCACACGTTAAACGGGGTCACTGGCCACCGTATCGCGGGTGCCCGCAATGCGTGCTCGGACAGGCGTGTCAGCGCCCGCATCGAAGGGTGCGCATTCCTGAAGCGTTTAGTATAAGCTTGGATTTGGCAGGGCCCTACGGCAAGGGCGTTGATGACATATCGTTCCGAAGGCGTTTCGCTTTGGTTGGAGTGTATGTGTTGCCCTTGGATCGGTTTGGTGGACCTCTCTTGTCTGAAGAGCAGCGGGATGAGGTTAAGCGAAGCGGCTATGTCAATAAGGTTAAGTCTCGAGAGGAGGCTGAGCGGCACCTCCCCGGTGGAGGGGCGTTTGATGACGACGAATTGGCTAGGGATTTGGACGATCTTCTTGAGTGCCCTGAGCCCCCACAAGCAGATGATGCCGTGCGTGATGGAGATGAGAACCCGTCTGAGCCAGATGAAGACACTTCGGAGTTGAAGTTTGTAGAGGTTCCCTTTGTTCGGCTATTGAATTCCAAAAGGCCGTGTGAGGTTGCGGAGGCAATCAGTTCCATAGCCAATGAATTGAAAAGGTATGGGTTCCCGCTGACCAGGATCCACACCGATTCGGGTACAGAATTCACCACGGGCCCTCTAGCGAAACTTGCTCATCATCGGGATTGGACCTTAACTCATGCTGGACCCCAAGAACCCAATTCGGCCGGTAGGGCTGAAAATGCTGTTAGGAGGCTTAAGGCTCAAACTCGAACTTATCTGGCGCAAGTTGATGACAACAAGCGCCTTTGGCCACTGGCATTTCAAGCCGCGGTGCATGCCTGGCGGTCTCAGACTTTTGAGCGCCTTGGGTGGAAGCAACGTCCACTTGCAGCTTGGGGTACAAAGGTTCAGGTATTAGTGAGGTCGTGGTTGCGACGACGACAGCAAGACTGGTGCCCTCGTGCCGAGCGTGCCGTAGTATTGGCTCCGGCCACCTACGTACGTAACGCTGTTGTTGTCCTCAACCCCCAAGGAAAAGTCAAAGTCGCTACTAAAGTGTACAAATCTGAAGTTTCCGACGCGCCTGATGCTCATGATGTGGCCCTCCAGGAAGATGGAGCTGAATTCCGCGAGGTCCCTGCCCATCCCAAGGCCCCCATACTACGTCGTCGTTCCAAAGGTCCTGGGATCCCTGCTAGACGCGTTCGGTCGAAGGCTCGAGTGGCTAAAGTCGCTGTCGAAGCTAGTCCGTGGGAAGCAGACGAGCGTTGTGCCCGAAGTCTTCTTAATGCGGATGTGTTTGATCTCGATGCCGCAAAAGAACTTCTGTTATCTAGCGTGCTTCTTGAAGGGCCTAGTAGACCTCGTGCTGTAAGGACGTCCGGTTCTCATCATGTTTTCGGATTATGGCGGCATGGCGGAGTCACAGGAGTAAGCAGGTATGTCGAGCGATGTCCCCAAATGACTCAACTGCTGGCAAAGATGCTGGTAACGACTTTCCCTGGGTGCTGCTTTACAACAGCGCTCTTGAGTGTAGATGCAAGCACTATCATCCATAGGGACGTGCAAACAGATGCTCACACACAACACCTTGTGCTTCCAGTAGCTGTTCCTGAGTTCGGGGGAGGGTTGTGGGTAGAGCTTCGTGGAGAGGACACAAGTGGTACTGGTAGTACATTGCAAGTCTTGCCGTCGGGACAACAAGTACTGGGTCGGGTATTTCCTCTCGACCAGCCTTTTCAATTCAGTGCCAAGCGGTGGCATAGAGTAATGCCTTCCGATTCAAGAAGAGTCGTTGTTGTAGGGTATACTGTTTCGTGCGCGGCCAGGGCGAGCCATTCTGATCTGCAGAAGCTTAGCTCCCTAGGCTTTGTGTTGCCGGACGATATCCGGCAAGGGGGAGGCCACTCTTCGGTTGTGAATTCTGCTAAAAATCTACAAAAAACAAACAAAAAGCAAGAAAATCACAAAACCCCAAAAAGAGAGACTGTGGATCAAACTGAGAGAGTGTGTGCTGTTCCTCTTGTAGATGCAGTTCAGAGTTGTCGAGTAAGTGTGGAGGTAGGTGTCGTGAAGGATCTTGCCTCCGGGCATCGTAGCAGTAGTGCTAGCGAAACTGCTTCGATGGCTTTTGGGACTGACGCGGATGTTGGGGCACACGTAGTGTCTAGCAGTGGCGTCGGGTCATGTTGTGTTTGCTTCTGTGGTGAGCGTGACTGCAGAGTGTGCGCGTGCAAATTCCTTCCTCTGGCCAGCGGTGTAGTTGCAAGTCGAGGGTCTGAGGAGGTTCCTGTTGAGGGTGAAGGGCTCTGTGTGCCTAAACCTGTCTTCCCGGTTTCGAGCTCTCCAAACCGGGAGTCTCTTCCTCTAGATTCTGCCGGCGGTGTAGCTGGAAGTCAGGGTTCTGAGGAGGTTCCTGTTGAGGTTGATGGGCTGTGTGAGCCTAAACGTATTTTCCCGGTTTCGGGCTCTCCAAACCGGGAGTCTGAAAATCAGCATGTCGTGTCTGATGATGGTCAGTCAGACACTGTAGGTGAAACTCGTTGTGGCCTTGATGGCAAAGATGGGACTCTTGGGTTGGGGGGAGATGACGGCTTTTTAAGAGGGCTTTGGCTCTGCAGTGGCGAAACTGCCACTGCTTTGCATGATGGCATGCCTGATCTCTTTCTGTCCCCAGAGGACGAGGGTGCTGCATGGGATGATTTCCTTGTAGGCAATGCGTGTTGTGAGCTTGAAGGACCTTGCATGGGTGGCACTGATGCTGAGCGCTTGGCTTCACTTCTGGATGACCACTGTGAGATTTCAAGCTTGCTTTGGGAGGTAAGAGAGCGTATGGTTGATCAAACCTTCGGGGTCGATGAGAGTATTGTGCCTGACGGTGAAGCCGTGAAGGACAGTGCTAAGGCTTTACAGGAGACCCAGAAGGTTTTGGAGTTAGAAATCGTTGCGTTGGCTTGGTCGTTGGATGCAGGGCACGAAGCTTGTGAGTGCAGTGATGGCTGCGTTGATGTTGTTGACGCTCTGAGGGGCCTCGACGATCGAGAAGGTCCGCAAAATCCCGAAGAAGCCTTGCAAACCAAGGTGGTTCCTAACTTTATCGTGGCTCGTGATATCCACCTTTGGGATTGTCCTATCCGTGCGGAGCTTTCGTCCTTGCTTGATGTTAAACGGGCTCTGTTTCGCGCAACTTGGAGCTTGGTCAAGAAATGGGCTGAGCTGGGCTACCGAGTGTGTGTGATTCCGTCAAAAATCATAAACAGCATCAAAGCGCCATCAGCCAAGTTGAAAACCCGGATTGTTGGATGTGGTAACTACCTTGGTAATGAAGGGGACTCCCGAAGCTCGAGTGAAAAACATAACGAATTGTACGCGGCAGGCGTTGACTTGTCGACTGTCCGATTTTGTCTTGCCTTAGCCTCCGCCAGGCAGTTCGCACTAGGAGCGACCGACATCAAAACTGCATTCTTAAATGCCCGGTTACTGCCTCGAGCTCGCGAGCTCGCCGAACAAGTTGCACTTGAAGCGAGCGGTGTGCCCACGGTTGACGAGCTTGCATTGAATGAACATGGAATGCCAAAAATGCTTGAGGCGCGCCCGGAGGTGGTAGTTATCCGACCACCCAACTTTCTGATCCAGCGCCAGTACGTGAGTGCAGGTGAAGCTTGGGTTGTCTTGCGTGCTATGTATGGCTTGGACCAGGCACCCCGAGATTGGGGGCTCGTTCGCGACACCCAAGTGCAAGGTTTGCGAATCCGAGCGGTTGGTAAGGTACTCCGATTGTGGCGTTCTGCGTGCGATAGCCAACTGTGGCTCATTGCGGAGTGCGAGCCGTCGTTGGGTATTGCCCCGCTTCATCAAGATCCTAACGGCGAAGGGTGGGATGCCATTGACGGTTGGGTGGTCATCTATGTGGATGACGTGCTGGTGGGAGCATGCTTGGAGATCACCAGGGCGGTGCTTGCTGCTTTTGCGGAGCTTTGGCAGTGTGACACACCGCAAATCCTTGTTGATGCGAATAGTAAACCCTTGAGGTTCTTGGGTCTTGATGTTTCGAAAACATCGCGTGGCACCCTGAGGCTAACTCAGTCAGCTTACATTCGAGACCTTGCCGAGCGATACCGGGAGCACCTTAAGCGTGTGGATAGCCCGCTACCTGCAAACACGGTTCCCCCGGATCCTGAGGAGTATACAACTGAGGACCTCCGCCAAACCCAGCGGGCGGTCGGCGAGTTACTTTGGGTGTCCCAAAGGACACGGGTAGACGTGGCATTCGCCGTGAGCCGTTTAGCGTCTTGGTCGATGACTGCTCCGCGCACTGTGCTTTCTCTCGCGCGTCATGTGTTGTCGTATCTTGCGCAGACCTCTGAGGTAGGATTGGAGTTTCCAACGGAGCCGGCTAAAGAGTACAACCTCCATGTGTTCACGGATGCGAGCTTCGCTCCGCAGTGTGAGAAATCTTTTGAATGCTCGGTCATCCGATGGTGCAACTGCACCGTGGCATGGACAGTATGCCACCAACCTTTCGTAACCCACAGCAGTTGCGAGGCTGAACTCCTTAGCGTAACCACTGGAGCATGCTTTGGCGAAGCTTTCTGGTATTTGGTAAGGGATCTTCTTCAGCATGAGCCACTCCTAAAATTGTACAACGATAACCAATCCGCCGTTTCGGTCTTCAACGATCAAGGCGGGAGCTGGCGCACTCGTGCGCTGAAGATTCGTGCTAATTACCTCAAGGATCGGCTGAGTCTCAAACTGTATGAGCTAAATCATGTGCAAGGAAGCGAAAACATTGCAGATGTCGGCACCAAGGTTCTAGGAGGGCAACGGCTGAAGCAACTTAGGCAGTTGGCGGGACTGTGGTTTTCGGATAGCCCTACTTTTTCGAGTAACCCGGCCCCGGCCGGCGATGCTGCAGCAATCATTCGTGCACTGGTCATGGCTTGCTGTTTGTGTGCTACCGCTGCCCAGCCCCAAACACCGAAGAGCACAGTTACTAGGGATGAGTTTGCGTTCGCAGTGATCGTGGCAATCATCGCCATTTCCTGCTGGGAAGCTGCCAAGTTCGTGTATCGTTG